>JAHUUD020000016.1:600000-1122500 GCA_020010945.3 Muscidifurax raptorellus | reverse complement strand
ATCCTGTAGTCATTTTTATGTGGCTGGTTCCTTCATTGGGACTGGCCCGTAATAGAAATAAAGATAAGCCTCTCTTTTCCCTTTGCCCCATTAGCTGTGGTGAGTTCTCACCGGGTTGGGCGGCCCTCCCTCGTCCAGGCTCTCTCCCAGAACCGACCTAAAGAGGTTCGCTAGGCAACTGGAAGCACCGACGAGGGATCCAGTCCAGCAGCGACTGCACCGAGGGCGCCGCAGCGGGCACTCACTGCCCAACTAGAAAGGAGCACAGCCGCAGCCGACGGGGAACTCATCGAGGGCGCCTCATCGGGCGCTCCCTGCTCACCGAACCAACGAGGGAACCCACGAAGGGATCACTTTGCTTCGCTTACCCTTTTCCCTGCTAAGGAGTAGGAAGGATCAAGCGGGTCCAACCGGCCCTCAGCCGACCTCTCCGCGCCATCGAGTGCCTTCTCCTCCCATCGGGCGCGCTTATATCAAGCAGTACAATTGTGATAAACTGCATGAAATTCTGTATGATATTTTAGGTTTAACAATATATCGAGAGAATATCCACTGGTACTTGTGGGTGTAGCTGGTATCTTCATCCAGGTTGACCTTAAACAACTCGATGAAAAGATTAGTAAAATTGCAGCTCCACATAAAATCTCGCATTTAACGAAACCACTAAATTGCTGAAAGAATTGGAAAACTGTCGAGCATTTGCTATATGCTGATGACCTTTATACTTATACTCAGGTGGCGAGGGACGACCTGAGTTAGGATGTATTGTCCAATTATGTAATCTGTTTTGTAACACTATGACCAAAAGCCTTTTTGTACATAATTAATTGACAAACCTGTGATATGACAAAGATAATGACCTAACATGTGATACCATTGTATTTTTGACTTGTGCAAAATAAATGCTAATCTATCATCTATCGATACTGCTTTAGCCTCTGACTTTCCAGAAGGCATTGTTATTGGCAGGGCTACTTGTGAGCGTATTTATCGCTGTTATCAACAAGACTACTGCATCCCACCAAGAGATCCAAAGGGTTGCCCTCTAAAAATCGACATCCCGCAGCTCCATGCCCCAATGCAGTCCACACATGCAAAGTTAGATGCTGGTTCAGTCCTCGTAAACTTATGTACGAAAAATGTAAGCCAGTATGGAGTAGAGCACTACTTAAATATACTCAGCCTATGGTGAAAGGCTGTAAAATGAATCTTTGCAATATGTCATGTGTCATTATGCGCCGGTACCAATTTCAGCCATGAGATCTCGATGAGATCTCCATTGAAATCTCATCTAGCATTAGTTTTTTTAAGCGACTGAACTGAAAACTATGGATCGCTCTACCAGCTCCTCGTCATCGATCATATACACCAGTGTGATACGAAGTTTACATTTGGATACTAAAAACTATTTGGTCCTCATCATCAGGAACCCTCAGCCACCAAATTATCTGCGTACATCAAGTTATGAGATTTCCGAGGTATAGATATAATAAGTATTAAAATGGCTAAGTGGTCAAGCTCTTTGAAATTTCCATACTTGATAGTTAGTACAGTTCAACTTAATGTAGTGGTGTTGCTTGGGAGTTCACTCGTCATGTTTCTCACATTAAACACAAAAAATGTATTACATCGAAGTACAGATATGTGTGTAAACGTACCAAAATGTATGTGACCATATCGCAAAATCACACCTGAGAGCTCTCAGATAACATCTCAAGTGAGATGAGACAAGTATCAAGAGATCGCGAATGAGGAAGTTTGAAAAATTAAAAAAATGTCTAAATGCTTTAAAATCTAGTTTTTTTAGTTTATCTGGGGGTTTACACATGCTTATAGGTCATTGTTAATATTTTAAAAGACATTTTTTATTAAATAAGAGAATCTAGCAGCTTCTGGAACACAATTACAGGTGAGATTTTGGCATGAGATTTTGCTATAGGGGAAGGGAATGTACATAAACGTATAATATATAAATATATAACGTATATAAACATACTGAAATGCATGTAAACAAAAAGATACAAAATACACTTAATCTTCTATAATTTTTTCCATGTACATTTTTGTACGTGTTGATAGGATTTGACACATTGTAGAACGTTTTCGTATGAGAAAGTATGATTCCTTACCATAAGTCTAAATATTAACACTGATCTACATAGTTGTATAAAAACGTATTGAAAGGTACAGTAACATATGGAGATTTAACTGAAAGCTACAATTTTTACTACCATCTGGGCTACAGTTAAAGTTAAAAATTGTTAATGTATAGAAATAAATTTTGATTATAATCTAAGGTAGGATAATCACATACACAGATAAGACTTTATTCACAGTAACCTTTCTTATCTAATGGGAAGAATAACAATACATAAATTAACAATACATAATCTGATTACAATAAGAGAACAATTTGAAAAGTGAATCTTCAGTGGCAGCCATGACTCAAATAGTAAACTATTCAATTTGCAAGTTGGAAATCCAAGGTTTGCACAATATAAAAAATAAGTTACTAATAAAAATTGCTTTCCAAAAGCTATTATAATGTTCAATATTACAATGTTTAAATACATGAATTAATACGTGAATGAATGACTGAAATATTAAATATTGATAAAGTTTGTTAAAAAACAAATTTAAAAACTGGATAAAATCCTATTACTAAAATTACTGTTGATTGCGAGTTAAGGATGTTTTTTTATGTACAATATCCTATTTTGTTATAAAAAAAATTCTTGTTTAAATGATCCTGTTAAGAAGAAATACATATTTTTTGTATGTATCTTTAATACATACTAAAAACATGTACTTTCCTTATTAAAAAAAACCACATGGCATTACCACATGGAACTATATACTATTACTATATACTAATTCCATGTGGGAACACCACGTGGTTTTTTTTCAATGGGGTTACCTGGTAAAACGTATTTAAAATATGGAATTAGGAACTGACTATTTTAAATGAATAGTCATAAATGAAAGTACTATGAAAATAATAACACTATTTAATAATCACTAAAATAGTATCACCAAGTAAATTACATCTTTGTTAAATAATTTCAAATTGAAAATTATTTATAATCTACTATAATAAAAAATATTATGGCTCTTTAAGTACCCCAAATGAAAATTTTCTGACATAAAAGTATAAAAATTAAAATCAGGAAATATAATAAAATTACAAACTTGCCTTTGTCCAGGTAGACCCTCGCTATATTTATTATGAAGGCATGAACTAAGACATTGTAAAACACTTAGAGATGTGAAATTTTCACTTGCTATCATTTCAAGTCCTGATTCTTGGCGTAACTTTTCTTTTTTCATAAGTTCAAAAAGTTCGTGGTCAGTTTCCCAAATATTTTTATGCATCATGTTATCCATTTTCTACAAAAAAAATCACTTTCGAAAACTCGTATTACAAAGAATAGGAATAGTAAAATTAATAATCAATTCTGTTAGCTGGTTACTAAAGTATAATTTTAAATCTATGATATATATCTATTGTAAGTACCAAATATTTGTCTTGAAATTTTATCAGGTCAGTTTTAATCACTGTATGAAATCAAAGGTTAAGTTAAAGATAACCTCGTATTGAGAAATCGAGAATTATCACTAATAACTTATATGCTACTAGTGTTTGTACTATTTAATTTTATTTTAATCTTTGCATATTAATGGTATATAATAATATTTATCAAATGATATATATAGATCATAACATCTTATAAAACAACAATTTTTAAAAAAATACCTTTTTTAAATTATTCTTGTTAAAATTAACACGAAAAAACCGATATGCAATATATACTATTTTCTGATTTCTTAAATAATATGCGTCCATGTATTAAATATTTTTTATTTAACATTTAATATATGAAATGTTTCAAACAAAGGAGCTAAAATATTACAAACAATACATCCATTTGAATTACTTGTAATACTTTAGCAATATAAAAAGAAGCAATTTATATCTTTATTAATTTTTAAACACACGAACTAAATAAATCATGTGTAATATTATATTTGTATTCCTATAGTCATTAAACGATTATCAACAATCAATAATAAAATAAATAATAAAATCTATCTATAAACGGGAGATAGTGATTTTATCGAATGCAAGCTTGGGGCCCCTCAATCTATGTTGCAAACAACCACGTAGTCAACCCAAGTAATAACACTATATGTTTTAAACCAGATAATATACATAAATGGTATTACACGTGGTTTGGCCGTGATTACCACGTATAGTAAAACCACGTGGTTTATTAAATGATTTTACTATCTGGCAAAAATATTAACACGAATTACGTACATCAAATTTTACAATGGAATTCATACATGTAAAATTTTCCACATAAAAGTTCAAAATCTTTAAATGAAATTTGATGTGAAATTTGATGTGAATAATGTTAACAACGTTATGTATTTTTTTATGTAAAAAAAGAGGATAACGTTTAAAAAATAAGACATCTTTTTCAGTTGAAAATATTTTTACATGAAAATTCACATTAAGTTTTATGTAAAGAATTTGAACTTTAAAATAAAATCTTTCTTATAAAGTGTCGCGTAACAACGCCATGTTTTCGATCAAGCGCGCGGGATGTTTAAATTATAGTATGTAATCATTAGAGAGAGGGATTGGGCGCGTGAGAATGTTTGAGCTCGGAATGCGAGTACAACAAATAACATTAAATCTCACTTTCTCCGAAACTCTTGAAAAGTCATAAAGGAGGATGCCCATGAGTAATGTAAATCTGCCCCAAAATGGAACGCAGAAAACCATATCCATCATTTAGAACACAAAAAAAACATGTTATTTTAAAAAAAAATTCATCCCTATAGCACGCGGGAAAGTGGTTAAAAACGGCGATGAAGATTACATCAATTTTCAGCAAAATTTTACTGAAAATCGCAAAAACAGCAGGCTTTGCACGTTTTTTAAAATACATTATTTAATGTTCAAAAGAAAGATAATGAGAACCACTAACAATATTAGTAGTTTTATTTTCAGAGCAACCCTTCAAACTAACTCCAGTAATGAGAACAGATTAAAAAAGATTTCATCCCTCATCTGACTCGCTGCGATTTCGACCCCTTTGCACGTTTTCCGCGCAACCAAAACTACGTAGGATCAAAGAGGACAGAAATACACGCCGATTGACGAAAAGACTGATTCAGAGCAGCCCTTCCGATAGACGGGAAAATTCATTTATACCAGAAATCGGAAATCGCGTTTTTCATCGAGATCACTAATTGGCGCACCAGCTACCTTTCATAGACTGCATGACAAAATCCTGGGCCATGCCATGCAGGCTTACGTGTTCTATTACTTAGACGACATCCTAATAGTGATCGAAAATATTGACGACCACTTACGTTATCTCAAGACAGTATTGGACAAACTCAAAGGGACGAACTTAACGTTAAATAGAGACAAATGCGAATTTTGTCGTGCCTCGGTAAAATACCTGGGATTTATCATCAACGAAGACGGGATGAAAACAGACACAGAAAAAATTGAGCCTGTTAGAACCTACCCACCGCCACGTACTTTAAAGCAAGTTAGACGATTTATTGGAATGGCATCTTGGTATAGACGCTTTATAAAGGACTTCGCGACGATTATCGAACCAATAACGAGACTGTTACATAAAAAACAACGCTGGGAATGGGAAGAAACGCAAACGACCGATTTCGAAACTATAAAAAATTTACTAACATCGGACCCTATATTAATCAGACTGGACTTAGACAAACCTTTTTCCATCCACACAGACGCTAGCTTAGTTGGACTAGGCGCGGTACTCACACAAACAAATGACGATACGTAACACGGGATAGCCTATGCTAGCAGAGCATTATCGAGCGCAGAGAAAAACTATACGACCACAGAATTGGAATGTCTCGCGGTGATATGGGCGTGCGAAAAATTCTGACACTACGTGGAGGGATCGAAATTCACGATCATTACCGATCATAACAGCCTACTATGGCTACAAAACGTAAAGAACCCCCGCGGCAGACTAGCTAGATGGGCAATACTACTATTAGAACTAAACATAGAAGTAATCCACAGAAAAGGAATACTTCATCAAGTACCGGACGCGCTATCGTGGATGTTTGAAAATCAACAAGAAATAGCATCAACCCTCAATGATACATCAAACGACTGGTACGAAAGACGCCTACGTGACGTAACTAATACACCCAATAAGTTTACCGACTGGACAGTAACCGCCCTACCCCAGCCTATAAAAGTATATTTTAAAAAAAAATAAAAATACTGACCGATGTATTTTAATTAGCTCTATCCAAAAACATCGCCATATTAAACTGCTCCACCTTATATTTCTAATAAAAAATCAATAAAGATTTGGGAAAAAAAATTAATTATCTTGATTTTGATACTGCTATATCTTTTTAAATAAACAATATTTTAAACTGCTCCAAACTGCTCCAAACATAGTAATTTTTATCGGCTCCGCTTTAGTTAACTGCAAAATAAATAAAATTCATTTTGTCAGAAATGAGCTGACTGAAGCGCGTAGCGCGCAGGCGCGGCTCTCATTCATTGCCGAGATAAAGTTTTAATTACATGCCAATGGTGTTTAAAAACTTATTTTATTTTCGATTCTGCCTTAGGTGCCACTGTATTAACTATTAGAAGGAGATTTTCAGTCAAATAATATGTGATAATCTAAGAAACAGCGATGGTATTTTGATAATACTAAAAGGTAGCGATGGTAGTTTTATAATACTAAGGTCGCCAGTCAAACGAGTGGGAGAGTTATGTTTTGCACGTGCATCAAATATTGTTTTTCAATTCAGGATGTGTAAACTGCGACTGAAAATTCGTATAACACGTAAAGCGGCACTTGACACACGCTGCATCGAAAAGTATATATTTTCAAGTTTACTAATATCAATACAGTAAATGAAATTTATTCAACTTCAAATTTATATAACTTAGAGAAGATCGCGATCCTGATCTAATTATTCGCGCGAATCACTCCAAAAATAAAAACACTTTAGCACCGGGATATCCTCGCAGGAGGTGTACACGTCACTTTCGGAGTCCTGGATTCGGCGTTCATTCAAATGTAAACTTTACGGGAACACGCGTAAAACCAAGAGACGAACTATTTTCTCGAAGAAAGACAAAACAGCGTGTAGCTTATGTAAGGGGCTGATTATGAGTCGGCTCATTGCGACGCTATATCAAGCATGCGCGAATCAGCAGGGAATCTCGATCAGGATACGAATCGTTTCTGGAATCCCTACAGCCTTGTTTTTTTTCTTCCTCTAATTTTGGATTTTCCTGCATCTCGAGAAACTCGCCGGATGAGCAGATGCGCGAAAGATTAATTAATGAAGCAATGCGAACGACGCTATGTGGATTTGCTTACAAGTTGTCCCGTCGCGCTTCGGAATATGGGTCACATACTGCGAGAAACGTACAAAAAGCTTTTTGCCGCATCAGGGGCGGCACTGCGGGTTCTCACAGGGTATGGAATTTTTTTAAATCCCCCCCCCCCCCCCCGTAATGAAAAGCTCAGAAAAACTCAGGTAAACTAACTATAAACACAGTAAGTACCATCTTCAGTTGTATTTTATTATAAATTTTACTCGTAAAATTAAAACGATCACATTTGTCTTATTTTTAATCTTATTACTAACAGATAGTTAGTTAAAACATTTCATTTACTATTTATTATTGCAAAAGTTTGCGCTCTTGAATTGCATTTGCTTATGAAGTTATTCATTAACTCATTAATATCCAAACTATCCAAGATATCTTGATAAAGATGTAATATTGTCATATTATTTAATCTTTTTTCAAGCATAGTTGATCGAAGATATAATGACTTTAATCGTCTCAACATTGAAAATGAGCGCTCGTTGGTGCAAGACGAACCAGGAATGGTCAATAACAATTTTATGAATTTTGTTACTTCTGGTAAAATAGTGCGTAACTCTGGTTTTTCTTTTAGATACAAAATAATATCTTTCAGTGTTAGTTTGCTACCATTGTTGTCATCCGTACTTGCATTTTGAATGTCATTCTGTGTACTTTGAGAACAGTTATTAGATTTTTGTATCTATCTGTTTCAAATTTTTCTGTTCTTTTTTTTGTTTTTGCAGAATGACTAATTTTTCCCTAAAAGATTTGTTATCCACTGCCCGCCAGTCAGTAGCGTCATGCGCCCGGGATTTCCTCGAACGTAGGCTCAGCAGCCGTTTTTACGCGTATCTTTGCCACATGCGATTTTTTGCTGAATTTGCTCGACCGTTAAAATTTTATGAACATATTATTTCAAAAATATGTTTCTATACAGTTATACGATTAGTATATTCGTATACAAGGGATATTGAAAGTATTCCTTTCTATCAGTGTATTTCAAATAGTCACACTGGGAGTATTGATGTTTAATACGGGTTAGTTTATTTAAAAAAATTTGTTTGTTGAATATATACACATGGGTTATTGAGGTTTATAAGTAATTTAGTATTTATTTAAAAATATGTTTTTTGCGCACATGAAATTTTTCGCCGCTGTGCATATGGAAATCCATACCCATAGACTAGCTGGGTATAGAACTTCCATACCCTCCATACAATTTGCCGCCTCTGCTTGTCATATAAATTAATAGTTCACCTTAAAATTGATTCAAACTTTATCCCGGCAATGAATGAGAGCCGCGCCTGCGCGCTACGCACTTCAGTCAGCTCATTTCTGACAAAATGAATTTTATTTATTTTGCAGTTAACTATAGCGGAGCCGATAAAAATTACTATGGAGCAGTATTATATGGATGTAGAGCAGTTTGGAGCAGTTTGGAGCAGTTTAAAATATTGTTTATTTAAAAAGATATAGCAGTATCAAAATCAAGATAATTAATTTTTTTTCCCAAATCTTTATTGATTTTTTATTAGAAATATAAGGTGGAGCAGTTTAGTATGGCGATGTTTTTCGATAGAGCTAATTAAAATACATCGGTCAGTATTTTTATTTTTTAAAAAAATATACTTTTATAGGCTGGGGTAGGGGCGGTTTGACAGTACGCAACGGCAGACTCTTCCGTAAACACCAGAATCCCGTAATCGATGCAATAAAAGAAGACGGGTCTGAATGGAAATTAGTACTGAGACAGGAAGAACAGAATAAAGCACTAACCTTAGCACACGGAACAACCCAAGCCGGCCACCTCGGCATCGATAAAACATACGCACGACTCATTCAGGAATATTTTTGGCCGGGAATATTTAAAGACGTAGTACACCAAAATGGATTGAGGTTAAGACCCTCCGCAAAGCTACCAGGAAAGCAATCAAAGACGTAATATTAGACTTAGTAATTTACAGATGGGGCACACCGCGTGTACTATTAACCGACAACGGAATAGAATTTGTTAACAACACAATTTCAGAACTTACGAAAGAACTAAAAATACATCATTCTAAAACATCCCCCTACAGACCACAAGCAAACCCAGTAGAAAGAGTAAATAGAGTATTGAAATCAATGATCTACACATTTATCGGGCAGGATCACAAAGACTGGGACAAACAGATCATTGATTTCCGATTCGCATTTAACACTGTCAAGCACACGTCCAGTGGGGTGATACCAGCTTTCCTAAATTTCGGACGCGAACCGTTGCCATTGCACTCTCTTCATAAAGAACTGAACTGTGATTATGAAACCGACAACGCTAACGTAACAACAAGGACAAGACGAATGACTAGATTACAGGCAATCCACGACTGGATCGCATTGAACATTGAGATGGCACACGACAGGCAAGCCAAGCATTACAATATGAAACACTGCGATCTGGTGTTTAAGGTAGGCGAGAAAGTATGGTTGAAGAATAGGGTGTTGTAAAAGGCCGACAAAAATGTATCAGCCAAACTGGCTGACAAGTATAAAGGACCGTTCAAAATTTCTAAAATAATTTCTCTGTTAATTTCCGAACTAACCTCTGACGATGACAAAATTCTCCCACGCATACATATTACAGACATAAAGAAATATAGACCCAGCAATAATACTAACAAACCAGACTGATGTTACTAACACAAAGCAGAATACTGGGCACAAAACACTAACTAATATTTAACTTTCAACTTCCTGCTATCACTTCATAATAACGTCCACATCGCTACAGCAATCACCGCTGCTTTCATACATACACACGCTTCAACTACCTTCATTCAGACTACCATACCATTCACCCACAATAGAGTAGACACACACGAACACACACACACACAACCCCAACTCTCGCTACCGCACATCCACCCTCCCGACGACCACCGATCGATACGCAAAATACCAACCTACCGACACCAAAGTACAGACATGTCACGACCAACATACGTTGACGAGGACGTCCTCCTGGGGCATACATCCGACTTGGAGGAGGGGGACTTCGACTACATCACTATTGATGGTGATGAGTCGGCCACGCGTCCCCCTCGGCGTGCTTCGCCGCCACCCCCCCCCCCCCCCCCGGATTGGGATGTCCAATCCACGGACGAGAAACCACACCTTCGTCATCCACATACGTGACCACGAGCACAGACGACCCTGACACCACCGGACAGACGAGACAGACGGAACGCGACTCCAGACCGTGACGTTCTCTGGGCCTACAAAATCCTGGAGGCCATCCAGGAAACATACAAGAGGGTCGTCGAGCTGGTACGCAGCCGGCCATGCAAATCACCGGGCTCCACATTGCCGTGCTTGGGCAAGGTGGAGATACCGGTGAGACCGACATCACGATCTCGACGTTACGTCTCGGTGCACACGGTCCTCCCGTCCGTGGATGCCGAGACTTGGACCGAACCACTGACGGTGGACATCGAGACGCAGACAGGAGACGCAACTATAACATGACTATGGGGACGCAGACAGAGGACGGGCCGACTACCGAACCAACCCGGACTACACCACAGTCCGGCTGGAGGACTACACGGCGTGTAGGATAGTAGGGGATCGCCAGGTGTACGTGACAGCACCTCGACCAATACCGGTATTGCTACCAATGCGGTCTGGGCAATGTAACGATCAAAGAGTGCCCCGTCCATGGCGAGGAATGGCGGCCCAGAGGGCCATACGTGACAACACGGGAACCGGACGTGACTCGAGACCGACCAGGACTACCATCGCGACATTAAACGGACCACTAACATCAACCCAAATTACCGACCCTGAGCGACCCACTGATTACCGTACACGCAACGCTATCGTACACCACACACTCAACCCAGCTCTCGTACATAACCACACCTCACAAATACATTATTAGCCTTGTTATCTTGTTAAATAAATAAAGTTTTGTTAAAAGTAAATATATATCTGAGTTGATAAATTAAGTTATATTACCGACAACACCCAAGATCCGTTTTTCCATCATAAAATTCAATATAGCCTAACCAGACTCGAGGAGGAGGGAAAGCACCCGCATCATCACCATGAGGTCAGCAGGACAACGTTCAACGTTCGCAGGAATCCGACCACTGACAGGACGACCTAGCAACGCAGTATCGGGACAACCTCACGCCACCATCAGCTGAGGGTATGGACAGCACCACCCGAACACCCCGGGGAGAAGAGTTGTAACATGGCATCCCGCTCGGCACGAGGCGGCGAGTGCGCGTTCGGTCGCCTTCGTAGCGCCTCGGTCGACATCGACTAGGCTCGAGCACGCGGGAGCGAGAGTAGGGAAGGTGAGCGACCCAACCTAACGTCGACCCCGAGCGGGATCGACGCGAGCGCTACTCGATACTAAACAATTCGGATTTATAAAAAATATAGGAACTAAAGATGCATTAAATTCTAAACTAAAGAAATATACGAAAACCTAGATAAAACCAAACCGATAGCTATTACATTCTTAGACTTGGCAAAGGCTTCCGACACAGTAAATCATAAAATACTGTTAGACAAGCTATATGCTTATGGTATAAGAGGTAATGGGCATAAATTAATTAGAAATTACTTAAGCAACAGAAAACAAAATGTAAGAATAGGATCACATACCAGTGATTTTGACAATGTCAACACTGGTGTGCCTCAAGGGACGTACTATTCTAGAACCGTTGGTCTTTATTCTATACGTAAATGATCTGCTAACAAGCATGCCAGAAAACACCATTATGTCCTGTGCAGATGACACAGCTGTTGTGGCAAATGGAAAAAGTTGGACGGAGGTTAAACATAATATGAACACATACTTAAAAATGGTTTCATCATGGATTAGACTAAATAAACTTACGCTAAACATACAAAAACAGTTTACATAACTTTTGAGAATTATTGTAATAGTATACCAGAGAACATAGCAATTAAAATCAATAATGAAAAGCTAAAGAGAGTGAATGATCAAAATATTAAGGTATAATTTTTTATGCAAATATGAGATGGGAAAAACATATTGAATATCTCATAAATAAGACTAAATATCTGATATTTATATTTAGTAAAATCTCCAAATTCATGGAAACTAGCACCTTAAAAATTATCTGCCATGCTTTCGTCCATAGCGTTATTAGCTATGGAATAATTGCATGGGGTGGAGCGTACCAAAATAATCTACATTTATTACAATAAGTACAAAACAAAATATTAAAAATAGTAAATAAAAATACTTTTCAAAAAAAGGTCCTACTTAACCTAAAACAATGATTTGCAAGTGAAAGTATACAGTATAACTATGACAATTTTAAAGTTTGTGAATTCAACGAGTAAAATGAGACGCAAATTAATAATTCCACCAAAATATGATAAAACTGTGAGTACAAAAAATAGCTACATCAAAGCAATAGACATATTTAATAAACTGCCAAACGAACTTAAAATACTAGATGTACGGAAGAAACCAAACTTATGAAAGATACAAGATTGGCTGAGATGAATAAAGCGAATTTTGAAACAATAGATTGTCAAGAACTTAAATTATGGCTGCTAGAAATATGCGATCAAGAACTAGGTACACTGCAGTGTGAAATAGCCTCAAAAATAAAGGTTTTACCGCAACAGAGAAAAATAACACTTAAGGAAAGGGAAACAGGCAATAGTATCTTCGGAATCAAAGACGACTCTGTATTGACTACTAGTATAATACTAGATATTAGAACATACATTTACTCCAAGGGCAGATGTAACTCGTACAGTGTTCCCAAACATCGTCGCATCGCCAATTACAATTACAATAAAATGACTGAAGCATATCCAAACATTAACAATATGACAGATAATATAGCAAATAAAGTGTTACACTCATAGACACATAAATCGAGAACAAAAAACACGAACATTAAGTACATAAACTTTGTAAGAGGATCCACGGATTGCTCAGAAAGTACAAAAGTTTTAAATAAAGAAAAATACAAACCAATAGAAACAGTTTTCACTGCAAATAGACGAAATGGCTGAAGAGAATAACAAGAAAGCAATAAAAAAGGAAGCAATGGCTGCACCTGGACAAAAGATTAATAAATCAGCAAATCACAGAATGACCTATGTAGATATCAACTATCTAGGATCAAATAAAGCTATTTTTTATTTTGACAGAGGAATGAGGCAGGCAGAGTTTTACAAACTCAATGAACCCACTTAAAAACCAACCACCTAGTAAAGACATAGTAATTACAGATGATATAGGTTTTACATCAACATGTAAATGTGATTCATCGAACCAACACAAGAAAATGTTTCCACACTACAGAGTCACCTGTGCTGTTGAACTTACCTGGCCGGCTAGATTCAACAAAATTGAACGAATAACATATGCAAGAAACAAAAACGCAAAAACGGAAAGTTTCACTTCTGCAAGATCCATGTTAGTGCGTTATTGGTAAATCAAATAAATTTGTACACAAAGATTAAATTATAAGAATTAAAAAGTGTTTGGTAATTGGGTGAAGGTCGGAGAAAAAGGACACACTCGGCGAATTCAGGATAGAAGTTTTTATTTTAGCAGGATAGGAGTAGGTGAGCTAGGGGGGTTCTGGCTCACTTCAGGGATCTACCTTACCGACAGTCGGTAAGGTAGATCGCTAGCTCAAGTGGTTCATGTCTCGGTTAACTCAAGTGGTTCGTGTCTCGGCTAACCCAGCCGGTAAGGTAGCTGACCCAAGTTACCGACCGAGCTGATAACCCAAGTTACCGACCGGGCTGTTACCGACCGAGCTGATGAAATCGGTGAATCCCCGAGCTAAGCCAGGTTATCGACGGAGCCCCAGGTTACCGACTGAGCTGATGACATCGGGGAATCCCCGAGGGGGTATAACTCAAGTTGTAGATGTAGTAAGGCAAAAATCGAATCCTAACCTCAATTTCGAAATTTTTAGGTAGAGATTACAAAGTCAGACCCCAGCTCCAGATGGCGTTGTAGAAAGGTAGGAAATAAATATGAGTATTTAAAAAGAAAACATTTTTTTTTTATTTAGATGTTTATTTTATACATTGAATACCAAAAATATGCACGAGCGCCTTCAACACTGTTATTTACACTTAACGTTGATTCCTATCATCAAGTCTCTCGTATTTGTTGCGCTCTGGAAAAGATTTTGTGTTCGTCGAATATTTTTCGAAATACGATTTCCACTGAGAATTTTCTTTCTTCTTTTCCTCATTTTTGCAAGGAGGAAGAGGTTTGTATTTGGTAGTAGGACTGGTATTTTGATCCATCTTTATCAACGTTCAAAGTTCAAATGAGATATGTAAAATTCACAGGCTATTTATAGCCTCAAGCAAGAGGAAGGGTGATTTCCCCCTCCCTTCGAGTTACTATTCCCATATCATCGAGCAGTCGATTGGTTTCTTCTCACCATCTATCTGACTGAAAGTTTCTTTGTAGAATATTTTCAGAAGTTTCACGTTGTGATGAGCACAATTGATTTGAAAAGATGTTCCACCATCGTGATGAGTACAGATGGTCACTACCTTCAGTTTATCCAGTGGTGGATAGCCCATTTCAGCTATATCGAAAATTCGAGTAGCATCGCGAAGAGCTTCTCGAAGAATCTTGCCGATGTCTGCGTATGGTTGTTCACCAGCGCTCCAAGGTATTCCATGATAGTAGTGATACATCCAAGTGTTTTCTCTCTTGTATTTGTCGGTAAGAGGTCGCCAAGGAAAGGGTTCTTTGAATAGTAACACCAGAGGATCGATGTCTCGATTGAGCGGTACTATGGCTAACTCCTTGAGGATGAAGTCGTTGCCCGACTGCTTGTATCCTTGCATGTCCACTACGTACTCCATCTCGACGATTGATTTCTCTACTTTAGAGCGAGCGCTTTTATAGGCTTCCACCCCTCTAGACAAGTTTCTTCACGTCCCCGCTGACAGGATTGTACTGGACTATGCGGTCGTGCAAGATCAGGCAGTAAGCCCAGGTGTTGGCGGGAAAATTGGCTCGAGATTCAAACTCCAGACGTACGTCGACGGGAGCGTTCTTCAACACCTCGCTCTGCTTGGAGCAGTCGATGACCTAGAGGGGAACGTGATTGATGAAATCCCCCTTTCTAAGCAAAGGTTCGGCGTTTTTTTCGTAGTACGCAGTCTGAAAGTTCGCGTACATATCGTACAAAACTGCGTACTGTTGTTGATCTATGTGGAGATTGAGATTGCCGTACGGATAGTACTGCGAATTGAGGAACAATTTCACTTAGTTTAGATTGCAGTGATCGAAACGACTGGCATTGACTGTTTTCGAGTTCATTCGATTCGTTTGAAAGCCTAAAACGACGAATCTCGGCTTCCTTAGTTGATTGGATGTCTTGACTGTCCAGACGTGTCTCGTGGAGCTCGGCAGTACCGGATACTCGTAAAGCTCCCAACTCCTGAAACTCATACTGATGGGTCTGTTCTTCTCTATGTAATTCAGCAGACGTATTTTGTCGACGTTGGATGCTGCGATGTATGGCATCAACCACTCGATTCTCGTCAATGTTATCTTGAATTCTTCGTAAGTTATGTCATTGCCCGTACCTTGTTGACCTGTCTGAACAATTGCATTCAAATCGTTTCTCGATCTGGTGAGTATGAGTTCGTGCTTGACATTCGCTACGATCTTTCGATAGTCTTCGGCGAATCCGTCGAATCATACTCAGTGGGATGGCGACATCAAAGTAGCCTTGATCGTTGGTCAGACTTTGCGTCTCTGCAACGTCGAGCCAACCCGCATTTTCCACGAGCACACTCTGACTTGACTTTCCGGATTGAGTGACAGCCATCCTTTCATGATAGTTGTCAAACCGACGTTCTTACATTTATCGATTTCCACGGCATTGATTTCGTAGCGAATTTCCTCGAACATGTGGCAGAAGGCGTAGTTTACCAGAGTTGTGTGCGCTACTGTATTTCCATCTGATTTTGTGAGTCTACCGCATATGTGTATCATACTGCGCGACGGCAGAACGTACAAGTCTTGATGTTGGATAGCGATGCGAATTTCGTCGCTGTTGTTGAAGGACGTGGCAGTGTATGGTTGATGAGGATGCAGCTCGTAATGTGCAAGAGACTCATCGAATGCTACGGGAGACTGTATGCTTAGAATATCTTCCATGCTCTTTATTCGATATACAGCACAAAAATATACAAGTTATTTTCCACCACCACGGGCGCTTATCACTCTTAAGTTTAGACTTTATAGAAACTGAATGTTCTGACGTGTTAACGTTTTGGAAGTCCGTTGAAGACTGATGGGTGGTCGACATCTAGCTTGCCTTATATAGCCTCTGCCGACTTTGAAGTTGTAAACGATTCCCATCTTATACTCGTTTGATATGTAATCTGATGGTAATGATTTCTCCACGAAAGTTGACTAGATTTCCGTCTTGATCGACTATACGTAATTGAAGATGACTAATGCTGCGGACCGTGACTGGAAGGTAAATGACCTGCGATGGCACCTCGATGATCTTATATCCTGGTGGTACTGCAGGAAAGAACTCGTGTATGGTATGAACTTGCTGACCTTTTATGTAGGCGCCAGTTGTTATGCTGCACTCTACTCGAAGAGCGTTGACCTTGAGTATGGCAACGGGTAGATCCGAGCTGTGAGTTAGATTCGCTGGGAGGAGTCTTTGAGCGAAAGCCGAGCACTGCACCTATGGAATCTCGTGGACGAAAATCGATGTTGTGACTGCACTTTATGATACTGCGAAGTGTATTATTGTTGGGCTTCAGACTGAATGAAATGCCCTTCTGCTCCAGAAATTCTCGCAGATAAGTATCTATATCCTCAATTTCGTAACTTCCAGTTGGTAACACGACAACTTCCTTACCGACGTACAGTTTGTTAGCACCTGTGTCGATATTGGGTATAGAATTGAAGGTTAAGAGCTCGACTAAGCCGAGAACGTAGTTTTTATGAGGTGATAGCTCGATTGGAGGAAAGAACTGAGTTTCTAGTACAGAAGATGTGTCTGACAGACTGATTGTCAGTGATTCACTCTCCATGATAGTTTGTTGCATAATGACTGATTGCCCGCACGTTCACGCCTTATATACGCGAAGTCTGTTGGTCAGAAACTCGAAACAGAGATGACCGCAGTTGACGGTGTTGTAGTCTTGATATCTCTCGTGATTGTACTTCACCTCGTTTACTCCCAAGTATACTATTAGATCTAGTGGAGGCTGTAGATCACCGAAACTATCGAAATATATCACATCATTCCCTCGCTTGCGATACGCTACCCAATGAGTTCCCGGACCATCCGCATCGTCGAGGTTCACTACAGCTGATTCGTTACGACGTGGACCATCAGCGGGCAATGCATTTCTCATGAATGCACCTCGAAAGTGGGGAATTCTCAATAGTTTGGCGTACTTGGAAATATCGATGTCGGTGAGTGCTCTATGTGGTAAGCTGCTCACTTTGAGGATCTTTTTTTGTGAGGTTTCAAGAACAATCCTTTGCCAACAGCGATATCCTCCATCTTTTTATTATGACGACGGCTCTCCTCCAACTGCAACTTGGCAGCGTTGACGTCGTCGACTGATTTCGCTATACCGGCCGCACCTCCAGCAATAGCGCCAGCTGCACTCAATCCAGCGAAAACGGGCACGAGGAATGGTAGAAATCCTCCTACCTTCGATGGTACAAGTAAGACACGAGGTACAATTATACTTACCACCAGCCTTCTTGACAGCCTCCCGAGCACCTTTTAAGGCCGAAAGAATTGCTTTGCGATAATTTTTGCTAGACACCATCGAATTGGAAGCAGCCTTGATGATGTTTGCTAATCTCGTAGGACTCTTCTTCTTTCTCACACCCATTCCAAGTTTTGATTTCATCTTCATGACGTTTGCTATTGAGTAAGCTGCGGCTTTTTCACCTATACCCGAGTCTTTGGCCAAGACTCTTTGCCAAGCTCGATCGGCTAAGACTTTGTCCGCCTCGTGTCTGGCCTCGATGTTTTCGCGATTCTGCGAGTAGGCTATGTCGTGCTCTTTGCAGGCACTGTCGAGAGGATTGATTCCTGGATCACCGCGAGCTAAGCGTTTGGCTAACTTGGTGCCTGGTCCACAGTACTGATATCCGGGTATATGCAATTCGAACGGAAGTTTATTGATCAGAGTGTTCACTATACCGTGACCTCGTCGAGAGCATTTATGTACGATCATCATACCTCGAAGGTTTAATTATGACTGAGACGCAAGCTATATAAGCATGGTATTTATAGTTTTGCTCTCAATCGTAAACGAGCTCTCGTGGTGAACACATGAACTTCAAGGAACAATCCGTTAAACTTCCTATAGTGAATTTTGACACTATAGAGGAGCAGCAGAGAAAAAAGATGAAGCGTCATGGACGACTGCTTCCAGACAGCATTCCAGCAGTATTCTGCGGTCCATCGAACTGTGGTAAAACTAACAGTCTGCTTGCACTCATAACGCACCCCAATGCGCTCCGATTCGAAAACATTTACGTCTATTCGAAGTCGCTAGATCAGTCGAAATATCGATTCCTTAAGGAGCTCTTGAAACCGTTGAAGGGTATACAGTATTTCGCTTTTAGCGAGCACGACGAGGTTGTATCTCCCGAGAAAGCATTACCCAATTCCATCATGATATTCGACGATGTGGCCTGCGAAAAGCAAAACAATATCAGAGCCTATTTCTGTATGGGAAGACACAAGAACGTCGATTGCTTCTATCTGTGTCAATCGTACGCCCACATTCCTAAACACCTCGTGCGAGATAATGTGAATCTACTCGTCGTCTTTCGACAAGATGATGTAAATATGCATCATCTATATGACGACCACGTCAATACCGATATGACCTATCCTCAAATCAAAGACCTGTGCTCGAAATGTTGGTCGGACGATAAGCATGCATTCTTGATGATCGACAAGGACAGTCCAATCAACAATGGTCGATACAGAAAGGGTTTCGACACGTTTGCTATAAATATCGGCATACATACGTACCGTTAACAATCTGTTGACAACTTTTGAAGCGTCAACATGTCTAACTTGCAGCGAAGAAAGAACATTCTTCATGAGCTGGTCAAAGCTCGAAACGCTGTCAAACGCAAGTATAATTTACTGAAATTTGGAAAAGAGAACTTTGAGAGAGCTGTGGGTGAAACATTCAAACCAATCATTGATCCTCTTCAAGTACTCGTTACCGAGACAACCAAAAGAAATCTCCCGGCAGTGAATTCATCGAAGATTAAAAAGAAATCAAAGTCATTCGATGATGATGATGATAAAAGTGTTTCATCGATTGGTAGTCTCGATGATACGTATAAAGTTGAGAGTGAGCATGATGCAACGCAGATCTTTAAGGAAGCTGACACATCGTTTGAAACAGCAGCTGAAGAAGATAACGAGGAAGCTGATCATTCGAAAAATCAAGAAACTGATAAAGAAGATCGTCAAAATAAACATAAATTCATGCTTGACCCAAGATATAGCAAGAATATGGACAAAATTTATGGAGTGTACAAGGAGAAAGGTGCTTACATGATTGGAAATTCTTCGATACTTTTCGAAGATCTTCATGTGAAAGTTAATGACAAAAGTTATGCTAAAACTCAAGGATTATTGGACTTGCTTGTATCTAAGTATCCCAATAGACAGTTGATTACTAGCGATGACTTGAAGAATTATCGAGAGATTCTTGAAGCATCCAGTGCACACAAAAAGAAATTCAACCCCAATGAATCTATTCGCGTGCACAATAGTAAGAAATACAGTGACTATATTGCCCCTCTTTTCACGGTGGTGAATGAATCGAGAAAACGAAAATCTACTTCGAAAACAGGTGGACTACTGCGACATCAACTCCCTCCATACAAAATTGCAAGACGAGACACGAAGATGGATTACGTCTACTGGGATGATCCGAATGAACTCGTAGATAGACTCCGCCTACTGATGGCTGAGCAATCAGCTGGTAATCCCAGTCACACCAATGAGATTCATTCGATCATAGAGGAACTTCGCGAGGCTGGCTATATATATTGAGCTGCACGCGAACATTTCATTCATTTCAATCATGAGCGTCGACGTGTTCGGACGTAATCTGAAGAAAAAAAAGGGTAGTCGCGGTCCTCCAGGTATTGGCTACAAATTGACAGCAGACGGTCAGTACGACTTAGAGAACAAGAGACTGTGTAACGTTTCGAAGCCTCAGCAGTTGGGCGATGCAGTGAACCTGAAAATCTTGCAAAGCTTGGTTCAGTCGGAAGTACGTAGTATGTACGAGGTTACAGCTCGCTTGAGAAAGGATCTCGACGATGCACAATTGGAGCTACAAATTTTCAAAGATCAGAGTGCAGAGAAAGTGAAGAAAATTGACCTAGCTATCGAGGAATTGTACAACCTAGTGTTCAGCAGCTCGAACGTTAAGGAAAACGATGGCACATAGGGGAGTAGTGGAGGAACTTCATAAGCCAGCGCGACGCAACTATCCACGTCGTAAATTTGATGTACGTGGACTCGACGAAACGTGGCAGGCTGACTTGGTTGAGATGCAACCCTACGCTCGCGAGAATAAAGGCTACAAGTACATGCTCACGATCATCGATACGTTTTCGAAGTATGCGTGGGCTATGCCAATCAAGCAAAAAACTGGAAAAGATGTTACTGCAGCAATGAAGTCCGTATTACGTCGTGGTCGAGTGCCGAAAAATTTGCAAACAGACCGAGGCAAGGAATTTTATAATTCAAATTTTGAAAGTCTCATGAAGCAATACAAGATCAATCTTTACTCCACGTACAGCAATCTCAAAGCATCTATTTGCGAACGCTTCAATCGCACGTTGAAGAACAAGATGTGGATACAGTTCAGCTTACGAGGAAATTACAAATGGTTGGACATACTACCTAGACTAATTGAAGCTTACAATGATACGAAACATCGAACTATAGGTATGAAACCTAAGGACGTTACAGCTGCATACGAAGCTCGAATTCTCGATCGACTCTCCTCCATCGATGCGAAAGCTCTAAAGAAACCGAAATTCAAGTTGAACGATAAAGTTCGCGTGAGCAAGATTAAACAGGCCTTCGAGAAAGGATACACTCCCAACTGGTCAACAGAGATCTTTACGATTACCAAAGTATCCAAGACGAAGCCAGTTACATATCATTTGAAGGATTACAAGGATCAGCCAGTGAGCGGTGGAGCAACGAACAGGAACTCTCGAAAGCGAAGTATCCCGACGTCTATCTCGTGGAAAAAGTTATCAAGAGACGCGGCAATCAAATCTATGTTAAGTGGTTGTGTTTCGACAGCTCTCACAACAGCTGGACCAACAAATCATCTGTATAAAAAAAAAATGATCTGGAATAAAGAATTTTTTTTAAACGTCTAATATGCAAGTGTTATTTTTTATTCTAAATAATTTTATTTTTTTAGAGATAGTGAGAGCCCCCACCTTTGCTCTCACCTGTGAGGTACTTCCAACTCATCGCCACTAATGAACCTCTTACCACGAGTGGTGAGAGGCGCATGCGTGCCTCGTATACCTCTCCATTAATCTCTGCTTTTTTTTTTTTTTTTTTTATTCTACAAACAATACATAAAACAGTTTATTTGAACTTTTTCTTTATTGAACATTAATCACTGAATAATCTCGAAAAAGTCTTCGTTCGCAATGAGTGCATCTGATACTCGGCCTAGGAGGAACATCTGGAACTCGTTGTCCAGCTCCGCGACGACTCTTTTGCCGTACCTGGTGCTGACCTTCCTCAGCGCTGTCACCAAGAATTCCTGATTCCTCGCACACTCGGAGAACTTCTTCGTGGGCAAAAAGCCTCCACGTGTGATCTGGTTCAGCTTGTTCACGTCCATTTTCTGAAACAAGCGAATGATTATTATTATTCTCGTTGGGATTTTTTTTTTCTACGACAGAGAACTCTAACACACTCACCTCTGAGTAATATTGTATACGCTTCTGGTATTCAGTTGTCCTTTCGAGACCTCTTGCTCTTTGGCTCTTCGGCCGACTGAATGATACCAGCTCCACAGCGCGCCGCCTTATGTAGGGTTGTCCCCACCATTTCCGCGGTCAACGGGTCCGCGCCTGCTCCGGCCGGCGGGTCCGCGCGCGCCGGCGGGGGGTCCGCGTGCTCCCGCGGGTCCGCGCGCGCCCCGACAAGATTCAGCAGGAGCTCCTCCTCCGATATGGCGTAGTGCCCCCAGCGAAGTGTGTCCGTCTCGCCGGGGACGAGGTAGCGCTTGTTGTCGTGTGGGCTCAGCGCTATCTTGCTCTCCTTCTCACTGCGTACAACGTGAAGTCGAGAGCGGATGTTGCACTGCTGCCGTGTCTGCCTGGTGTTCTGGCGTAGACACTTCACGTAGTCGTCGAACGTGATGGTCGTTCTGACGACGGCAGCTTTCACACCCTTAGCCTTCTTGATGGCGTCTTGGCCCTCGATCTTCACGCATTACATCTTACTGCGCAAACCCACAAACTCCGTCATGACACGGCCGCCACACTCGTCCTTCATGAGGCCGACCACTTTTTTGTTGACACGGAGCATGTCGAACTGATTTGCCTCGGGATATGACGTATGATTGACGTTGACCCACTTGAATTGTTTGTTAACGTCGAAGTACACGAGATACTTGGACTCCTCTGCCTCGTTGTAGTCGTCTCCCATGTATCGGTTGTTGGCCTTGGCGTAACGATTGGAGCACTGACTCACACCACCCTTTATACCTCGCTCAACGAACAGGAGCATGTCGACGTCGGTCAACAGCTCGAGCTCGATGTTCGTGTACTTGAGCATGGCATCCCACGTGAGGCCAGGGGTGGTTTAGTAGTGTGCGGGATCGAGGCCGTAGGCTTCGAGACAGTTGTCCCTAAAGTTCTCGAACACGTCGGCATGAAGGAGCACGTCCGTCTTGTGATACAGGCCACACCATCTTGGCGTGTTCGTAGTCGTCGTTAGAGATGTGACTATCGTTCAGTTTGCTGTAGAACTGCTAATTTGTAGGCAGCTCAGTGTCCTGGAGCTTGTCGAAGCAGCTAATGTAGTCGTAAGGGAATACCCCCTTCCTCTTCAACAGCTCGATCTGATCAGCTGTGTAGTCCAGTTGGAATACTCCCTCTGCTATGTTCAGTTTCTCGAGGTAGGAGGCGAGTTTCTCTAGGCTAGATGCCATGAAGCGATAAGAGTCGATGAATCGGAAATTGAACTCCGTACCCTCGACAAACTTGGAGAAGGAGATGTATCGCTCCTTGGTCTGTGGTATGAGCGACACTCGACCCTTGAAGCAGGTTGCTATCTCCTTGATGAAGATATGAGAGTCGTAGCCGCTGAGGTTGTGGAATATCACGGGTATGGTCCTCGAGTCATTGTAGTTGATGTTGCACTTGTTGTGCGCTGGACCACGGTACCTGAAACATTGAACATTGTGAGGTTAGAAATAAACAATTATGATTATTTTATACATATATAATTGAGTGCACATACCTTCCCGTAAGGTGGCAATGATCCTTGATCTTCCTATCCTCAGCTGAGAATGGCTTTCTGCAGATGTGGCAGACTCTCGCTCTCTCGAACTCCTCTCTTTCCAAAGCTGTGAGTGCATTCATTGGTTTGGAATTCTTGTAGATTCCATCCAGCTCCTCGGCCAAAGCTTGCAGGCTCTTGACGAACCACTCAGCTGAGCCTTGAGAGCCTTCGTCCTTCTGTCTGTAGCATTTGTACTCAGAACGAGCATAATCGAAGCTACATCTGAGGTAGTAACCGACACTGAATGGTTCGTGCTGCTGGTACGCAAGCTCATCGTCTTCTACGGGTCGCAATAGGCACTCGAAGTCGGCGTAGACGACGAAAGGCACTCGCTCTCTGTGACCAAAGTTCTTGAACTTTAGGATGTTGTCGTGTTTCGTGGGCAGTTTAACTTTGCACTGATTGACTTGTGCGCAATCGACCTCGTGAGCACTCAGTTTAATCTCTGTCCAAAAGTAGTGGAGACATCGTTCACAGATGTATTGCTTACATTTTTTGTTCGACGTTTGTGCTCTCACTAGCCTGGACAGATCTTTTATCCACACGTAGTGGAATTTCGGCAATAGCTCGATGTCGCCATCGTCCTCATCTTCCTCCTCGTCCACATAGTAATCTTGCACGAGGAGAAGGTTGACGTGTTGGATCTTCTTCGACGCTGTCACATGACACGGGGACACTTCGAATCTCTCGCCCCTCTTTTTGAGAATGTACAAGTTCACCGACACATCATTCAGCTTCTCAAACTTGACGATGTGTTTCGGAGACACTGGTAAGTCGATGCCTTGGAAGTTCAGCTCATCCGCGAATTCCTCGTACTTTGAAACTCTATCTGCGTTATGTGATGGAGGATGCAGCGCGGATAGCACAGCCCACTTGAAACACTGGTTGTCGTTGTTTTTCACGTTGATACAGGCATGCTTCGAATTGATGAGGGGTGGTAGTTCGATGTAGGAGCTTCCTCTCAATGGATTCAACTTGTTCACGTTCACTGTCAAGTTTAGAATGGAATGTAGGGTCCAGCCGGAGTCTCGTTCTTGGAATTCTTCCATGTCGCGTTCTATGGGCTGTTGGACGTTCGCAGTGAACCACTCATTCAAGTCAGTGGTCTGGTAAATCGACGCACTCTTCGTGTTGAAGTACTTGATGTCCTTGGTTTCCTCGTCATTCTTCACGATCATGTACTCAGCTGCCAGCGCAGTATTCACTTTCACAGCATTGTGTTCGCGGAGCGCCAACTCGATCTTCGAGGCGAAGAGAGCTCTAGCGTCATCCATGAACGTGGAGATGTCCAGATGTCTCAAGTTCGTGATCACACCTGATCTGATACGACTTACAAAGGCCGACTTCACTTCATTCCAGGCTACACTTGGCTGCTGTTGGAGGTTTCCACCACGCTGGACACAGAAGCTCATTCTGTGTCGCATGGTATGCAGGAGTGCCACTGTAGACTGGTACTTTTGTCTCTCTGGCACACTGAGCCTTGGCGTCTCCAAGAGGCGCTCGAAGGTAGTGATGTGATCGGGGACGATGACGTTGGTCCAACGTTCCACCGATGCATCGTCGATGGCACCCTCAACCATGAGACTCAGTGCCTCCTGCATCATGGCGACGGCCTCCCTGCAGTCCTCCGCAGAAGCCATGGTGATCCTGAAGAGTGTCTTCTTCGTCGAGGGTCTTCCTCTAGGTATTCGAAAGAGTTGTTCACTCATCGAAGAACTTTTGATACTGAGGAAACCTCGGGTCCCTGGCTCCTTATATACACCTAAGAGAGCTACTTGTTGGAACAGATATTGGAAAACCAGCATCGACTTGAAGAAAGTTCTGATCGATACTCGCAGAGACCTACAGGTTAGAGCAGGTTCTCCGAGACCTGCATCGGCTCGCAAGGGCTCAGCAATTTCTACAGATCGGTAGTACCTGCACATACTTGTCATAGTAAAACGTGGTGGGGTAAGCCTCAGAGAAGGGTATAAAAGCGGTGACTGCAGCCAAGTGATTCAGTTGCCATCGATATGGAGTTCGTAGTGGACGTACAAGGCTTCAAGAGACCGGTGAACGACTTCGTCTTCAAGGAGGTGGTCGTGGTTCCTCTCAAGGAAGACTCTCTGCCGTCCGTCTACCTCTTCCAACCACTGACCAGCTGGGACTACCTACCTTCCAAGTACAAGAGCGAGAATCGATGGTTAGAGTACAACTACCACGGGATACCCTGGAGCTCGGGCGACATCTGCTACGACGAGGTCACTAACACCATCCAGAACGTGCTGCGAAATGCGAGCAAGATCTACGTCAAGGGTCTTGAGAAAAAGAAGTGGTTGATGGGAGTGACGATGACTTACAACGTCTACGATCTGGAGGAACTGGGATGTCCTTCACTGCAGAAGCTCCAGAAAGCCACGACGATCAACACAACCTGCTCGCATCATCCATCGAAGTGGGCCCCGATCTGTGCCGTGCACAACGCCAAGATAATGAAAGAATGGCTGTTGGGCCATCGTGGGGTTGACGAGGTCGATTGCGGATGGAGCACCGAGTGTCTCACCTCCTCGTCACCGCTCAGAAACTATTACAATGACGTAGATAATACGTTTGAATAAAGTTAAAAAAAAAAGAGAGAGATAAACGGAGAGGTAAACGAGTCGCGCATGCGCCTCTCACCACTCGTGGTAAGAGACTCATTAGTGACGTAGAGCTGGAAGTACCTCACAGGTGAGAGCGGAGGTGGGGGCTCTCATCATCAAAAAAATTACTAGTTCGCGGTTAAAAACATGCTCTTGGATTCAAGGTCATCTTTAGTTTAATAAAAAAAATTTTTAGTTACCTGCGTGGTGAAAGCATACTCTCGGATTCAAGGTTATCATTAATTTTTTTTTTAAGGAAGTGGTAAGAGCCCCTACCTCCGCTCTCACCTGTGAGGTACAGCCAATTATCTCTACCTCTCCATTGACTTCCTTTTTTTTTTTTTTTTAATACAATTAAAAATCCTTAAAATCTAATCTTCGACGTTTGACGTCTACGACCTTCGATGGTCGGGTGGCCTTGCGCACGCAGGGATCATCCTCCTGGGCTGGTGAGCGACGTCGACGACGAGGTGCGCGCTTCTCATCAGTAGAGCGTACAGGAGAATTTTCTTTCTCCTCGTCGTCACATGATGGTGCGCTCTGCTGACGAGGAGGGCACACCTTCGCCAACTCCTGCATCGCAAGCTCGCCACTGCTGCTGCTCGAGATGTAGAGGTCGTGTGCCAGCACAGCCCACTTCCCTGGTACCGCCTTCTTCGTCGACGGTAGACGAGGAACGGAGTCTCCCTCCAGCAGGGCCCTCTCCAGCAGGGAAGCCGCCGTCACCAAGCTCTCCTCCATTTCGGAGAGGCCAGTGCTGTGCGCTAGGGGAGACCAGGAGAGAGGAGAGTCTTCCTCCGAGCGCATCGCGGCCATGGTCTCGTCGTGTTTTAACTATGAAAAAAAAAATGTGAAAAATTATTTAATTATTGACAAAACGATCTACGTATTGATACTTACGGCAAATGGTGGCAGAGGTAGCTCCATCGCGATCCTAGCCCTCTGCAGACGAGGATCGTCGAGATGGTCTGGTAGGCCACAGAAACAAAACATTCCTTAGTTCTTACTCAAAGGCAAGTCGTGTAAA
The DNA here is from genome assembly GCA_020010945.3 of Muscidifurax raptorellus. Taxonomy (NCBI): domain Eukaryota; kingdom Metazoa; phylum Arthropoda; class Insecta; order Hymenoptera; family Pteromalidae; genus Muscidifurax; species Muscidifurax raptorellus. The sequence continues at coordinate 1,094,852 of JAHUUD020000016.1, read as the reverse complement.
TAATGACGGTTCCCCGCTCCGCGATCTCCTTTATAGGGTCGATGGGTGATGCAGTTCAAACTTGCATAGCGATATCGCATGCTACGAGTACGACGAGCAGCCTCGAACCTGCACGGCAGCTTCGGATATACATACAGGTCATTCTGTAGGAAACGCAGTTCGAACTTGCATAGCGATATCGGATGTTGCGAGTACGACGAGCAGCCTCGAACCTGTATTGGCAATGTCAGATACTACGAGAGATCGACGAGCAGTCCCGTACCTGTGTATGACGTCATCAATTTTGTATCTTGCTATATGTAATAGCTATCATAAAGGATATTGATGCGTATTTACACCCCTTTGTCCATTAATGCTAGACTTGGAGAAGGGTGGGGTGAACCACACTTAGTGGGGTTCCAACATTGTAATCTCTACCTAATAATGAAAAAAAATTATTCGAATTTGAGGTTAGGATTCCATTTTCGCTTATCACTCGCGAACTACAGTGGGTAGAATGAAGCTGTCAAGTCATTTCGCTGCGTCTCAACGCTCTTCATATAGAGACACAGGTTATACTCGAAAATATTGAATTTTGAGGTTAGAAATGCATATTTTGTCAATATCTCGTCAGGGGAGGGTTTTAGAGGAAAACGGACAAAATTTTCACCCCACTTGATGGGGTTCCAAGTTTGTTATCTCTACCTACTAGTGAAAAAAAAAATTTCGAAATTGAGGTTAGGATTCGATTTTTGCCTTACTACATCTACAACTTGAGTTATACCCCCTCGGGGATTCTCCGATGTCATCAGCTCAGTCGGTAACCTGGGGCTCTGTCGGTAACCTGGCTTAGCTCGGGGATTGCCCGATTTCATCAGCTCGGTCGGTAACAGCCCGGTCGGTAACTTGGGTTATCGGCTCGGTCGGTAACTTGGGTCAGCTACCTTACCGGCTGGGTTAGCCGAGACACGAACCACTTGAGTTAGCCGAGACATGAACCACTTGAGCTAGCGATCTACCTTACCGACTGCCGGTAAGGTAGATCCCTGAAGTGAGCCAGAGCCCCCCTAGCTCACCTACTGATGTCGTGGAGAAGTTCTCTTGACTCCCACTCCCTTACCTCTAACCAATCAGCGGTAAGGAAAAGAGCACTCGGTGGCGGTGTGCGCATGCCCGCACGCTCGGGTCTCCGAGACCGTCCGGCCGGTCCGCTTAAGCTTTTTTATGGTCCTCGGTCGGACGCTCTCGGACGCTCTTTCGAGAGAGCATGAGAGTCGTAACGAGTTGCGGGAAAAACCCCGGCACTAAAAGAGGGCCGTATACGGTTCCGGGGAAAACCCGGTTATAGGGTTTGTGTTTGCGTGTACAGTGTTGTATAGAAAAATGTGTGTGTGTGTTTGACAAGAGAGTATGTAGCTCGGCCGCTACAAGTGTATTATATAGAAAAAGACGTACAAAATACAAAAACATAGAATCTCAAAAAATTAGCAATGTAATCTTAATTAGAGTTAATTAATGTCTGACATCGTCCACTTACTAGTAGCTATACAAAAATATAGAATCTCAAACATAATTTTAACATAGCTTATACCTTAGCTGTAAAGTAACAAATACCCCTGGTGGAAGTCATTCCATTTCCTAGCCGCGACTAGCTGGTGACAGGCTATAGAATGCTGTTTTCAACATTTTGTGGACTGTTACTAGCTGGTTCTCTGGCTGGGGAATGGAGTGATTTCAAAAAGGGACGGATTTTTACTCAAAATGCTAGAAAGATTACGTATCATTTCAATTACGACTCACAAATGAGGATAATTAGAGTTGGGATGAAAAGAGCACCAAAACTTGAAAACCCATCCAAAGTATGTGGGAATGTATGAACGAGGGAATGAGTGAAGGCTAGTAGGATCTGAGTATAAAACGACCACCCAAAAAATCTTCCAACCAAAGCATTTTAGAGAAAAATTTTTTAAACAAAAGTTGTCAAGTTTCAAGGGAGACATACAACGATGACCTTAACCTTGACTTCGACCTTGATCTTCATCGTTATTTTAAGGTTAAATTGATTTTTCTAAATAAAAACCCACATATTTTATACCGGAAATGGAAAGAGCGGGAAATTCTACGTGTGACTATGATCTTGACCTCAACCCTGACCTTGACCTTCAGGGTCAATATAAGGTCAAAACGATCTTTTGAAATGGAAACCCTTATTTTATTGGTCACACGACATTCCCAAAGTGGGATAAATTTTTGCCTTCCAGTAAATGACAGCCACTTTAGACATTTGCGGCGAGATTAAAAATCTCAATAGTTACAGTAGTGAGCGGCAAAGGGATTCACGTTAATCTAGCATCTCAAAGGTAAGAGGCAAGGGGACTCACGATAATTCAGCATGCCAATGGAAACAGAACTTACTACGTCCACGTCGTTATCTCTGGATGGTACAAAAAGTATGGTGCTCACATAGCATGGAAGCTTTCTGGAAGCTTCCTGCAAGATTCGTATTCTCACAGGGAAGCTTGCAGGAAGCTTCCTTGCTATGCGGTGTAAGCCCTTTTATTCAACCCTAGAAAAGTCAGTGGGTAGAAATTGTTAAGTATCATTTGATACTTAGAATTTTTTGCACTATCGGAATAGGAAATGAAACTAAAGGTTAACATAAAAAAATCGATTTGACCTCATATTGACCCTGAACGTCAAGGTCAGGGTATAGGTCAAGATCATAGTCGAACGTAGAATTTGCCGCTCTTTCCATTTTCGGTATAAAAAACGTGGGTTCCCATTAAAAAAAATCAATTTGACCTTCAAATAACGATGAAGGTCAAGGTCGAAGTCAAGGTCAACGTCATCGTTGTGTGTCCCCCTTTAAACTTGACAACTTTTGTTTAAAAAATTTCTCTCTAAAATGCTTTGGTTGGGGTTTTTCGAATTTTTGGTTGGTGGTTTTAAAATGGGACACCCTATATATATTTATTTTATTTATTTATTTGTTTATTTATTTATCAGTAAAGTTACATAAATTACATTTTAGCAATGCAACTTACATACCCGCAGAGATAAACACAGTTATCTGTTTGCGAGACTGATTGCTATCTTACATCTAAATCTTAAAACTATATAACTAATCTTTTAAGATTAGTAACCGCAGTCTTATCATTGCATATTGAAAATATCTTATTATTAATGTTACAGTGTTATCGTTTTATTTATTTCTGTAATTGCACTCTTTTAATATGTTTTCTTTTTATCTATATATTTGATCTAATCCACTCTTTTAATTTCTTTTTCTTACTTTTCGTAGTTAAATTTTTTAATTTATTAGAAAGTTTATTGAATAATTCTATCGCTATGACGTAGCTGTTTTTCCTGCTTACTGTTTTCTCTCTGATCGGAATTTGTATAAGTTTTTTTTCTTGTTTTGCTTTTTAATGCTAAATGTTTTGATTTTAAAGTCTCGTAATGGAAATATAGTGATTCTAGTTCGTACAATTTCTCAAGATGAAGTGGGTTTCCTTGAGTTACAAAATTATTTTTATTAATGATTTTTAACAGTTTTTTCTGTAGGTTCTTTAACAGTAGTAGAGCATTGGAGTAAGCCCCTCCCCAGGCTATAATTCCGTAGCTTATAACGCTGTTGAATAGCGCGTAATAAATTAATTGTAAAGTTGCTAGATTCATTAGTTTTGATAATTTATAGAACACAAAGGTTAAATATTTGGTTTTGCTAACAATATACTTTATATTCTCGTCCCATTTCATATGGCTATCGAAAATTATTCCTAGATATTTACAGTTGCTCACTCTGTTTATTTTTTCCTGACTTATTTTTATATCTATACTATATGGAATACTGTTACTATAATTTCCAAAAGTTATAAATACAGTTTTGCTTATGTTTAGTGATAGCATGTTCAAGGCTAACCAGCTTGAAATACAGTTTAGATCTTCATTCATTTTTACTTCAACGTCGGTCCAGGAGTCAGCCGATGTTATTATCGCAGTATCATCCGCATATGATATTACATTATCCTTAAGCATGTCGTTAACATAGATTATGAATAGTAGAGGGCCCAGTATTGTGCCCTGTGGCACTCCCGTACTTACAGTTTCTTTATCGCTAACAATATTTTGTATTTTAACTCTGTGTTCTCTATTACTTAAGTAACTAGTCATTAGGTCTAATGCCTTACCTCGAATACCATATCTTTCTAATTTTTGCAGTAAAATTCTGTGGTTAACCGTGTCGAAAGCTTTGGCCAAATCTAGAAAAGCAACCGCTATTGGTTTGCTTTGATCTAGACAGTTATATATAATGTTCGATATGTGTTGTAATGCGTCTTTTGTACCCCTATTCTTAACATAACAATACTGATTTTTTGAGATGATGTTACAACTACTGATAAAATTGTTTAGTTTGTTATATATTAATTTTTCCAGGATTTTAGCAATATTTGATATTAGTGATATTGGCCTGTAATTTTCTACATAATTTTTGTCTTTTGATTTGTAAATTGGGATAATGACTGCACTTTTCAAGGCTTCTGGCTAAATGGCTTTTTCGATCGATAGGTTACATATATGAACAAGTATATCTATTATGTATCTAGACAAACTTTTTATTGTTTTAGTATTTATGTTATCGACCCCGCCGCTCTTCAGTGGCATATCTTTAATGATTTTAGCTATTTCAGAATAGTTTGTAGGAAACAGGAAGATCGAAATCGGGTATTGTTTAGGTAGTCTTATTGATTCGTTAATTGGTTGTTTGATTGTTTTACTTAGCTCTGAGCCTATGTTGCTATAGTGTGTATTCATAAAATTAGCTATCTCTTTAGGGTTTTGAGTTTTTTCCCGTGTTGATTATTTGGATCAATAATTTTTGTAATTGGTGCATTTTTTTTGTGCTTTTCCCTAGTTTTTTATTTATAACTCTCCGAAGATCTCTTGGATTAGAGCAGCTTTTCTCAACCTCGGCACAGTCATTTTTTAGCTTGGCGTCTTTGACGACTTTATTTGATATCTTCTCATAATTTTTATACTCTTTCTTTAGAGTCTCATTCTTTGGGTCTAGTTGCCAAGTTTTATATAATTGTTCTTTTCTATTGCAAGAGTTTATTATTGCACCTGTTATCCAACTATGCCTAGCCTTATTTTTTCCTAGTTTCTTATTTTTATTTTTAGTAGTTGTTGCTTGGGCAGTAGAGTTTTTAATTTTGCCAATCAGTGAATTAAGAGCTTGGTTAGGATCATTCATTAATAATATCTCATTCCAATTTTCTTTGTTTGCAATTTTGTCTAATTTCCTATGATCTATGATTTCTATTTTTCGTGCCAATTACTGATTTTAATTTTTTTAAGCGTTATTAACAGCGAATAGTGATCTGTGATCATATTTTCTATTTTACAAGTGTTAGTTTCGATTGAGTTAGTTTTAATAAAGATATTGTCAATGCATGAACCTGTATTATCAGATGTTGCTGGTCTAGTTATTGTTTGGAAACCTGGCACATATCCTTTTTCTAAGAAGTTATACAAATATTCCTGACTAATATTGTCTAGTTTTAGTATATCTATATTAAAGTCTCCAATAACTAGGTGATTTTTAGAATTTTGTTTCTTTTTTAGGTATTCCTTAATGTTACTAATGAAATCAATTTTTGAAATGTCATGAGATCTATATAAGCTTGATATTTCTATTTTCTTTTCCTTATCTAATTTTAAACATGTATTTACAACTCTGAGTTTTTCTATTCGTACGATTTCAGTACTCTCCGTTAGGCTTTCATCAATATACACTATTACCCCATCCGACCTGTTTATTCTACTATTATTATAATACATTTTATACTCTGTTAATAGAAAATAATTATGATAGTCTAGATTCCAAGTTTCTACGCAAACTATCATTAGTGGTTTAATCTCAAGCCTTTCTATAAAAATCTGTAGTTTATCAAAGTTTTTATTTAAACTTCTTATATTGACATAGAGAATATTTTCTTGGTTAGTTTTTAGATAAATATTGAAAGCCTTGATATTTCTAAATACAGTTTCTTTTTTGACATTTTCATTTTGTATACTTTCTATTTCTTCAATGTTGTTATCCATGTGTGTGTTATCTTCTCAGATTATGCTGACTGGTAGAAGGTGACGATAGTAGTGTCGAAACCGATCCGATCCATGTTGCCCACTGAATTCTGTTGGACGAGATGTCTATGTTGCCGATATATCTTGTTATTGTAGGACTCACTGGGTAATCAGTTGTCTCCACGTATTTTCTTATTTTGTTCTTAAGCACTTGACACGACTGGCTATCGTTTGCCACGTGTTGAATATCATATTGAGTTTTGTACCTATTATTATGAAAGATGCAGTTTACACATTTTACATCCGTCGTTTTCACACAGTTTATTGAATTGTGTGAACCCGCGCATTTTAAGCACACTTTATCGTTGAGACATTTATGTCCACTGTGACCAAACCTTCCACAGTTGTAACAAGGCCTTATGTTGATGTCATCATAAACTCTACAGTTTTGATACCCAATGAAAACTCTGTTTTTGTTATCTTTTATTCTTTTGTAGATTTCTGAGGAGACTTCTATTATGATGCTAAACTGTTTTGTTTTCTTATTCTCGAAATGGTGAATTGCGGTGCAGCTGGTTTTCAAATCTTTAAAATTTCTTTCATTGATGTCAGCTTCCATATCTTTCAGACTCATCTTCTCAAAGTTATCCACTCCTACGACTTTTAGTCTTGGGTTTTTGATCTCTTCCTTCTTTATTTCACAAACTAATGATAGCTTTTCTTTCACAAATTTTTCTGCATCTATGGCACTATTTTCATTTATACAGTCAATTATTATTTCATTGTAATTTTTGAAAATTACTTTCTTTGTTTGTACTGATTTCTTTTTGTTTAGATAGTGAGAGACTAAGTATGTTAGATTATTTCTGTCGTCGGTATTCTTCTTTTTTATAATTAGTTTAGGTATTCTCTTCTGTTTAATAAGCTCCTTGTTAATTTCGTTACTGGTTACTTGTGAGTAGCTTAGTATTTTAGGTACATCTTGCTTTTTATTTAATGCACTGTTTAATAATTGGTTTTTATCTTTCATTTCTGTAACCAGCTGTTTCAATAGATTATTCTCAATTTTTAGTGTTTCCAGTTCAGGTTGTTCACTTGACACGTTTAGATCTACATTGTTGGTTTTATTAATTATGTCGTTTAAATATTCCTCTTTTATCGATTCTCTTTGTCTTAATTTTATTTGTGCTATAATAATTTTAGCCGAGTCATTAAGCTCCACATCACTTGATTTTGAGGTTAGATCCAAGGCTGAATGGTCTGGGCAAATTACGAACGTATCACTGATTGCAATGGTGTTTTTTAGTTTATTAAAATCACTTCTATGATAAACACTATCACATATTATGCAAACGACTGCGGTTACTTTTTTATTCGGGTGGCATTTATAAAAAACTTCTCCTCCGAGGTCGGGAGGCTCGTTGCCTCCCAACGCCCTGTTGGCTATTCCTATACAATATAGGAAGTGTCTATTCGGACTCCTACCGTGTAAAAAACTCTACTTTCCGTGAGAATAGAGTTTCGTCCGTGAATATATATATAACCTCTCGTAACTATGCCGTGAGGATCCGTGCGTGAATATATAGCACCCCGTTGGTTTATAACCAGGTAGTCCGGTGGTCGAAGGCGGAAGGTAGCGGTAGGAGCGGTGGCCAAACGGACCTGTTGCTCTGCTGGTGGTCCGACGCAAAATGGGGCGAGGTATCGAGTAGCGCTCGCGTCGATCGCCTTCGTGGCGCCTCGGTCGACATCGACTATGCTCGAGCACGCGGGAGCGAAAGTAGGGAAGGTGAGCGACCCAACCTAACGTCGACCCCGAGCGGGATCGACACGAGCGCTACTCGATACCTCGCCCCATTTTGCGTCGGACCACCAGCAGAGCAACAGATCCGTTTGGCCACCGCTCCTACCGCTACCTTCCGCCTTCGACCACCGGACTACCTGGGCGATCATTCCCGTTGTGAGGGAGTGCTGTGCGACAGACTACTGCGTTACTGTGAGTAAGGTGCAACTTTCTTGATTGTTAGTGTGCCGATTGCGGAGTAGCGCGAACTCGCGATATGTAATACGCCATGTGGCCAATATGGCGGCGGAGTGTGGCGAAGCAAGAGTGCGGCGGTAGCATGCTTCGTCGATTTAACAGCGCTGAGTCGTTCGGCGTGTTAAATGAACATCAAGCCTCATGCCCAATTTACCGCATACCTTCATTATGTACACTGACTCACGAACACTCTTGATGACAATTTTTACCGACAAGCTATCGTTCTCACAATCGTTTACATACCAATTAACTGTACACTGACTGACCAACACTCTTGACGACAATTGGTACCGACAAGCTATCGCTCTCACTATCGTTTACACTACCGTTGACTGTTACTACACGGATACTTACGTCAAAATAAGTCATATTTGGTCGCGTACGGAAAGTCACGGTCAAATTATAAACAAACGGGGTACTATATATTCACGCACGGATCCTCACGGCATAGTTACGAGAGGTTATATATATATTCACGGACGAAACTCTATTCTCACGGAAAATCTCACGGAAAATAGAGTTTTTTACACGGTAGGAGTCCGAATAGACACTTCCCATATATATAGGGTGTCCCATTTTAAAACCACCAACCGAAAATTCGAAAAACCCCAACCAAAGCATTTTAGAGAGAAATTTTTTAAACAAAAGTTGTCAAGTTTAAAGGGGGACACTCAATAATGACGTTGACCTTGACTTCGACCTTGACCTTCATCGTTATTTGAAGGTCAAATTGATTTTTTTTAATGGGAACCCACGTTTTTTATACCGAAAATGGAAAGAGCGGCAAATTCTACGTTCGACTATTATCTTGACCTATACCCTGACCTTGACGTTCAGGGTCAATATGAGGTCAAATCGATTTTTTTATGTTAACCTTTAGTTTCATTTCCTATTCCGATAGTGCAAAAAATTCTAAGTATCAAATGATACTTAACAATTTCTAACCACTGACTTTTCTAAGGTTGAATAAAAGGGCTTACACCGCATAGCAAGGAAGCTTCCTGCAAGCTTCCCTGTGAGAATACGAATCTTGCAGGAAGCTTCCAGAAAGCTTCCATGCTATGTGAGCACCATACTTTTTGCACCATCCAGAGATAACGACGTGGACGTAGTAAGTTCTGTTTCCATTGGCATTCTGAATTATCGTGAGTCCCCTTGCCTCTTACCTTTGAGATGCTAGATTAACGTGAATCCCTTTGCCGCTCACTACTGTAACTATTGAGATTTTTAATCTCGCCGCGAATGTCTAAAGTGGCTGTCATTTACTGGAAGGCAAAAATTTATTCCACTTAAGGTCAAGGTCAGGGTTGAGGTCAAGATCATAGTCACACGTAGAATTTCCCGCTCTTTCCATTTCCGGTATAAAATATGTGGGTTTTTATTTAGAAAAATCAATTTAACCTTAAAATAACGATGAAGATCAAGGTCGAAGTCAAGGTTAAGGTCATCGTTGTATGTCTCCCTTGAAACTTGACAACTTTTGTTTAAAAAATTTTTCTCTAAAATGATTTGGTTGGGAGATTTTTTGGGTGGTCGTTTTATACTCAGATCCTACTAGCCTTCACTCATTCCCTCGTTCATACATTCCCACATACTTTGGATGGGTTTTCAAGTTTTGGTGCTCTTTTCATCCCAACTCTAATTATCCTCATTTGTGAGTCGTAATTGAAATGATACGTAATCTTTCTAGCATTTTGAGTAAAAATCCGTCCCTTTTTGAAATCACTCCATTCCCCAGCCAGAGAACCAGCTAGTAACAGTCCACAAAATGTTGAAAACAGCGTTCTATAGCCTGTCACCAGCTAGTCGCGGCTAGGAAATGGAATGACTTCCACCAGGGGTATTTGTTACTTTACAGCTAAGGTATAAGCTATGTTAAAATTATGTTTGAGATTCTATATTTTTGTATAGCTACTAGTAATTGGACGATGTCAGACATTAATTAACTCTAATTAAGATTACATTGCTAATTTTTTGAGATTCTATGTTTTTGTATTTTGTACGTCTTTTTCTATATAATACACTTGTAGCGGCCGAGCTACATACTCTCTTGTCAAACACACACACACACACATTTTTCTATACAACACTGTACACGCAAACACAAACCCTATAACCGGGTTTTCCCCGGAACCGTATACGGCCCTCTTTTAGTGCCGGGGTTTTTCCCGCAACTCGTTACGACTCTCATGCTCTCTCGAAAGAGCGTCCGAGAGCGTCCGACCGAGGACCATAAAAAAGTTTAAGCGGACCGGCCGGACGGTCTCGGAGACCCGAGCGTGCGGGCATGCGCACACCGCCACCGAGTGCTCTTTTCCTTACCGCTGATTGGTTAGAGGTACGGGAGTGGGAGTCAAGAGAACTTCTCCACGACAACGGAGCGAGCCGCGTTACACGCCTATCCTGCTAAAATAAAAACTTCTATCCTGAATTCGCCGAGTGTGTCCTTTTTCTCCGACCTTCACCCAATCACCAAACACTTTTTAATTCTTATAATTTAATATTTGTGTACAAGTTTATTTGATTTACCAATAACGCACTAACATGGATCTCGCAGATGTGAAAGTTTCCCTTTTTGCGTTTTTGTTTCTTGCATATGTTATTCGTTCAATTTTGTTGAATCTAGCCGGCCAGGTAAGTTCAACAGCACAGGTGACTCTGTAGTGTGGAAACATTTTCTTGTGTTGTTTCGATGAATCACATTTACATGTTGATGTAAAACCTATATCATCTGTAATTACTATGTCTTTACTAGGTGGTTGGTTTTTAAGTGGGTTCATTGAGTTTGTAAAACTCTGCCTGCCTCATTCCTCTGTCAAAATAAAAAATAGCTTTATTTGATCCTAGATAGTTGATATCTACATAGGTCATTCTGTGATTTGCTGATTTATTAATCTTTTGTCCAGGTGCAGCCATTGCTTCCTTTTTTATTGCTTTCTTGTTATTCTCTTCAGCCATTTCGTCTATTTGCAGTGAAAACTGTTTCTATTGGTTTGTATTTTTCTTTATTTAAAACTTTTGTGCTTTCTGAGCAATCCGTGGATCCTCTTACAAAGTTTATGTACTTAATGTTCGTGTTTTTTGTTCTCGATTTATGTGTCTATGAGTGTAACACTTTATTTGCTATATTATCTGTCATATTGTTAATGTTTGGATATGCTTCAGTCATTTTATTGTAATTGTAATTGGTGATGCGACGATGTTTGGGAACACTGTACGAGTTACATCTGCCCTTGGAGTAAATGTATGTTCTAATATCTAGTATTATACTAGTAGTCAATACAGAGTCGTCTTTGATTCCGAAGATACTATTGCCTGTTTCCCTTTCCTTAAGTGTTATTTTTCTCTGTTGCAGTAAAACCTTTATTTTTGAGGCTATTTCACACTGCAGTGTACCTGGTTCTTGATCGCATATTTCTAGCAGCCATAATTTAAGTTCTTGACAATCTATTGTTTCAAAATTCGCTTTATTCATCTCAGCCAATCTTGTATCTTTCATAAGTTTGGTTTCTTCCGTACATCTAGTTTTTTAAGTTCGTTTGGCAGTTTATTAAATATGTCTATTGCTTTGATGTAGCTATTTTTTGTACTCACAGTTTTATCATATTTTGGTGGAATTATTAATTTGCGTCTCATTTTACTCGTTGAATTCACAAACTTTAAAATTGTCATAGTTATACTGTATACTTTCACTTGCAAATCATTGTTTTAGGTTAAGTAGGACCTTTTTTTGAAAAGTATTTTTATTTACTATTTTTAATATTTTGTTTTGTACTTATTGTAATAAATGTAGATTATTTTGGTACGCTCCACCCCATGCAATTATTCCATAGCTAATAACGCTATGGACGAAAGCATGGCAGATAATTTTTAAGGTGCTAGTTTCCATGAATTTGAAGATTTTACTAAATATAAATATCAGATATTTAGTCTTATTTATGAGATATTCAATATGTTTTTCCCATCTCATATTTGCATAAAAAATTATACCTTAATATTTTGATCATTCACTCTCTTTAGCTTTTCATTATTGATTTTAATTGCTATGTTCTCTGGTATACTATTACAATAATTCTCAAAAGTTATGTAAACTGTTTTTGTATGTTTAGCGTAAGTTTATTTAGTCTAATCCATGATGAAACCATTTTTAAGTATGTGTTCATATTATGTTTAACCTCCGTCCAACTTTTTCCATTTGCCACAACAGCTGTGTCATCTGCACAGGACATAATGGTGTTTTCTGGCATGCTTGTTAGCAGATCATTTACGTATAGAATAAAGACCAACGGTTCTAGAATAGTACGTCCCTTGAGGCACACCAGTGTTGACATTGTCAAAATCACTGGTATGTGATCCTATTCTTACATTTTGTTTTCTGTTGCTTAAGTAATTTCTAATTAATTTATGCCCATTACCTCTTATACCATAAGCATATAGCTTGTCTAACAGTATTTTATGATTTACTGTGTCGGAAGCCTTTGCCAAGTCTAAGAATGTAATAGCTATCGGTTTGGTTTTATCTAGGTTTTCGTATATTTCTTTAGTTTAGAATTTAATGCATCTTTGGTTCCTATATTTTTTATAAATCCAAATTGTTTTTTGCTTAATACATTACTTTGGCTTAGAAAGTCTACTATTCTTAGTAGTTCCCCATCTCGTTTTTTTTCCGGCCTTGTATATTGGTATCACTTCAGCTGACTTTAACGCGTCTGGCCAATTTGACGTTTCTATACATTGATTAATTACATGAGCCAAAATATCTGCTATAACTGCAGCTATAGTTTTCAGTGCTTTTGCATTAATTTTATCTATGCCTTCTTTTTTTAATTTTAACTTATTTATTATTTTTATAATTTCGGTTTCCGTTGTAGGCTTCACAAAAAGAGTTTTTGGATTACTTTTCGATAGTTCTAATTTTCTATTGTTTGGCACAGTTATTCTGTTGCTTAAGATTTCCCCTAACTTACAGTAATATTCATTCATTTTATTTGCAATTTTATTCTTGTTTTTAATTGTTATATTGTTTTCTAGTTTTAGCTCGCTAATAGAAGTAGCTGTTGTCTTGTTTGTTTTGCCTATTTTATTTTGTATGCAGGCCCATAGTTTCCTAGAATCGCTACTATTATTCTCTATTGTTTTTTTTCATAATCTGTTTTTGCTGCTTTCATTATCTTATCAAATGTTTTAGAATATTTTTTATAATTATTTTCAAGTTCTTTATTTTTTGGGTCTTGTTTCCATTAATTATAGTTTTTTTATTACAAAAGTTTATAATAATAAAGCAGAAAGTACGCAATTACAAAAAAACTTTTAGAAAAGACTGGATAACAAAAGCAATAGCTTTTTTTATCCAGTCTTTTCGGACAGTTATTTTGGAATCGCGTACTTTTTACTTTTTTTATTTAGTTTTTTCTATACAAAATTGTATTTCTTTTATTATATCGTTTATATTTTCATTTGGATTTTTTGAATTTGTATATTTGGACCAATCTATTAGCATAGCAGTGTTGTAAAATTTATTGTAGTTATAATAAAACATATCTGGTTTTTCTTCTAAATTATTCGAATTTAGTCTTCCGTTTTTTATTTCTAAGAATAGTGGGTAATGGTCAGTTATTGGTACCATAAGTGTTAATGATTTGATAATGAGCAAGTCTGTTTTGATAAAAATGTTATCAATACATGTTCCTTTATTTGTATTTATATTTGATGGTCTGGTGGTATTCGGAAACCCTGGTAAGAAACCTTTCCCCAGGAAATTACTTAAAAATCTACGCTTATATTATTACATTCTTGTATATTTATATTGAAATCTCCAATTATAATGTGATTCTTCGCTTTTCATTTTGTTCTAGATAGCTTTTTATATTGAGATTGAATTCAGTGAAAGTGAGTCCGTGGGATATATATTGAGATGAGATTTCTAGTTGTTTATTGTCTTTTAATGTGATGATAGTGTTTATTATCGTAAGTTTACCTACTACTATTGTTTCGCTTGTGTGTATGACATTGTCTTTTACATATATCACTACTCCATGATTTTTGTTAATATCTCCATGATTATAATACAGTTTATAATCTTTGAGTCTATAAAATATTGATAATGTGTTAATTTCCATACCTCTTGTCGTACAATAATATAGGGTTTTATCTTGAGACTTTTAATAAGTATTTGAAGTTTTTCAAAGTTTGCATTTAGACTTCTGATATTTAAGTATAGAATTAGATTGTAATTACTGTTTCTTTCTTTGTTAAAAGTTGCAAGATTCCTATATAATCGCTCTTGTTGTTGAATGTTATTATATATTTCATCGATTACATTTATTTGCATTGCCATTATTTATTGTGTTTGTTAGATTTATTTCGATTGTCTGAATTTTGTTGACTTGTAAAGGAATTTGTAAAACTAAGTTTATTTACCATACTCTTCACTGTCCTTACCTGTCTTTGGTAAAGTAGCTTATTGGCCCTAAGTAAGTTGGACCTGGCTCTTTCTCCAATAAGTCACGCCCGCGGTAACACCGTTTGAGTATTGCTTCGCGGGGGAACTTCGGGCTACCGCCCTCGTCTGTTGACATAGTCATCATCACGCTTTTCTCTGTTTCTGTCACTTGAACAGCCGTTCGTCATAAATCTTCTTTGTCGTCTGCTGTCTACTTCTTACCGCATCGTTCGGTCGTCTATTTCTTGCAGCATCGCACGTCTTCTTCTTCTTTTTTCTTCGTCCTTTCAAATCTTCTTAAGGATGTCTGCAGCAAAATTGTTTATTGCGCTCCATCCGTTGGCCGAATTCATCATAGCTACCATAATAGACTCAGGCGTTACTCTGGTCTGCAGGTAGCACTCAAGTTCTTCTCGTTCCTGTTCATAGCGTGGGCATTCACTGAATACATGCTCGGCGTCCTCGATAGCATTCAAGCACGTTGGGCAATCCGGGCAATCCTCCAATTTAAATCGGTGCAGGTACGCCCGGTAGTATCCATGTCCATTCAGAAACTGTATTAGGTAGAAGTTTACTTCCCCACGTCTTCTTTTTGTCCAGTCTTCTACACTTGATATGAGGCGGTGTGTCCCTTACTACTAGAGTCCTATCGCTTTTGCCGCTCCGTCATTGCTACTTTCCTAGCGGCATCCCAAACTTCTATCTTGGTTTTGCTGCTGTCTCGTCTTTTTTCTTTTTCGATTGATTTTCTCTCCCTTGCTAATAGGTCTATTGGTGGGAGACCTGCAATAACGGAAACCGCCTCGTCCGATACTGTACGGTAAGCAGACGTGACCCTAAGTGCATTTGGCCTGTGCACTGAGAGGAGCTTTCGTCCATATGCCCTCACCAGCATAGCGTCTGCCCATATCGGGGCTCCGTACAACATGATTGATGTACTAACGTTTGCCCGTAGCGTTCTGCGATTCTGTGTGGGACTACCCACATTTGGCATCAGCCGCGCCAGCACTGCGGTAGTTTTTGCGGCTTTCTCTCCTGCTGCTTCCAAGTGCTGTTTAAAGGTCAGCTTTGCGTCTAACGTTATACCTAAATATTTAATAGTCGGTTTAGAAGTAATTTCATGACCGCCTATTGTCAGGGTAATCGTCTCCGCCTCCTTTCTGCCTCCTTGTTTTATGGCCTGCAAGCTCTAGATTCGTATTATTTAGCCACTTCTGTATTTTAACCATAGCTTCATTAGCAATTTCTGCTACCTCTTCTTTCTCTTTTACAACCACTACCAAAGATATGTCGTCTGCGAATCCTACGATCATTGCTCCTTCTGATAGTTCTAGCTTGAGCATGCCATCGTACATAATGTTCCACAACGATGGGCCCAGTACTGACCCCTGTGGAACTCCCCCGGTAACCTATAATTCACCGTGCCCTCCTCGGTCTCGTACAAGAGAGTTCTGTCCTTGAGGTAGTCGGACATTATTCTTCTTATATACGGAGGGACTCCTAGTCTCACTAGTGCTTCGTGAATTTTGCACCAATTTACAGAGTTAAATGCATTTTTAACGTTAAGTGTAACCACCGCGCAGTACTTTTTTGCACCACCTTTCCACTTTTTTCTGCTTATAGCTGTCCGTGCTGTATTCATTACTAAGCCGATAGCGTCTAATGTTGAGCGTTACTTAAGGAAACCATACTGGTGTTCCGCAAGCCCTTTCGTCCCCTCGGTTGTGCATTCCATCCTAACGAAGGTAAGAATCAGAGAAATCCAAGACGTTTATGGGAAATAATTAAAAATAAATTAGGGAAAACCAACAGAAAAGTTGACTACCTATTAGATGAATACCTATTTGTTCTCTATCATATTTGATTTTGCCTCCATAATAACTTTATTTAGAATTTGGGCATAATCCATGTAATTCTTCCTAAGCTTAACATTTCGTGGTTCCATTTGCCAGATTTTATACAATAATTCCTTATTATTGCACGATTCTATTATGGCCTTAGTAATCCAATTTTTCCTAGGTTTGGTGTTATCTCGTTTGTTTCGCTTTTTTTGTTTTCAGTAGCAAGAGATATACAGTACTTCATGTTATCAATAAGAGCATCGGTAGCTTCGCGTGAATCATACATAGCCAATATTATGTTACAGTTTATATCCTTTGCTATTTTCTTTAAGGGGACAAAACAGTCCTATGACCTGAAATATAAAAAAAAGTAGAATTAATATATAAATTAAATTTTATGAAGAGATGTTTTCTATAATAATTATAAGTCAAATTATATTCCGTAAATAATTATAAGTCAAATAGATTCCGAATGAACCGATGGATGAAATGAGTTTAAATTCTTTTTACAAGTTTTATACACCTGTTACTCTTATATGAGTGATGTGATTTTGATTTGAATGCGTAGAAGTTGTTTTACAACCAAAATACTATATGTTTTATTATTTGTCGACAAATTTTACTACTAATTATTTTATGAAACAACTTCTACACATTCAAATTAAAATCACTACATTCGTATGAGAATGACAGGTGTATAGAACTTGTAAAAAAAATTTGAGCTTATTTCATCCATTTGGAGTCACTATTATAATTATAACTTTACTTACCAAACAGAAAACTAAGTGGGCCAAATTATATCTTCTTCCAGTTGTCGAGACCAACATTTTCACTATTGATATGATATATTTGGTCATACCATACCAGGTCTGTAGGACAATTTTTACCTAGAACTCAGAAAAAACATTTTAATTATATTTATCAGATATCTTAAAATCTTAATATATAACTCAATGACTCAAAAAATTATACTTACGTATCTTATGTGAAATTGTATGCCACTCATGTGTGTATGCGTATATGTAAACTCAACTGTCAAATGACCAAGAGTACGTAATGCAATCACTAATCTGTTGTTAGTCATATACTTCTGTAGTTGTTGTATATTTCTGCAGTTGTCGTATACTCCTGCGGTTGTCGTATACTTCTGTTATGGTCATAGACTTCTGTTTTTGTCTTACAATTCACCACGCTTATTATTATTATTATTATTATTGTTGGTCTGGGTGGACCATTGGGTCCTGATGCCTAGGCTTACGCCCTTTGCATCCCCGGTAGTTAACTAGTGGTTGAACCAGACTAGTTTTGTCGTTTGAGGATCAGCATATCAGGTGGTATGACACCATTCCTGTATTACTTATTCCTCAGGGTAAGAGGTGTCAGGTGGTATGCCCCATTCCTGTGTATCTTATTCCGTTAGTGACTTGTACAGGTGTGTCACCGTCCTAACGGTCAGTGCCTGGATCGCTATTGGTTCGCACGTCGTCGTCCCCAACGCCCTATGTCTCTTTTCGGCTAAGGCTAAGCAGTGGCATAATACATGTATACTGCCTTTCTCGTTTTGGTTACACCACCTGCATACTGGTGAGTTCTCTCGACCTATAGTGTGCTGGTGGTATCCCAGCGTCCCGTGTCCGGTAATTAGCTGAGTGAAGATCTTTGCCTCTGCTCTGGTCAGATCTCGCATCTCTGACGCCCAGTCCTCTCTGATGCGTGATCCTATCAGTGCTTTGGCTTGTCTACACCCGTTGCTTTCGCACCATTCTTTTAGGTGTCGCTCTCTCAGCCAGTCGTGCACCGCCTCTTTGACGGTGCACGCCTGAATGCCAAGGGCGGGTTCCGGTCCAAGTAAGTCTTGTCCCGCTGCTATTCCGGCTAGTTCGTCCGCAATCTCGTTTCCCCTGATTCCATGGTGTCCGGGAACCCAGTAGAGGGTGAGTCTGCGTACTTTCCCACCGAGTCTGTTTAAAGCCGTTATGCAGTCCCACACCAGTCTGGAGGAGGTGCTAGAGCCACCTAGCGCTGCTAGGGCGGCTCTGCTGTCCGTACAGATATTGATGCAGTCCTGCCTTTTTTCCTCGAGCGCGAGTTGTGCACAGAGTAGGATGGCTGTTACTTCCGCCTGGAAGACGGTGGCGTGCCTTCCGAGCGGTGTTATAAGCCTTTTTCCGGGCCTTCTCCGGAAGACTCCAGCTCCCGCCCTGCCTTTCTTTCTGGCTCCATCTGTGTACCAGGTTTCACCTGCAGGTGGACCAGGGTCGTGTTCGCTCCAGTCTTCCCTTGATGGGACTTTTGTGTGTTCTCCTTTTTCTCTCCACAGTCCATGATTTTTCAGACGGTGTGCTGCTATAAAGGCTGCCGCCTGGATTGTTCTGTGGAAGGGTTCAACACCAGTGATGGCTCCCAGGGCTGCCGTTGGGGTGGTTCTCATAGCCCCTGTTGCAGCCCTTAGGATCCACCCCCTGAGCGTTTCGAGTTTCTTTTGTACTGTCTTCAGATCTGTCCTTTTCCACCATACTGTAGCCGCGTAGGTCAGCCTTGGTTTCAGTATACAGTTGTATATCCATAGGACTGTTTTGTAGCTCAAGCCCCAGCTCTGCCCAATGGCTCTTCTACACATCCAGAAGGCTGATGTGAATTTCTTGTACTGTTGGTCTATTTGAGGCTTCCAGTACAGTTTTTTGTCTAAAATTACGCCTAGGTATTTTGCTTGCTCCTTAATTTGTATTTCCTGTCCTCGCATCATTAGCGTTCGTGCCGGTCCTATCTTGTACTTTCTGGTGAAGACGACAACCTCCGTTTTCCGGGGATTGATAGATAGGCCTTTATCCTCGCACCATTTGCTTAGGTGCCTCATTGTCGACTCGGTGATATCCAGTAGGGTGTTCAGATGTTTGCCTCTGGTGATTATAAGTATATCGTCTGCGTAGCCGACCGCTGATACTCCCAGGTTGGTCAGCATCCTTGGTGCTCCATCTATCACCATGCCCCACAGAGTTGGGGAAAGAACCCCTCCTTGTGGGCATCCGTTGCCGACGGAGCCTTTGACGGTGGTGTTACCTCTTGTGACTGTCAGTTTCCGGTTGCTTAGCATGTTCGTGATCCACTTAATTAGCGAATCAGGTATTCCCTTATCCTTGGCTGCTTTGCAGATACTATCTGTGGTCGTGTTGTTAAAAGCCCCTTCCGCATCGAGAAAGGCTCCCACGGCGTATCCTCCGCTTTCGATCTGTTCTTCGATGAGCGAGACAGCTACGTGCAGGGCTGATTCTGTTGATCTTCCTTCTCTATATGCATGTTGTTCGTTGCACAATGGGTTGTTCTTCAAGATATGGTCTTTTATATACCTATCCACCAGCCGCTCAAGCGTTTTGAGCATGAATGACGTCAGACAGATAGGTCTGAAATCCTTAGCGGTGTTATAGCTTCCTTTGCCGGCTTTCGGGATGAAAACCACCTTGGCAGTCCTCCAGCATTTTGGCGTGTATCCGGCTGCAATGCTGGCCCGTGTAAGTCGCACCAAAGGTCCGATGATTATCTCAACTCCTTCTTTGAGCAGAATCGGGAGGATTCCATCCTCTCCCGGTGACTTGTAGGAATCAAAGGAGCTGATGGCCCACCTCAGTTTTGCCGGCGAGACAATCAGATTAGCGAGTTCCCTGCAGCCACTGATGTGACGCGAACCCTCGCCACCGGTTTCCACCTGGTCCTCCGCCGTCTCGCATGTATCCCCCGCTATCGTGAAGCCGGGGAAGTTCGACTCCATGAGGTGCGCCAGCGTCTCCTCGTCCGATTCCGTATACTTGCCTGTTGGGAGTTTAACCGCTCCCAGCCAGGCTTCGGGATTGCGGGCTAGGATCTTGTTAAGCCTAGCCGCCTCTTTACCAGATTCCACGTTGCTGCAGTACTCTCTCCAGCTTTCAGTCTGGGCTTTCCTTACTGCGTGGCGATATTCCTTCTGTTTACTTCTCCAGGTTATCCATTGCTGGTTATCGTTGCTCCTAACTGCTTTCTTGAGTAGGGCTTTGGTCTCTTTCTTCAACTTTTCCAACCGGTTATTCCACCAGGGTACCTCATATTTGCCTCTGCCTCTCACCAGTTTGCAGTTGGCTTCATATGCTTCTATGATGGCTCTCTGCAGCGATTCCGCCGCGGTGTTGAGCTCTCCTATCGTGTGGATCTCCTTTGGGAACCCTCTTTTTAGTTTCCTTTCCAGATCTTTCCTATATTCTTCCCAGTTCGTGCGCCTGGGATTCCTGATCCACGTTTCCTGTTGTCGCGTTTCTCCTGTAATCATAAAACAGATTTGTGCATGGTCGGAGAGTGAGGGTTCGTCCGACACTCTCCAGTCCCTAATATATCTCACTAGCTGCCTTGAGCAGAGTGTGATGTCAATTACCTCTCTCCTCCTTACGTTCATGAAGGTTGGTTCGTTACCTCTGTTGATGATCTCCAGGTTAGTGGTGGTCAAGTACTCGAGTAGGGTCGTCCCCCGGTCGTTAGTGTTTGTGCTTCCCCACACCAGATGATGTGCGTTAGCGTCTTGCTACCTCTATGGCTAGAACAGCAAGGTCAGCTGTGCATAGGTCCAGTAGTGGTGTTGTCTCCAGACCCTTCGTCACGATGCACGCCCTTGTTCTTTCGTTGCCTGGGCCCCTGATGACCTTGCCTGCCCCTCCTAGCCCTCTTATCGTTCCTCTGTAACACCAAGGCTCTTGTATTAGTGCTATGGCTGTGTGCACCGCTGCCAAACGCCTGGTTAATACCGCCGAGGCGTCCTTGCTGCGGTGCAAGTTGATCTGCGTTACTGGGATGTCTGTCGAAGCCATGATTGACAGCAACAGCTCCCCCAACACTTGGTTTTCCTTACTACGACTCGGTCAGGGAGTATTTAAAACTCACCTTCCCAATGTCGTAGTAGGCTTTGTTGTCCATCCCTGAAAGCGTTCTAATACCACTTTCGGGGATGCCCAGTACCAATAAGGTCCCCTCGGCCTCTTCGCTCGATTTCTTTTCGGCGTTGAGGATCCTCCACGCCCCTGTTTTTAGGGTGGGGTTGTACCTCTGCAGCCTCGCCAGCACCGTTACTGCCTCCTCTGGTTTCCCAGGGACCCAGACCACGGTCCTGACTACTTTCTGCAGGAGCTCAACCCCTCCCACCTTAATTTTGGCTCCCTCCCAGATGTCCAGCCTGGGGATGCAGGATGCTGCCCAGGTTCTGGCACTCTGGTCGGTCGCCACCATCACAATGGCCCCCCCCTTGCAGAAGGACTCCTCGAAGCGGGGTAGCGGCAGTTCGGAGGGGATTTTATCCACCTCTTCCCTCATCGCGTTCCTGAAGCGCTTGAACCTTTCATAGGTTATAAGCGCCTCAGGGTACCCCTCTTCGACGATGACCATCGTCAAGGGGTTGGTCCTCTGCGCCAGTGATAGCGTCTGCACCACAGCTTCCCTCTCCCTCGGTTTCTTGGGGGCTTTTTGCCCCTCCGGGGGGGTGTCCGCTGCGGTCTTTGGTCTTTTCTTATTCTTATTCTCGACCGGGGTGTTCCCGCTCGTGCCTTCTATCGCCTTTTGGGCGTTCCAGGCCTTGCGCTCACGAGCTCCCGGTCGACGTTTCTTCTGCCGAGTGGCAGTTTTGGGGGGATCTTTGGAGCCCCCTGCCGCTGGTTCCTCCGTTGCCGGATTCACCATTGCGGTTGCCTCTACCTCCATCCGGTCCAGTGGGTCAGGAACCCCTGGGTTCACCTGTTTCTGAGAAACGGTTCTGCCCAGTTCGTCGTCCCCAGTCTGTGACCGTTGGGTGTCGGCGCTCTTCCCTTCGTCTTCTTTTTGTGTGTTTTGTGATTGTAATTCCATTTTGTTCCCACGAGTAGCTAGGGAACTAGAGGTCACCCGCTGCAGAGCCCCGCTTGCAGCGGGAAGGCTTTCGTACCTCGGGAGGGCGCCTGGTATCCCGAGGGCACCGTTTGCGACCACTGGACCCCGTGGCCAACCAGTCCCCTATGCACGGTTTCTCACACAATGGGATTGGGGGTTGGATGTAATACCCATTGCGCCTCCTTCCGAACGCAATGGAGAGTTGTCCTTAGCGTCCGGAAGGTCCGACCGACCGTTCTCGAGAACCCCGAGGTCCGGACCCGACCCGGGAAGAGCCCGACGGGAAGAGCCCATTTTACCGAGATTCCGCGCCTCGGGCGCGTACTACTAATAGCTCGAAGAGGCGGCGAGCTGACGTCGTCGTATCGACCGACGACCCCCCCCCCCCCCCCCCGCCGCCCCAACTCTCCACTTTCGTTGCACCATTACTTCCCGGCCCGGGAAACGGGACGGTCGCATAGACCTCCGGACGAGCCCCCACACCGGCTCCTCTCAGAGCACACGACAAGGTAACAACTCCTAGTGGGGGATTCACCACGCTTAAGATATAATTAAACTGTTAAAAGATTAATGCGCGGTAGCATTGTGTATGATTAATATAGTATACATAGGGACAGCGAGTCCCTGTGTTGTGTGCAAGTGGGAGGTCATAAGGTTGGTGTGCGAGTAGTATATGGAGTGGCTTTAAGACGTAGTTCCGGTAGTTCGCGAGCCCGTGAGAGCAAGTCGTGACGGACGCGCCGATCGCCTGGCTGGCGGGCGCTGTCGGAAAGGCGAGGCGCGTGCTCGACCGCATTCGCGAGTCGACGAGTGTTCACGCTGACGAGTGTGAATGCGTCGACGATCGTCCGTTGGGCACGGATGGACCTACCGGGGAAAGAGTTTTTCTATGGGTTATTTTTGCGGGGCCGCTCGCGCAGTGCATGTGTGAATCGCGACGACCTTGTGCGCCGACCGTGAGCGGGTGCGCGGTATGTGATTCGCGGAGTGTATCGCAAGAATAGAAGCCTCGGCCAGCGGGCCGTGTCCGAGGCAGGGTGATAGTAGACAGGATGCCGAGGTTATTCATGTAATATTTGAAAGTTAGAGAAAGAGAAGAGAAAGATATTTAAAATCAACAACAACCTAATCAAGTATTGTCATTTACCCACAACCTTGAATCGACCACCTTATTCCAACAGAGCTAGCCTAGCTCGATCAACTGTCGCGTCGATGAGCACCAACACGTGATGACATCATCGAGTAAGAGGATCTCAGATCCCTGGCATCTCGTATGCCTGGCGCCTTGGGCCGCGGCGGCCCGCCATCACGTATGAATTAAGTTTCATCCGCGCGAGGTCGAGCAATGAAACCTAGCAATTCAACAGGTTTCAATATACATTGTCTATGCATGTTCCCGTATTTTTAGAACCGATGGTTTAGTTATATCTTAAAAACCTGGTTGGTAACCTTTGTCTATGAAGTTGCATAACAACTCATTGCTATAATTATCTTGCGTCAATGTATCAATATTAAAGTCACCTATTATTAAATGATACTTTGTCTTTTTCTTTGTTTTCTATTAGTTCTTTTATATTCATAATAAATTCCGTTTTCGGTAAATCATGAGATCGATATAGTGCTGATGTCTCTATTGCATTCTATTATCTATCTTTATACTAGAATTGAATATCTTAAGATCATTTAATTCTATTGTCTCAGTATTTTCCTCGATATCGCTTTCAATATATACAACCACACCTTCAGACCTATTGATTTTGCTGCTGTTATAATACATTTTATAACCTTCTATAATGAAATAGTCCTTATACTCTGTGGTTGACTTGGCTCTATGAAAACTAATTGATGCTCAGATAGCCCTTAGCGTCCCTCGGTGAAGTCTTCAAGCCGTCCGACTATGATTCTTTCTAGAATCTTCCCTGGCGTGTCCAACAAGCAAATGGGCCCGTAGGATGACAGATTCTCCGGTGGTTTGTCACCTTTTGGTATCAGAACTAGCTGTTGCAGTTTCCAACGTTTAGGAAATGTGCTTTTTCTGAGACAGGTTTCAAAAACCCTCGAGAATGCCCTGGGATTGAACTTTACTGCTAGTTTAATAGACTGGTTTGGGACTCCGTCCGGGCCGGGAGCGGCTGCGTCCCTGGTCTTTGCACAGGCTCTAGCGAGTTCAACTTCGGTTAATGGTGGGATGCCATCTTTAATGGGGCTTTCTAATAAACCTCACATTGGTCATCTTCAGGGAAGAGTACTTCTATTATCTGCCTTAAAAATTCTACCTCACGCGGTGGCGCGACTACTTTGCCTTTGAGTCGCGCCATGACCACGTTATAGGGACGACCCCATAAGTGCCTGTTTACTTCTTCACAAAGTTCAATGTTGCAGTGGCTTTTTCTTGCCTTTATCTCGTTGCGGAGCATCTTTCGTGCCAACAGGTATTGTTCCCTCCAGTGTTCTCGATTGCTTCTGGCTCTTTGGGCCAGTCTTCGCGCTCGATGGCATTTCTTGCGCAACTCTGCGATTTTTCTTGTCCACCAGTGTTTCGTTATGGCCGTTTTTTACTTGTCCATCCAGATCACGTCATGGAGGTACCACACGCCATTTTTACGAGCTCCATGAGAGAGTCGAGAGTACCTTTGTCAAGCCCTTCGTCTTCCATTATGACGGCAAAGGCTTCTTGATCTAGTGATTTGGCGTTCCATTTGCGTCTACTAAACTTTTTAGGCCTGGTCGCGGTCTTTTTTCTATTAATTATCTCATATAGTATAGTCCTATGGTCGCTGTGCGTATATTGATCACTTACCCTCCACTTTTGTATTTGTGAGGTAAGATCGTCGCTAGCGAAAATCAGGTCTATTATTGAAGAGTTTCGCCTCTTATGAATGTAGGCTCGGTACCCGTGTTAATTAGTCAGACCTTCAGTCTTACAAAACTGTCAAAGAGTATGTTACCTCCGTTGTTCGGTCTGGTACTCCCCTATGTGGTGAACCACGCGTTGAAGTCTCCAGCGATAATTAGGGGTTTCTTGTTGGTTGCTTCATCCTCTAACCTAGTGAGAAGCCTTGCAAATTGTTCTTCCGTGAGACTTGGAGGGGCATACACACTGAAAATTTTTTTTCCGCTCACCTTTACCCAGGTAAAAAGCTTGCTTGGATGGTGTGGGCGTTTCTGTATGTGATTGTACGCGTTAACCCAGACTGCTGCCCTGCTGCTGCAATCGGTGAACCATTGCATCTATAAAAGATTCACGAGAGCGGTCTGTTCCAGAAGATCCTGTGCAACTTCGCCGTGGTTTAGGTTGAGCTGCAGTATTCTCATCCTCTAAACTTTTTGATGTACTCCTGGGTAAGCGGGCATGCATAACTGTATGATGCATGCTTCGTTGGGGATTTTTCAGCCTCTTGGCACAGCAAACAGCATGGATGCCTCGTGCACGACATGGCTTCGTGGTCTGAGCCACCACAACGTCTGCAGGCTTTTGACCTGTCCGTTCCTCCACAACATAGCTGCAGTATGGCCAATTCGCCAACATCTACAACAGCGCCTAATTTCTATTTTTCTCCGGACCTGACAGTTTACCCATCCAAGGCGGATTCTGCCTTCCCTTATCAGATTTGCTGCCGAATTAAGTGGAGCACTTACGACTGCTATCTGCGTTTCCCCGTAAGCTGGTCGAAGGGATCTTACTGATATCGACCCAGGTAACCCTTCTTTGATGTGTTCGGATAAGATCTCACGAACTTCTTCCTCTGTAGTGACTTTGTCGATGTCCTTGATCTCCAGAGTGATTTGCTGGGACCTTGTAGTGGCAGATGTCTTCAAATTCACCTTTCCCTCCACCTTGTGGGCAAATTCGTGCAACTTCGTGCTTTTGTTGTCCAACTCCATTATTATGACTCCCCCAGTATTTCTCCTGATTTTGGTGACCTCCTTTTTAAGGTCGGTGAGCTCCGGCTCGCTTTTGATCTCTTTCAAGATGTCAGCGTAGGACACCCCATCTTTAGCTTTTATTACGATGGAGTTCAGTCTGACCCTACTTGGAGTCTTCCTTTCCCAAGATGTCTTGTCTCTCCTAACCATCTTGTTTGCGACCTTGCGCCGTTTACCTTCTTGCGACCCTCTCTTGTAGGTACTTTCCTCCTGTTCTGTTGCCCCTCCAGCGGCTTGTTGTCTCTGAATTTGAGTCTTTTTGGCTTTTTGTGGTTCAGGGGTTATCGGAGCCTCCCTAGAGCCACCCTGTTCTTTTCTACTTCGCAGCCTCGGAGTGGTCTGCGTAGTCTTTTCCTCCAATCCTGGTCGTTGACACTGTTGCGAATTGTCATCAGCCGCGCACACCGGTTTGAAGGAGGTCCTTATGCTGCGGGGAAGTTCCTTTATATGTTTGTGGACGTTGTGTTTGCCCCTTACAAAATCGATAAGCTCATCGATTTTTGTGCCCAGACGATCAAGTTGGTCTTGCTTGCGTTGAGCGCAGCTATTCCAGTTGGAGTCTCCTGATGCAACTCCTAATCCAGTGGCAGATACTGGTTCCAGACAAGATACCTCCATTCTGGTGTCGTGAGTTTGCCCCCCCTCCCAAAAAAAAATCCATGGGGCCAACGGCGGCCACCGGGGCTTTCACCCGATCGAAACCGGCGGCGGGATTAGGCTGTATAACCATGCCCGCTTGGGGTACTGTTGTTTTACCCATACTATCCATATTTAGTTTATTTCCTAATGCATTACCATTGCTTACCCATGCCAGGTTACCTACAACGGGGCTGGTTATGGTGTTATTAGACAGCGTACTTTCGCCTTTCCCAGATCCAAGGGGTTTATCCCCAAGGAGGCGAGCGTCGACCACCGGGGCTGGTACCCGATCGGAATCGACGGCGGTATTAGTAAACCAGCACTGTTTGCTCCTGTGACAAAATTTGTTATACATATATATATTTGGATTCTGAATTCGGGAAAAACAATTATTTTTTATTTTCTCAGCTATATATTTTATAGCTATTTTTTGATTTTTGAAAAACACTATTTTCCCTTTTTTTAATCATTCCGTTTTGTTCGTCAGATAAAATGAAATCGGTTTTATTCGTTCTAAAGGTCATATAGAACCCAAAAGACCTTGCGTTTCCAAGATTGAAAAATACCTATTTTTATTAAGGGCAATTTAAATTCTCTTATGAGCATTTAACCCGGAAAAAATTATCGAAAACAAGACACAATTCAACTTTACCCACTCAGCATATAAACACTGAGAGAAAAAGTATGGACTGGTTGCTGGTGAGTCCCCCTTGGAGTAAACCCTGCGCGAGCGGTCTGGAATAGTTCCAGGTGCTGCCGCATATAATGCAGTAGCGCCACGGAAAATTTCCTGTGACGAGTCCCAGCAATATTTCCAAGAGCCATCCGCAATTATCGGGGCAGGCTCATGGAATAATTGCGGGCGCTCGTCTGCAATATTCATTCGACAATATAATAAACTCCTATGGTTTGAGGTTAAACAAGGTAATGAATATATAAAAAAACTGTACATATTGCGCATCGAATTTATTATTTCACAAGTCGTATCTAGTAACTACAATTTCTAAATTATTTTTTTTTACATAAGTACAAGGCGGAATTAATGGAATGTGAGAAATATTTATAAGTGTAATTGAATCGGTATCGCTATGCACATCATATGCATGGAAAAAATCATTAAAACCAAATTTGTAAAGGTTTTTTGTGAGGAAGAAAATTTCATTTTTATAATTATATATATTTTTAAGTATACCAAATTGAATTCCATTACTATCGAAACCTGTAACAAATACTGTATTTTTAGAAAACATTTTGCCAAGAATTTCGACATATTTTAAAATACCGATTTTTAACTTATCATTTTTGATAGCAAAGTATAAAAAGGTAGGGTTTTGTATGCGAGAGGTTAGGTGTTGGGGAGGTTCTCTCGTATTGGCTGCTTAGAGCCTTTCTTAAATCTATGCACTCTGTTCGCTATATAGGTTTTCTATCAGCATGAGCAGGACTGGTGGTTGCACCATCGCATCCTCTGCTCTGTTATGTAACACACACAAAGTGTGGCGTTACAATATATACATATAAATATGGAAATCCAATCTTTTGAAGATTATATTCCGTACGCTTCAATCTTTTGAGGATTATATCGTCTTTTGAGGATGCATCCTCAAAAGACATCCTATCTTTTGAGGATTTTCTAAAGTCTATTAACCCAGAGTTACTTCGGCTAACCAGATAACCCACGTGAGTTTTGGGGGTTGAAGGGTGCGAAGCACCCTTTAACACCCCAAAACTCACTTGGGTTATCCAAGCGGTTAACAGAATGAGATTATAAACATTCTAATTTGGTACTGGGTTAGTTTGGTTATTTTTTAGCAATCTCGAACTCTGAATGAAGGGAGAACATGTCCTCAAAAGGCGGGATTACTATATCTATATATATATATATATATATATATATATATATACTAGGGGGGTAACCCCCTGCTCGCTCCGCTCACCAACCCCCACGTTAATTTTTGAATGAATATTCATAAAAAATTATAGTATTTTATTTATTTCTGCACTGTTTAATATACAATTTGTAACATTATTTGTTATTATTTAACAGACCATGCGAAACTTTATTTTTATTAAAAAATATTACAATCTGAGGAAAGGTCTTGTAAAGATTTTAGTTTACCTGAACCAGATAGTTTTATCAATAATAATGATGAAATGTCTTCAGAAGATGTGATGAATAGTGCTAATATTTATAAATGTATGTTCAATAAATTAAATAAAGAGCAACATTCTATTTTTACAGAAATTATGAGTAATGAATCTAAAATGTTTTTTATTGATGGTCCTGAAGGTTCGGGAAAAACTTTTTTATATAAAACAATGATACATTATTATATTTCGCAAAATAAGAAAGTTTTATCAATGGCTTGGACTGGTATTGCTTCTATTCTATTACCTAAAGGAATGACAAGTCATAGGACTTTTAGATTACCTTTAGATCTTAGTAGTATAGAAAGTGCATTCTTAGAATTAGAATCAGATAAAAAAAAATTAAGAGAAGTCGATTTAATAATTTGGGATGAAGCATCCATGATTCCTAAAAAAGCTTTAGAAATAATAGACCGCACATTACAAGATGTTTGTTATAATAATTTACCGTTTGGAGGAAAATTAATAGTTTTGGGTGGTGATTTTAGGCAAATTCTTCCAGTAATAAAACATGGTTACAGAAATTCAATAGTTGAAGAAACAATTAAATATTCTAAATTATGGATACTTTTCAAAATATTGAAACTTAAAAAAAATATTCGATCTAATGATATTGCATTTTCATCATTATTATTAGATTTAGGAGAAGGTAAACTTAATCCATTTGAGATTCCTACAAATTGGAAGACTAACAATGTTTGTGATCAAATTTATAGTAATATAAATCAAAACATTTCCATTAATAGCGTTATCTTAGCTCCTCATAATGAGGATATTAAAATAATTAACGATAAAGTTTTAAAATTGTTATATGGAGATTCAAAAACATATTACAGTGTAGATTTTGCAACACATAAAGGTGTAGATCAAACTGATGAAAATATACATCTTAATTATCCAATTGAAATGTTAAATGATATTAGAGAGGGTCTCCCACCACACAAATTAAATTTAAAAATTAATGCAATAGTAATGTTAATTCGAAATTTAAGTATCACAGACGGTCTATGTAATGGTACACGTTTAAAAATAACAAAATTATACGAGTATAACATCGAGGCAGAAATCATTACAGGAGAAAATATTGGTAGCAAAGTTTTTATTCCACGAATAACACTTACTACTAACGAGTCTTCTTCATTTCCATTTATTCTTCATAGAAAACAATTTCCAATCACATTAGCTTTTGCTATAACGATTAACAAATCACAAGGTCAAAGTTTTGATTCTTTAGGGATTTTCCTTAGACGACCATTATTTTCTCACGGCCAGTTGTACGTAGCTTTATCGAGATGCAAAAATCCTGATAAGATATTTATTCAAAGTGAATTAACAGATTCATCAAACATTGAAAATATTGTATGGCGTGAGATTTTTTTTTTTAAATCACGCTTACAACTATATAATATAGGAAGATATATATATATATATATATATATATATATATATATATATATTGTGTGAGTACATGTATAAGTGTATGTATATGTTATATTAAATCCCGCAACCCATGCAACTACGCACCCCAAGCTTATGTGATCTGCCAAATGTTTGTCTTCATAATCATTTATAATTTAACTTATCATTTTTGATAGCAAAGTATAAAAAAATCACAAATAATATATATTTATATGTGGAAAAATACTCACAACGTTGCTGGGACGCGCTTGGGAGGGCTCCTGGTTGAAACGCGGCATTTACGGAAAAACAGAAAAGAGTAAGTAGAAAAGTGAAGGAAAAATAAGAGGAGAAAGATTGGAAAAAGTGAAAGTGAAGGCAGGGCGAAAGAATGAGGAGAGAAGTGAGAAGGAAGGAAATTAAGAACAGAGGTTAGAAGACGGGAAGATGGCGGACGGCAAACAAAGGGAAGAGGAGACTAAGGAGGAAAAGTTGAAAAAAGGAAGAGGAAGACCGAGGAAGGAAGGAAAGGAGGAAGATAACGAGCAGGTGAGCATGCTGAGGATCTTCCTGGAGAGGGGGAGCTGTGATGTAGACGTGGTCTTCGGGAAAAGCAGGAAGATGGAGAGATCACCAATGGGAGATAAGAACCACGAAGAGGGGAAGAAGAAGGGTCGAGAAGAAACCATAGAATACTTGCGACATGCGCACAACAACCTAAAGTTCTTGCCCCCGCCTTACATGTACAATAGTATCCTAGTATAACTTGATCTTCACCTTCATCTTCCATTTGATCATTTTCAATGTCTTCTCGAAAACATACCCATAATTGGTAACGAGTAGCATTTCTATATCGAAATGGACAGTGCTTATAAAAACGATAAACATCTTTTATTTTTTGATTGACAAATACGTATTTTTATTAAGTTGATTAGTTTTGTTTCTATATACAAAGATACAATTGCTTTCAATTGATTCATATTTTAATTTTTCTTTGAAATAATTTTACAAACATATTTAATTGTTAACTCTATTACCATAAAAAGGTACTTGGTTATACTATCTCTAATAAGCCTTATATTGAGCCCAAAAAGAGATTTATAGTTTGGCCCCGTTCAGCCAGATGTATAAGATACCAAAACACACAGTGAAGAAATGATTTGCTTATATAAATGAAAACTAAAACCATTGGAGCATTGACTAGGGATATCAAGACACACGGTAAATCAAAAATTGGGCCTTATCAACGGAAACCACTCCTTCATGCAGAGCGAATTAAAGTGTGAATTTGTATTATACAACAGGACCCGTTTATGTCCTTTAGTCAGGCCCATCGTAAGGCCCATCGAGTTTTGGGTCTTCGGACCCATTGGAGCATTGACTAGGGATATGGAGACATACGATAAACCAAAAATTGGACGATATTAATGGAAACCACTGCATGAAATAGTGTAAATATTTCAGAGAATTACTACTTGAACTGGTACCCTATGGTACTGACTTCAGCGGGCCCTATCTTGGGACCTATTGGTTTTAGAGCTTCGTGCCCATTGAGACATTTGTTCAGGACGCCAAGACACACAACATATCAAAAATGTAGCGAAATTGACGGAAACCACTTTTCCCATAGGCGTGTTACGGGGTCCTTTATCCCCAAGGGAAATTCAGATAAAGTACGACCGATTTCATTAGCCTCGTTCATTCTTAAAGTCATGGAAAGATTGGTCAAGGAACGTATCGAATAGTGGTGTGAGACCTCAGGTATTTTAGCAAAATCCCAAATAAGATTCAGAAAAGGGAAATCATGCAGCGATAATTTAAGCATTTTAGGTACAGACATTCAAAGTAACTTTTACGAAAAGGACAATGTTTCGGCATTATTCTTAGACGTGAAGGGGGCATATAACGAAGTTATACCTAAAATACACGTTAACGATCTCATTGACTTAGGCATACCAAAAAAGATGGTAACTTTCATTAGCCATCTAATACTAGAACGTACAGTATTATTTTGTACGAGTTGCGAAATTATAGAAAAAAATATAAACAAAGGTCTTCCGCAAGGTAGTGTGTTAAGTCCGACCCTGTATGCTATTTATACGCGAATTTTAGAAAAAATAATAGATCCTAAATCTAAACAGTTACAATTTGCCTACGACATATGTATATATAATAAGGAAGGTAAATTAAGCGCATACGACAAAACTATGAAACTGGAAAAAGAAGCTAGTAAAATTGTTAAGTTTCTTAGGGAAAAAGGTTTAGAAATAGCGCCAGAAAAATGCGTCTTAGTAATATTCCGCAACGCGACACATAATAAATACAAAAATATTACGATAAATATAAATGAGAAAATTGTAGAGTCAGCGGATCATGTTAAGTTCCTAGGAATGTACTTAGATTACAAACTAAGTTGGAAAAAACATATACAATATGTATGTGATAAAAGTCTATCAGCGATGAGAATAATTAGCTGCTTGAGAAGGACATGGTGGGGAGCAGATCCCTCTTCTCTCCTGCATCTTTATATAGTATTGATAAGATTTCGAATTGAATATTCTGGCTTTTTAATATCACCATGTTCAAAGACTGATTTTCAAAAATTATACATATAGTGTACAGAATATGGCTATAAGAATAGCGATGGGGTACCGAATGAGTACACCCATTAACGTAATGTTAGCTGAATCGAAAATTCAGCACCTTAAAGTTAGGATGAAAGAGCTTGGTTGTAAATATGTAATTAAATGCCTCTCAAATAGTAATAATTTAGTAACTAAGAGTTTAGAGAACCTTATGGATATAGCTGATTCGAACATTCATCGTAATAACTACACTATGCCATTGTTAGCAGAATGCTATAAGGAATATTGTCACTACAATTACGCTGTAATAAGTACAGAAACACACATAAATTATACCGGCGCATATGAATATTCTTTATACATTCCGAATATAGATTTAAACAGTGGTAAAGTAATTGCGAAAACAAAAAATCCAAATATAGAATTTTGGCATACATTTCCTGAAAAGGATAATGTGGTTCAAGTATTTACAGATGGTTCTATGATTATGGAAAATAATGTAGCACAGGTAGGGTTTGCAATATATTGTAAGCAAGAAAAATTTAACTTTACATATAAGATCCCAGATATATCTTCAATATATACCGCAGAATGCAAAGCATTAAATTTTATTGTAGACTCTATTGAAAACGCATTTGAAAAAAGATTTATAATATTTTCTGATTCCATGAGCGCCTTAAAGACCCTACAAAATAACAACAAAAAAAGAGTTCGCCACTTATTGTATCTTTAAGGCAAAAATTAGGAGTGCTAGCCAATAGAGGGATAGATGTCCAGCTGGTCTGGATTCCTGCCCATCTGGGCATAGTTAGAAACGAAATAGCAGACGCTAAGGCGAAACAAGCAGCAATAGATGGAAAACTCTTAAATGATCCAATTCCTTTTACGGACTTGTATGTTAAAATTAAAGAAAAAAGCAAAGTTGTAAACAATAACATTCTTATAGAACTAAGCCAGACCAAAGGGAAATTCTATTTTGAGAATTTTTAAACTAAAAATAACAAACCATAGTTCCATAACTTGAAATTATCAAGAAAAGCGATAGTATCGATTAACAGGATTAGATGCGGACATAGCTCTTTAAACACAAGTCTATATAGACACAAAATAGTTAAGTCAAATTTATGTAAATGCGAGGAAGAACCAGATACAGTCGAACACATATTGAAACGGACCAGGTTGATCCGCAGAAGAATCGCGAGATTGCGTTCGTGTCGAGATTCGAAGTGTGAAGTAGGGAAGGCAGGATGCACTTGAGATGTTCTCGGATCCGCGATCACCCGCACTGAGGGAAGGTGAGCGCTGATCGTCAACTCAGAGGTAGGGGGTATCTTAGCGTAGTGCGGGACAATAAGCGGGTATATTGAAGACTTTATTCGAGTAACATACAGCGGGTTGGGGTGTCTCGGCATGCATAGACACACGTATGCGAGAGCCTCTGAACAATGATAGTCTGTTCAGTCCGGAGAGCTGAACAGATTAGTATTCGCGACAAATCTGAGTGCCGAGCTGTTGTGCGTGCTGGCCTTATATAGTTGGCGCCGTCCCATATGTTGTACGTATTGGTTGTTTGTTTACGTTGCCGCTCCAGCGTCGGTTGTTTGGGTGCGCGCGAGGTCTCTCTGTTGTGCTGCCGTTTCAGTGCCCCCCAAAATAAAATTTGCAGCTTGCTCGAAATTTTATTTTCCCCTTCGATAGGCGGTAAAAATACATTGATTGAGAAAGGAAAAGCAGCTAAAAAAAGAAAAAGAGAAGAAAGAAAAAACAGAATTATTTTAGGAGAGAGTTTGATTTTACGGCTTCTTCGCAAAACCCTCGAACTCGTCTAGCTGCCATTGTGTCTGCTCGGGTATTTGTCCGAGCTCCGTTACTACTCTTGCAGTAACCGATGTGCCCGGACTTTTCCCTTCCAGATAGCTTTAGCAGCTAGCGATTCCTCGAGGGTTGGCGGGAAGTACTCCTGCTCTGGTGATGGTGTTGGAGGGGAAGCCTGGCGAGATGGTGGTGTTGGAGCCGTGCCCTGGCGTTTTGGTGGACCTAGCGGTGGTGGTGGTGGCAGTCTTTTGCCCGATGGTGTCGTCGTTAGTGGCAGGCGTACCAGGATGTCCGGCTGCCTTTGGATGGTGGGGGGGAGCGGGTTAGTGGGCCAGATGGTATGGGCGGCGGTGGCTGGTGATGGTGCTGTTCGTGCCGTTTGTACCATCTTGTTGGCCTTTCCGGTCCCCCTCTTGGTTTGCGTGGTCAGACCCCTGTCGTACAGGCCGGTTTCCCCTTGGAAGCGGTCTGCTTTTGCCTTCATGATTCGCTGGCATTGCACGTGGATTGGTGTTGTCCAGCATTGCGCTGCACATTTTGCGATCAGCAGATCGCTCACCTGGGTAGCCTGGTGGTAGACGGCTACCGGCTGTCTGGGTGCTGGTCTCCCTCGGGGATTTGGCACTTTTCGGCTTTACGTGTCCGTTCATCCTGGTAGTTAGATTGATACTGATTCAGAATTTGCCATGTATTCTTGTTGGTAACCCGGCTTAAGGGCCTCGTGATGTTGTGTTTGATGCTTATGTTTATTGTTTTCTCTCTCTTATTTGTTTATATATCCCTTCCCTTATTACCTCTCCTTATTCGCTTCAAAATAAGGCTTTAAATTGTTTATATGAAACTTGCCTCTCTCTTTTCCGTTTGTTCCATTACTTAATAAATAAGTATCTATTCCGACATTTTTTCGAATTTCATATGGGCCTTCGTATATATTGAAAAATTTCGCGATTTTTCCGGCTTCCGCGTCTGATACATTTAACGCTTTTACTAGTACTTTATCGCCAATTTTGAATACATAATGTTCCACCTTCGCATTTTTCTTAACCGGTCGTTCTGTTGCGACTTTACATAGTCGTTCGTAAAGCTAAGTGAGATTCGCTTTTCTTGCGTTATTTTCGCATTTTCACGTGGGATATTTAAATATTTTTCCCAAATACGCGTCGGTTTTCTTCCGAAATGTAATTCTGTCGGCGTGAAGTTTGTTGATTCGTGATGTGTTTCATTTATGATATTCTGAATAATTTTTACAAATCTAGACCAACCTTTGTGCTTTTCACTTATAAATGTTCGGAAGAATCGACCTAGTTCTCTGTGTACGCGTTCAACTATATTACTTTGCGGATGCCTAAAGGAAGAGTATATAACTTTAATATTTTCGTTTTCTATAGCTTTTATATATTTTTCATTTGTAAATTGTGCGACGTTGTACGTCGCAGCCGAGTCGAGTCGGGAAATTTCCGACCGATTCGGCGAGTCTAAGCCTACACGTAAACATGCGAGAGCCAGACTGTTTACGGTGAAGCGGCGCCGGGCCAGCTTGTTGTCGAGCCTGCCGCGCGATTTCTGAGAAATCGGCGCAGTAAGCAGAGACACGAGCGCGGGATAGCGCGCGAAGCCAGAGCCAGCGTCTCGCGGTTTTCAGCCTATCGGCTGACTGCAACGCGAGGCTCAACGGCTCGCGCGGACCGTGAGCCAATCAGCGCGGCTCTTACATGAGCAGGCCCGCGATATGCGTTAAGCATGTGGCGCGGCAGTTCGCGAGAGCGCGCGCAAATCGGGTCAGTTCTCGTGCTGACATCGTCGACGCAAGTCGACGATTTTCTAAGTGCCGCTACACGCGAGTGTTTTGTGCGCAGTGAGAGTGAGTGACACTGCGGAGACACGTAGGTCAACGCCGTCCCCAGGACTATTCACCTGTTCCCGTTGGCGAGTGTGTCGCCAGCGGCTAGCAGGCATCAGCGCCGGGGAGAACGAGAGGACGTCCGGGGCCAGCCAGGAGCTACAAGCTCGGAGAGCTTCAGCCTCCTCGCCAGCCAGGCGCCGAGAGAAGAGAGAGAGAGAGACCCCGGGCACCCGGGAAGCCAGCGGGCCTGACGGCAGCGGGGCTTCCTGCGCTTTGTGGGAGAGGAGGGAACCAGGGGCTCGTCCCCCCCCTCGAGAGGTAAGACTCGTTGTTCTTTACGCGAAATCTCCGGCGCGAGCAAGCGTGCCGTCGGAGACCCGTGTGTGCACGTGAGAGAGAGAAAGAGCGTGCGAGAGAGAGAGAGAGCGTGCGAGAGAGAGAGTACCGTGAGTTTTCGCGTGCGGTGCCGGGCGCACGAGAACGTGAGCGAGCAGTGCGGGGCTCGCGAGAGTGAGAGAGAGAGAGAGAGAGAGAGAGAGAGAGAGAAAGCGAGAGACGGCGAGTGAGTGCACGCGGTCGCGCTTTGACCCAGCGCATCGTTGCGCTGAGGAAGAAGCCAACGCGAGTCGGGCGCGCGGTCGTGTGTGCGAGAGAAAGAGAGATAGAGCGAGTGAGTGCTGCCGGCGACAGCGAGCTGCACGGTCTGGCTCTGCGCTAGGCCGGCGCGTGTCGTGCGAGGCAGGCGAGCGCGTGTGCCGAGAGAGGTTGGCCGGCTGCTTACCAGGTGCTTACGCACCGGGAGAGCACCGAGCCTACGTGTAGTAGGGACAGTGCGAAGGCCCTGCGTGGCTGTGCGACGCGTGGGAGGCTTCTCTAGCCCCCACGTTGTAGGGAGGGGTTGGGGCGAAATATAGAGTCTTGTAAATAAAACTTGTAGTATTGTTTTCTTTCCTCCTTCCCAGCTCTCCCAAGTTAAAGTGATCGCGTCGAGTCCCTCGACGAAAAATAAATCGAGCGCAGAAGAGGCGCAAGAGTTGCGTGCGCGCTGCTGGGAGGCAGCACGTCGCAATTGTGTACCATGATCACTTATGATTGCCTTTGGCTTAACGTAAGTTGGTATATAGTCTTCCATTAGCTTTTTAATAACTGCCTTGGTGGTGGCTCTACGGAGAGGATAAAATACTACGTATTTACTAAATGCATCGATTGTAGTTAAAATATATTTTACGCCTCCCGCTGAGGTCGGTAGTGGCCCATAGAAATCTATAGATAATAATTCTCCAGGCTTTCGCGTTAAGATTGGTTGTGATAATTCTCTGTATTTTCGAGTTAAGTATTTTGTTTTTTGACAATTGTCACAAGTTTTCAATATTTCAACAATCTTTCTGCGTAAGCCTGGCGCAAAAAAATGTTCTGATAACATTTTATTTACTTTTCGCCCCCCTATATGCCCATACTCGGTGTGGACTTCGTTTACAAAATTTTTTAAAATGTTTACCGCTATAATAATTTTAGACCTCTTTTTCGCTTTTTTATATACAATATTTTCGATTATTTCGTAGCGTGTACAAGTCTTTTTCTCCTTATTTCCTAATTTATTAATTATTTTTTGAATTTGTGGATCATTTCTCTGATCTCTCTCAATATTTTTACAAATATTTCTTAATTCGTGATGTGACTTTGGTTAAACAATAGCGGTTATAATTATTTCTGTTTTATTCTCTGTTTTTGTTTGACCATTTTTATTCATCCGACTTAAATAGTCCGCTACTGCGTTTAGTTTCCCAGGTATGTATTCCGGTTTCAAATTATAGTCCTGGATGGCGAGGTTCCATCTTTGCAATCGTTGATTGTTAAATTTACATGTGCGTAGAAATGTAAGGGTCTCGTGGTCCGTTCGGACTATAATTTCAACTGCCCCCCTTAAGAAGGTATCCAACTTGCTGAGCGACCACACAAGGGCAAGCATTTCTTTTTCTGTAGTAAAATATGAGCATTCGCTCCCCTTGAGTGTTCTACTCACAAAACAGATAATTTCCTCATCTCCTTCCTCATTTAATTGAGAAAGAGCCGCTGCGCATGCATAGTCTGAGCTATCCGTTGTTAAAATGTAGGCTTTCTTTGGATCTGCGTATTTTAAAAACATATTTTCGTCGAACAATGATTTGATTTTCTCAAACGCTGCTTGATGTACGTCAGTCCATAGAAATACGACATTTTTTCTCATTAAGTTCAACAATGGGACTAAAGATTCCGCGAATTCCTTAGTGAATTTTGAATAAAAATTCACAAAGCCAATGAAACTTTGTAATTGTTTCAAATTTCGTGGACGTTTGAAGTCTTTAATATTACGGATCTTTTTCGGATCTGGCCGTATTCCTGTAGCGGAAATATAATGGCCCAAAAATACTATTTCTTTACAAAAGAATTTTGATTTTTTGAAATTTAATCTCAGATTATGTTTTATTAATCTCTCATATAACTTATCTAGATGCTCTAAGTGTTCATCAAAATTTTGTGATCGTATCATAAGGTCATCCACAAATAAGACAAGAAATTCGTCTAATTCCCATGTGGCGTCCGCAAGCCCGCGTATCAGCGCCGAACCGCTTGTTTTTATGCCGAATGGGACGACGTTAAATTTGTATACATGTGAATCTATTTTGAAAGCCGTATATTTACGTGAATTTTCAGCTAATTTTATTTGCCAGTAACTAGACGTGAAATCTGATATATTAGTTATTGGTTTATCTGTGCACCTTTGAAGAACCTCATCGATTCCGGGAGGTCCCTCAAAGCTGTTTTGAAGAACTTTATTAAGCATTTGTTAATTGTAACATGCGTTTGATTTCATCTGTTGCTTCCCTTCTGTCTGCGAGTGTTAGTCAATATTAGTTCGTGTTCGTAAGTCGTTAGTAATCCCGGTTTTTTTTCGAATACTTCTTTTCTTTTTATAAGAAGGTTTCTTAGTTTTTGTTTTTGTGTCTCGTCAAGAGTGTCACAAGTTTCTAGTTTTCCCTCGATCTCCTCTAAAGTGAGCTCGTATGGATTTTCATAATTTTCTTCATAGTCTTCGTAGAGACCGTCTAGATCTGCTAGATTCCCTTCTTCGGTGAACCTACGCGAATCTGTAATTGCCAGTGACGTGAATTCATTCCGCGGCATTTTTCTGTCCGCGTATGCTATTACACCGACGACGTTATTTACGGTAAACAAGATTTCTTCCTGGACCGTGTTAATGAGCATTTTCAACGATTTTATAGTATCAAAACCGATAATGCATGATGTAATGAGTTTGGGTATTACTATGAAAATTATTTTTTCAGATATGTTTTCGAACTTAGTATTGAGACGAACTTGTCTTTTTATCCGCGCAGACTTGCTACCGGTAGCACATTTGATAATTTTTCCGTTTATTGGCAACGTAGGACAATGCTTCAGCGTGTTATGATTTTGATAATAAAATTCTTCTGATATAGCGGTGACTTCACTACCCGTGTCTACGAGTGCATCTACAGTGATATTTTCTAGTGAGATTCTTATTTCTGGGCAATGAGAAATTTCAATTTCGCGACCATCCGGATTGATATCGCGTAATAATTCATCACGCGGATTTTCCATAAGGGACGCGATTTTAGTAGTTGTGTCTTTCTTCCGTTGAAAGGGAAGTGCATCCTTAGCCGGCACAACTACTTTCCGTTTCCCGACTTGTGCTCCTCTTTTCCGTTGCAGTCGAAATAGTCAAAGTTAAAGGTCTCGTTTGTTTTAATCCCCTTTTGGCTATTGTGTCTCCCGGTGTTTTTGTTGTCAGTTTTCTTGTTGTCTGTCTGTATGGCTTGTACTCTTTGGTCTGTCCACGTTTTTGTTTTTGCCATGGTTGATTGCCCGTCGTCTTAGAATTTACTGACTTTTGATGGTGTATTCTCAGTGGGAGGGTGGGTGGGATTCTATTTGGTTTCGTGACTTGGTCTTTGGGCTCTGTCTGCATTGGTATTTCTTTTGGATGCGTCGTCACTGTCAAAATCGGCAAGTGTTTCTAGGAAGGCGTTGATGGATTGGATTTTGTGATTAGTGACTGTGCGTCTAATTTCTCGTTCGAAATGCTCCGTGATTTTCTCTACAAGCTCGTGCTCGTCTATGGTCACGTTTAGCTCGCGGGCTAATCCAAACATATATGTAGCGTAATTGACTCTACTTCTCTGCCCGGACATGTATTGACCGAACTCTACTTTTCTGGCGTTCGTTCTTTGAATATTTTTATTCCAGAATCTTTCTTTAAATTGATCATAAAATTTACTATAATTTTTGACTTAGCCTTGCACAAGATACCACCAATTGTGAGCATCCCCTTCAAGTGCTTGCGACACAATGCATTTAAATTCATGATCTTCCGGCTTTACAAGAGAAAAATAGTTTTCAAATTCCCGTAAAAATTTCATTGGTCTTTCGCTAGTTAAACCTTTAAATTTCGGAATATCAATTTTTATTCGTCGAGACCTGTCGGTCGTTGAATTTCCGTTCTGATTGTGCGTTCGAATTATCTTTTCGAGTCTAGTCGATTCTAGAGAGCTCGATTCGTAAATTTTAGCAATTTCCTCCCGGAGTTGTGTGATAGATACGGCTGACTCTATTTTTTCTTTAATTTTGTCGAGATCTGAGCGTAAATTTTGATTTCGTGAGATGACTGAATTGTTTTCTGTCTCGAGTAAATTAAGGCGTTCTTTTATTTTTTCCATAGATGAAGCGAGCGCTTCGATACGGGCATTCGTATCATCCACGCCCCCTTCAAGCTTGTCTTTCCTTAATTTTATACGTGGGGAGGCAACATTTTCATCTTCGTTGCCCTCCAAATCGTCAACGCGATCCTCAAGTGCGTTCTGTTTCTTATCCAATGTTATCAATTCCAAGACTACGGCTTTCTGCCATTCTAAATTTCTATCCATTACAATGTTTTCATCACTTTCAATTTCCTCCAAGAGGATCTCGGAGCGTCTTTTGCCCGGTTTATTGGCCATTTTGAAGATGTGAAATTACTGAATTGACTTTTGAATAAATTTAATAATTAATGAAATATTGTTAACATTGGATACTTAGATGATGATGGGTGGACGCGACGCGACTGACCTTAAATTTTCAGATTTTGCATACCCCTCGTGGTATCATTCAAAGATTGAGAGTTTGTGAATTTTAGAAG
This sequence comes from Muscidifurax raptorellus, assembly GCA_020010945.3. NCBI lineage: Eukaryota > Metazoa > Arthropoda > Insecta > Hymenoptera > Pteromalidae > Muscidifurax > Muscidifurax raptorellus. The sequence continues at coordinate 1,053,039 of JAHUUD020000016.1, read as the reverse complement.
CAAACAGAAAAGATATTTTAACTGAATCGAGAGCGAATCCTTTCCACGTTTCGAGTCCCTGCTCGGGCGCCAATGAAACGGACCAGATTGATCCGCAGAAGAATCGCGAGATCGCGTTCGTGTCGAGACTCGAAGCGTGGAGTAGGGAAGGCAGGATGCACTTGAGATGTTCTCGGATCCGCGATCACCCGCACTGAGGGAAGGTGAGCGCTGATCGTCAACTCGGAGGTAGGGGGTATCTTAGCGTAGTGCGGGACAATAAGCGGGTATATTGAAGACTTTATTCGAGTAACATGAAGTACAGCGGGTTGGGGTGTCTCGGCATGCATAGACACACGTATGCGAGAGCCCGTGAACAATGATAGTCTGTTCAGTCCGGAGAGCTGAACAGATTAGTATTCGCGACAAATCTGAGTGCCGAGCTGTTGTGCGTGCTGGCCTTATATAGTTGGCGCCGTCCCATATGTTGTACGTATTGGTTGTTTGTTTACGTTGCCGCTCCAGCGTCGGTTGTTTGGGTGTGCTGCTTCTTGTTGCCGCTCCTTGTTGCCGCTCCAGCGTCGGTTGTTTGGGTGCGCGCGAGGTCTCTCTGTTGTGCTGCCGTTTCAGCATTCGCGATTCTTCTGCGGACCAACCTGGTCCGTTTCAATATTTTTTAGATGCGAATTGTTCAAAGCTGCAATAAAACAAATGCTAATAGAAATTAGGAAAGAATACAAAATGGGTCCTTATTCGATAATTAATTTGTTAAGTCTAATGAATATAAATTAATTAAAATAATAAGCAAATTCATAGATAAAATAGATTTATTTATTTAAAGATTTGTATTACGCGCCAATTTGTAAGGCGCAAACGCAAAATGTAATAGGGCTGTATACTTCCAGTGTTGCCAATAAAACATATATAAATTTAAAATCTAATGAAGATCGAAGAATCGAAATTAGTTGTAAGGTTAGTTAATGCGCTAGAAGATAAGGTAGAACAGCTAGATAGTGTAATAGGGATATTTGAAGAGAGGCTTAATGAGGAAGTGTGTAGGAATAGGAAACTAGGAGAGAAAATGGAAAGTTTGAGAAAGGATAGAGAGAAATGCGAAAGTGAGTGGAATAAGTAAAAAGAATTGCACGAGAAAGCGGGAATATGGGAGGAAAATAGAATGAATGAGACCGTGAGAGAAATAAAGAGGCTAGATATTAAAAGTAGGAATTTGGAAAAGGGTTTGAGAGCGGGAAGGGAGGAATGGCTCAGTAAGGAGAAGAAACTGGAGGAATTAAAAGCCAAGGTATATTTACTGATGCTAAAGGGTAAAGGGGTAGAAGAGAGAAGGGAAGGGGGTTAGGATTCAGGGGAGAGAGGAGAGGAAGGTTATATTAACGAAGAGAGAGAAGAGAAGCATTGTGTGCAAGAAAGCCAGGAGAGGAGAAAACAGATAAAAATAAGAGAGATACGAGTAAATATGCAAAATAGAAATTATCTGAAGGAGATACCGGAAAGATGGAAGAGGTAGAAATGGGAAGCTAAGGAAAGGAAATACAGGAAGAATAATATAATGCTGAGAGGGGTAGGTATAAGAGGAAAAGTGACTGAGAAAGAAGTCAGAGGGTTAATTAAAAAATTCTTAGGAATAGATATTTATATAAGCAGGATAGGGGGAGGGTTAGTAGTTGAATTAGAATCGTTTAAAAATAAGATAGAACTAATGAAAAAAAAGCAAGATTTGAAGGGAAGGGGAATATGGATAGAAAATGACCTAACACTTAGGGAACAAGAAGTTCAAAAGTGGCTGGAGAGTATAGCTGAAGGAGAGAGGAAAATGGACTGGAAGTGAGGGTAGGGTATATGAAAATTAGAGTGGAAGGAAAATGGTAGTATTGGAACGAAGTATTAAGAAAAATGGAAGATGAGAAAGCATTTTTTCGAAAAGATAAGGATAGAGAAGGAGAAGCAAGAGGGGATGTTGAAAATAATAATGTTCCTATTGAAAAATCTCACGTGAGATCTCAGGTGAGATCTCATGCCAAAATCTCATCTGACCAATTCTTTGCTTATCATAGGTTGTAAGCCCTTCTTAATTGATTAATAACATTTTTTGAAAAATTTAAACTTAGAAAATTTTTGGGAAATTCGGAATTTTTTGAAGTCTATATTTTTTTCTAAGTCCAAATTTCCCAAAAATTTTCTAAGTTTAAATTTTTCAAAAAATGTTATTAATCAATTAAGAAGGGCTTACAACCTATGATAAGCAAAGAATTGGTCAGATGAGATTTTGGCATGAGATCTCACCTGAGATCTCACGTGAGATTTTTCAATAGGGGTGGAATATAGAGGGACTGGATAATGCAAAAGAGGTATGGGATTTTATGGGAAGATTTGATATAGTGATTCTACAAGAGACGTGGCTAGAAAAGGGGAAGGAGGATAGAGTCATCAGTAAGCTAAGTCATAGCGAGCAAAAAGAGGAATACTGGTGGGTCTAAGGAAAGAAGCAATCAAAAAGGTAGAATTAAGAGAGTGGGATTTTGGTTTAAGCATTGGAAGTATAGATGTAAAAAAGAATGAGAAAGTGAAGATAATTACTTGTTACAATAACGTAGGGATAGAAAAGGTTGAAGAAGGGCTTAGGGAAGAAGTACAAAGCGGAGAAGAAAAAGGAGAGAGAATTGTGAAAACTAGAGAAAAAGGAGAATTAGGAGAGGTAAGCAGGAGATCAAAAGATAAACTGTTAAATAGAGAGGGAAGAAAACTACTGGAAATTTGCGAGGAGTTAAACGTAACGATAAGAAACGGATGTACAACGGGGGATGAGGAAGGAGAAATCACATATGTAGGGGAGGGATCGGGTTCAGTTGTCGACCTGGTGATGGAGATAGAAACAGAAAACAGGAGTGTAATAAAGGAAATGGAAATACTGAAACGTATAGAATCTGACCAACTCGCAATAGCGTTCTCAATTGAAAAGGGGGAAAGAGAGGTTAGAGGTACAGAAAGAGAGGAGGGAAAAGGTAAGAAATTCAGATGGAAAGAAAGAAACGGGGCTGATTACAGGAAATACTGAAACTAAAAGCAGATGGAGGAGAGGGTGGGAGAAGGGAAGAGGTAGAAAACAGTTGGAAAATAAAAGAGCAGAAAAAGAGGGTTTTTAAAGCGCCAAAAAGGTGGATAAGGACGAAAGGGATAAGAGAAAAACAAAATTTGAGGAGGGAAAGAGAAAATCTAAGAAAATTAAGGGGAGAGCAAAGAAGAGAAATAATAGAAAAGAGATAGGAAAGAGTGGAAAAATGTAAAAACTTACAGGATTTCTGGAAAGAAATAAAAAACTATAGGCCGAGGAAAGCAGTAAAAGGAGGTATGATAGAGAGACAGAAGTGGAGAGAACATTTTGGGGGACTTCTGAGAGGGAAAAAAGAGGGAGAGAGGATGGAGGAGATTGAGGAGGTACTTGAGGAACGAGAGAGGGAAGGAAGAATAGAAGTAGAGGAACTGGAAAAGGAAATATCACTATGGGGAGTGAAGCAAATTTTGGCGGGAACGAAGAACAGGAAAGCTCCAGGAGAGGACGTCTTAATAGTAGAATTCCTGAAGAGACTTCCTATCAGGTGGATAGTAGAATTAACAGGGATATTGAACAAAATAATGGAGGAGGGAAGAATAGTAGAAAAATGGGAACTAGCGAGGATTTATCCAATTTTTAAAGAAGGTAAAGAGGGGGAAGTAGCAAACTATAGAGGGCTATCACTGCTGGATATGGGTTATAAGGTTTTGACGAATATTCTGGCAAAAAAAATAATTGGGTGGTTAGAAAAAGAGGGAAAGTTGAAGGAGAATCAGGCGGGGTTCAGAGGAGGAACGAGGGATCACTTGTTTACTGTGAATAGTATAATAGGAAATAAAATAAAAAGGAAAGGAGAAAAGCTTTATGCAGCATTGACTTCAAAACGGCCTTCGACTCGGTGGACAGGAAGATTCTATTAGAAGAAGTAGAAAGGATGGGGATAAGAGGGAAAATTTTGAAAACATTAAAGGGAATTTACAAGAGGACAGAGAATGAGGTAATTACAGGGAAAGGAATAACAGAAAGTTTCAGGACCTACAAAGGAGTCAGACAGGGATACCTTTTAAGCCCAGTATTATTTAGTATTTATATAGAGGATCTGAAGGAGAAGTGGGAAGTTAAGAAGGAGGGAGGAACGGTAATGGGGGGGGGGGGGGTAAAAATTTACTGTTTGAAGTTCGTGGATTATGTAATTGCTCTAGGAAGAGGGCAAGCAAATACGTGTTAAAAAACTGTGTTACATAGAAGTGTACTTCCTCATGTCTTCTTTTTGTCCAGTCTTCTACACTTGGTATGAGGAAGTGTGTCCACCGTCCCTTACTACTCGAGTCCCATCGCTTTTGCCACGCCATCATTGTTACTTTCCTAGAGGCATCCCCAATTTCTATCTTGGTTTTGCCGCTGTCGCTTCTTTTTTCTTCTTCGATTGATTTTCCGGCCGATGGCCGGAGACCTGCAATGACGCAGACCGCCTCGTCCGATACCATACGGTAAGCAGACGCGACCCTAACTGCATTTCGCTTGTGCACTGAAGAGAGATTTCGTCCATATGCCTTCACCAGCATAGCGTCTGCCCATATCGGGGCTCCGTACAACATGATTGATGTACTAACGCTTGCCAGTAGCGTTCTGCGATTCTGTGTGGGACCACCCACATTTCGCATCAGTCGCGCCAACACTGCGGTAGTTTTTGCGGCTTTCTCTCCTGCTGCTTTCAAGTGCTGTTCAAAGGTCAGTTGTGCGTCTAACGTTATACCTCAATATTTAATAGTCGGTTTAGAAGTAATTTCATGACCGCCTATTGTCAGGGTAATCGTCTCCATCTTCTTTCTGCTAGATATCAGGATTGCCTTCGTTTTATGGCCTACAAGCTCTATAGATTAGCATTAATTAGCCACTTCTGTATTTTAACGACAGCTTCACTAGCAATTTCAGCTACCTCTTCTTTCTCTTTTGCGAACACAACCAAAGCTATGTCGTCTGCGAATCCTACGATCAATGCTCCTTCTGTTCTAGCTTGACTGTAGTCATCGTACATAATGTTCCACAACGATGGGCCCAGTACTGACCCCTGCGGAACTTCCCCGTTAACCACCTGGGGCCGTATCCTCCAGTCTATATATCGACTATAGCTTTGTGGTTATGGAAGACATACTTGTCGTGTGGATCATATGTTTAATGTAGTTTATCTTGTCGATTACATGTTGTGGTGAAAGATCGACGGAACGCGAACCGTGACAGTAACGACGGTCACATCGCGCGGCAATTTGAAAAACGACTCGAATATAGACGGAAAAGAAAGAATTGAAAAAGAGTTGAAAAGAGCTTTAACAAGCTTTAACAACATTTTATTGTCATGAAGAATATAAATTGTTTTCATATAATTTTAAATAAAAAAGGATTCATAATAAATAACACGTGTTCAATAATATTGTATACAAAAATTAAAATTTTTATTTGTAATACAAAATTATAAATAAAGTTTTATAAATTATTGTTGAGCAACACGCTTCAAACTTATTTCCTATATATATCTTTTGAACATTGTAAATGTATGTAACTGAATTTTTAAAATCTAAAATCTGAATCAGCTTCAGGAGGTGCAATTCTAACCGTGACTGGAATCCTTGCAGCTTGATCATTGTTGACGGGTCTGATTCCCTCTGGTAGTTCTGAGCCCTGCATTTTAAATGAAGAACCAAATTGTTAAATTTCAAGTACAATAAGTTTGTTTTTTAGAAGTTTGTGAATTTTGTACTTACAAGTACAAAATACATATCAAATCAATACTAACCCCTGTGCTCAGCCTGTAGACGTTGCTGGGCCTTATGTTCATGTCTTCCTCGACGGTGAGACCATCAGCAGCGCTGGTTCTACTGGCCTGTCTCTGATGATACCTACCACTGCTTCAGCGACTGTAACAACTGGACAGAGTGGTTAAATCCTAGAACAACTATTAGAGAGTCAGCAACTGAAAGAAAAATAGAAAAATGTAGTTAGCTTTCAACGTAGATTCAGTACACATCAGTAATAAAGATCTAGGCGACTGCTGATTACTTACAATTTTCACTCTACAAACTATTCAACTTAAGGACAAAAAATCAGTCCCATCAACAATGATCAAGCTGCAAGGATTCCAGTCACGGTTAGAGTTGCACCTCCTGAAGCTGATTCAGATTTTAGATTTTAAAAATTCAGTTACATACATTTACAATGTTCAAAAGATATGTATAGGAAATAAGTTTGAAGCGTGTTGCTCAACAATAATTTATAAAACTTTATTTATAATTTTGTATTACAAATAAAAATTTTAATTTTTGTATACAATATTATTGAACACGTGTTATTTATTATGAATCCTTTTTTATTTAAAATTATATGAAAACAATTTATATTCTTCATGACAATAAAATGTTGTTAAAGCTTGTTATAGCTCTTTTCAACTCTTTTTCAATTCTTTCTTTTCCGCCTATATTCGAGTCGTTTTTCAAATTGCCGCGCGATGTGACCGTCGTTACTGTCACGGTTCGCGTTCCGTCGATCTGCCACCACAACATGTAATCGTCAAGATAAACTACATAAAACATATGATCGACACGACAAGTATGTCTTCCATAACCACAAAGCTATAGACGATCGACATATAGACTGGAGGATACGGCCCCCAGGGGCGGCATCCTCTAGCTTATATGTCGTCTATAGCTTTGTGGTTATGGAAGACAAACTTGTCGTGTGGATCATATGTTTTATGGATTGTATCTTGTGGATTACATGCTGTGGTGGAAGATAGACGGAACGCCTAACGTGACAGTAACGACGGTCACATTGCGCGGCAATTTGAAAAACGGCTCGAATATAGGCGGAAAAGAAAGAATTTAATTATTTTATTTAATTTTAATGAAATTGTATATGAAACTGATTAAAAATGTAATTCTTAATTATTAAATAAAAATAAATATGGATAACAATGTATTTGTGATGATTGCAATGAATTCATTCATGGGATTGTATTCATCCCATGGATGTTCACATCTCCATATCATAGGTATTCGATCTAATTTGAATTAGTATTAAAGTTCTTCTCCACATAATTTATAAGTTGTTCGTTTAAATTGCAGTTAAAAATCGTTGCATTAAAAATTTATTTATATTTATTTATATTTAGTTGAAGTTGAAAAGAGTAAAGAGTTTAAAAGAGCTTTAACAAGCTTTAACAACATTTTATTGTCATGAAGAATATATAAATAACACGTGTTCAATAATATTGTATACAAAAATTAAAATGTTTATTTGTAATACAAAATTATAAATAAAGTTTTATAGATTATTGTTGAGCAACACGCGTTTAACATTTATTTCAGAACATACACAGATATAAATTCTCCTGGTACTTACTACTAATACTACCCGGTACTCCTGGTAAGGCTACTCCAGTACCCTTGTCCTGCAGTTCTGAAGTTGCGAGAGCAAGGATTCCAGTCACGGTTAGAGTTGCACCTCCTAAAGCTGCTTCAGATTTTAGATTTTAAAAATCAATTTACATAAATTTACAATGTTCAAAAGATATGTATAGGAAATAAGTTTTAAGCGTGTTGCTCAACAATAATTTATAAAACTTTATTTATAATTTTGTATTACAAATAAACATTTTAATTTTTGTATACAATATTATTGAACACGTGTTATTTATTATGAATCCTTTTTTATTTAAAATTATATGAAAACAATTTATATCCTTCATGACAATAAAATGTTGTTAAAGCTTCTTAAAGTTCTTTTAAACTCTTTACTCTTTTCAACTTCAACTAAATATAAATAAATATAAATAAATTTTTAACGCAAGGACTTTTAACTGCAATTTAAACGAACAACTTATAAATTATGTGGAGAAGAAGTTTAATACTAATTCAAATTAGATCGAATACCTATGATATGGAGATGTGAACATCCATGGGATGAATCAATATTCATTGCAATTATCACAAACACATTGATTAAAATTTCAATTTCATTAAAATTAAATAAAATAATTAAATTCTTTCTTTTCCGCCTATATTCGAGTCGTTTTTCAAATTGCCGCGTAATGTGACAGTCGTTACTGTCACGTTAGGCGTTCCGTCTATCTTCCACCACACAGCATGTAATCCACAAGATAAAATCCATAAAACATATGATCCACACGACAAGTTTGTCTTCTATAACCACAAAGCTATAGACGACATATAAGCTAGAGGATGCCGCCCCAGGCACGTTTCGGCCTGCAATGTTTGGAATTTCGAAATAAAAAAAATCATATCTGATAGATCTTAATTAGCTCTTTCGATCTACGTTAATTAATTTATAAGCCTCTTTTTCGTTTTCCCAGGAAAAATCATCTAATACCAAAGCAGAAGACATCGTTATTATAAATTATAGTGTTAGCAGATCAACATAGAATAGTTTTAGAGAGCAAGCGAATTGAGCAAAGTGGAGGTTATTTTGTTTTAATTAATTTCATGTCTGTTACTGTGTTACTACATCACAGACTGTACCCACTTCGTTTAATTTTAGTGGTACGCCTTTAGGCCGATAAAAATATAACGTTTTTTACTTATGTAAATAAAAAAACTGTATAATGAGCGAATCGTAGCATGCGAATGCAACATGACCACCTCCAAAACAATTACGCATTTCCTACACCACAATATACCGAAAACGGAACAATTATAAAAACACTTTAACTTAGGTTGAAATATTATTTTAATCAGTTTCATTTTTTTGTTAAGATGAATAACTTTATATTTTAAATGCCTTTCATTAGGTACTTACATGCAGCACCATGTGCAGCACGCTTTTGTTGTAAGTACCACCTTAATTCTGCTGCGCATGGGCAATGCGCAAATAATTGGCTTAGAAATACTATTACGGTTTTTTATTTTTTATATATAAATTACCGAATATTTATAATAATCGACATGCGGGCAAATTAAATTAGCTGAAGGGCAATTTTTCTAGGCTTAGTAGAGTATAATAAACCCATTTTTTAAGAGATATGACTATTTGAAATGCATAAAAATGGAAAATCGTATTTCGATTTTTCCTGGGAAAACGAAAAAGGGGCTTATAAATTAATTAAGGTAGATCGAAAGGGCTAATTAAGATCTATCAGATATGATTTTTTTTTATTTCAAAATTCCAAACTTTGCAGGCCGAAACGTGCCCGGTTCGCTAACCTTATAATTTACCGTGCCCTCCTCGGTGACCTCGGTCTCGTACAAGAGAGTTCTGTCTGTGTGTGTGTGCGTGCGTGCGTGCGTGCGTGTGTGTGCGTGTGTATATATATAATGTAAATTAAAAAAAAAAAGATATATAATTATATTTAATTAAATTAATTTTTGTATTCGTATTATAAAATTTGTATTATATTTAACAATTATATATTTAAAACAACAATATAATAAATTATATAATTACTTATTAATTATCAAATGTGATATATATGTATGTCTGTGTGGATGCGTATATGTATGTACATTTCGAGTTAATATGTATTTCTCAAGTTATAATTAAAATAATAATAATAAAAATTGCCAGCATAATGTTTTCTAAAAAATCGATTTGTAATAATTTTATTGTATATGTGTTCCACAATATAGTAAATCAAATATGTAATCAGCTAGCAAATCAAGCGTTTTAATAGTACTCAATATTAAAAGTTCTATGGATTTTCCCATATGCCAAATTTAGCCAATTTTCAAAAATGCAAAAGCTTTTTACATTAGCGTAGAAGAAATTCATTATGTATTATTAACACTTGATTTGTTAATGAATTAGTATGTCTTATAAATTTGCGATTTCATTAAAGTTTGGATATTTTTTACTCAAAAACTATGTTTATAAGAATCTTTTCAATTTGAAAATGCCTAGGAAATCTAAGTAAACTTCTTTCAAGCTTTCAATAATAATTTTCAAAAATTATTAACAATTAATTATTAATAATAGTTATACTTTCATTTTTTTACAAGACACCTAGGAATAGATCAAATCTTGGTACTACCGGAGCATTCGATTTGTCACAAAACTTAACACTGTTATCGTCACTTATTATTTTGATCTGCGTGAGAGTAAATATGACAGACAAATAATGAATTGTCTGCATAAAACATCAACTTTGTGATCAATTTTACAGTATATTGACATTAATCATTGACAATATTCATAACTTCTTGATTGCAAGTTTAAAGCAATTGCGAACAAACATTGGATGGCAACTATCTCTGTGATTTTGCAATTGCAACTTTGGTTAATGGAATTTATGCACTTCTTAGAAAGCAAACTCATGTCATGTCTGCCTACTGTTATTTCGTGAATAATTAAATAATTTCAAAAGCTTTCCCCACTGGTAAAAAGAAGAGATAAATTTGAATTTCTCAACAATATAGATATATTAGCCCATGTAAATGTTAAAAGTTATATGTTTTTAATCAATATATAACTTTTGAAATAATTTGTTTGATAACTGAATTAGTAATTAAGTATGTATTTGATGTTGTGCTAAAGATATAAGTGATTATTACAAATTTCTTCTCTAAAATTCAGCAAACAAAGCATCATATTTATGACATCTAGACTATTACTTGGAATGATAGATATATCTATATTGGTGATCAATTGAAAAGTTTATTTTCCTCTCAAGCAAGGAATATTTACATTTTTTTTAAGTTTTCACGAAATAACAGGATGCAGATATAATTTTGCTTTTCAGGCAAGTGCATACAAAAATGCTATTTTTCAAGAAATCTAATGTTGCAAAGACACTTATTTTTCTCCTTTATTACATATAAAAATCAATGTATGTTTCTTTGGAGGCTCCCTAATTGGCATGAGCTTGAGTCTATCTAGGCAGTATCTTTACGCATTCACAAAATGCCCTCTTCCTTATGGCAAATGTATCTTTTTTCATGTGCAAATAGTGAAAAGTTTGCATATGCGGAAAGACACAGCTTAGACAAACTACATTTTAAGCCAGTTACAAAAATAATTTTATATTTTCAAATTTGTAAGTACTATTCAACTGTTTGATATAAATAAAACTGCATTTTATTATAGATATCAAATTTTTTTATTAAGTTCACATAAAACAATTGTTTAGTTAATTATACCATAGATATAAAAATAATAAATAATTGAAGTAATATTAATTTATAACTACTAAAATCAAGTTAAAATTGTTATCTAAATGATACAAAAATGCTTTTGTGATATTAAAAAATCAATTTCAAAGGGATCAATAACATAATTTATTACAATATTATAGTTAGTTACAATATTTTTCCAGTAGCATCCACAGTAATGCAAACATAATAGGTGCGACATAGTAAATAGGTATCATATAAGTTGTATTTATAAAATCTTTACATTGTGATTCTAGATTTTCATACTTTTTATGAAGTTTAGCTTTTTCTTCAATAATTAGGTTATATCTTTCTTTAAGCATAACTAGGTGCTCACTTAGTTCTTGAATTTGCTTTGTTTCATTTTCAACTTGAAGATAATATCTATTTAATTTATTAATAATTATATCATTAGACTCATGTGTAAGCCAATTCTTTAAATCTTGTACTTCTTGTATTATCATGTTATCATATTTATACCCATAGTTATTTTTACAAAAACTTGTTGATCTAATTAGATTTTGTAATAATAATTCCTGACTATATTTGCTAATAGAACCAACAACTTTATTTGATGATTTTAGTGTGTTAATCATGCTATCTTTTTGTAAACATAATTGATCAATTTTTGAGTCAAACTTTTTCGAATGCAGTGTTTGCTTATTTATTTCAATCATTTTATTTATTTGCTGAGCAACTTTCATAATTTGTAGGGATAATAATTTAGTGAATGAGTTTTCATATTCAAATTTATCCATGCCCATATGTGGCAAATCTAAATTATTATTTCTGACAATTTTTTTATCAATATTCTTATTACATTTACTATTTGAGAATCTCATTATTAACTTTACCGAGGCAATATTCTCTTTTTCATCGACACTAATGTTATCATCAATTTGAATAATAGATATATTATTTATTTTTTTGACATCATTGAAATCACTTGAACAATTAACACTATCTTCCATTCCATTTTCAATAAAACTATCATTATTGAATTCACTTTCTAATTTTTTTGAATCCAAAGCACTATTTGCCATTATCAATGATTTACTAGTTATAGGTGGTAATATATATTTAAGCTGTTTATTTTCTAATACTGTTGAATTGATTGTATGATCAGTTTTAAAAATAACATCATTTTCGGAAACATTTTTACATTTGCTATTATTATCAAATGAACGGATTTCATTATCGTCCAGATCATCATTAAATAGACTATCATTATCCACAAAGTCTAGTTTTAAAGAATTCCATCTACTTAGAATAATATTAATAGCATCAATGGGATTAGCAAGATTTTTAGAATCATAAAATTCATCTGTAACATATTTAATATCTTGCAAAGTTTGCATATAGTTTCTTAATGCACTAATTTGTTTATGAATATGAACTGTATCTAACTTTGAATCCCTAAGACTTATTTGTAAATTACGTTCAATGCTTTTTTGATCTTCTATCTTTTTTAGGAATTCTTGTTTTTCACTTTCTGATTGCTCAATTACTTCTTTTAATTTAATTTTTGTTTTATTTAATTTGTCAGTTGTATCCTGTAAAGTTTGTTGAGCTTTAATATATTTAATTGCAAGCTCTTGAAGTTCATTCTGATTATCTTTTATAATATTTTGTAAACTTTGAGTTTCCTCTTGTGTTTCACTTAAACGACATTTTAAAATTTGTATCTTATTAATAATTTCACGTTTTTCTTGTACTTTCTTTTGTAATAGTTCTTTAGTTGCTGTTTGATATTGCATTCTATCTTCCAATAAATTTGCTAATTCACTTCTTAATTTATCTTCTCCTAAATTTTTTGAATAAGCAACTACTTGATTTTCAAGCATTTCTAATCGTGATAATAGACAATCTTCCAATACCAAAGCCTTCCATGAGTGATTAGCAGCTACTCTTGTATTTTCTAATAATTGTTGCATATATTCCATCTTTGATCGTAATGCATTTTCTCTTTGTGCAGCTTCTTGAATAAATTGGTTTAGTTTATAAAGATCTTCTAATGTAACGTTCACATATGCAATTGAATTCAAAAGAGTTGATTTTGATTCCTTTCCATCTGGCAAATAAAGTTTTAAAGTAGCTACTATGCACCCATGTGTAACTTTCTTAGTACTTTCAACTACATCCACACCAAACTGAACAACATCACCAGAGCAAACTTCACATGCTATAGATTCTTCACCTGATGGACTAAGACGCTTATTATTTATGAAAGTACCATTGCTGCTTTTTGTATCTTTTAAATAAAATTTACCAGAATCATACCATAAGAGAGCATGATTTCTAGATAGAACTTTACAATCAAATATAGCATTATCATTGGCAGCTCTAGCTCGTGCTACAGACCGGCCTATTTTGATAGGCTGTTCTAATGATAATGTTCTTTCTTGAAATGGGTATGAATTATCATGACAAATTAAAATTCCAGTTGCAGACATAATTTTTTCATTAATAGATTCTGAGGCATTTTGAATCCAACCAGTACTAGCTATAACCATATCAACTAATTTTCAAATCTCAATCTCAGTACTTTAAATATCTGAAATGCAAATTAAATCACTCATAATAAATTTATAAAAATATCTTTAAATAAGTGTCTTTCACTAAATATTTGGAAATGTGTGCTTCAAACTTAGAAGTATATATTTTTAGTTTCACTGATTAATCGTATTAATATTAATCCAAATCGGACACAAATTCAATTTGATTCCATTAATACTACAATATTGTTATAATTAATTATATATTATATACATAAAACATTCTCATGTATGTCATAATTAATAGTTTATTTTTTATTTTAATAATGTATGTAAAAAGGCATCTTTCAAGTATCAAGTATAATATTTTTCTTTTTTGATAGTTAGCTCTTAAGACTATAACACGTAAAAAGGAATAAATGGACGGCGAGGAATATGGAGGAATAGGATAGCCTTTGTACCTTCATGTGCCAGGGTCCGTATCCTCCAGTCTATATGTCGACTATAGCTTTGTGGTTATGGAAGACATAGTTGTCGTGTGGATCATATGTTTTATGCATGGAGGAAGAGAGAAGGAGATCAAACTCCGTACTTCCAACATGGACCTCTTTTCCTGGCGAAGATCGCCAGGTCCGCTCGACTAAAAAGCCCTGACCTAGCGAGTATGAGAGCCGCCTGTCGGCGACTTATCGCACTGATCAGCGAACTCCTGATTACAAAATATATCGGAGTTCAAATCCACATAAAACCACTTTTTTATCGTGTTGTTAATGTTATATAAATAATTATTATATACAATTATTAATTATATTGTAAAAAGTTCATACAAAATAAACATAGAATGTGCGTTTGTTTTACACTTGATACATTCAAATAAAAAAGTAATACAATATTGAAGATATATTTGTAAATTTTCGGGTATTTATTCGGGTTCGATTCTTGGTGTGGTCAAATTTTTTTTCATGTCATAATTCAGAGGTACTTTTTATTTTTATTATAAATAAATCACGATGATGTTCAATTATGTATACTGTAATGCTAAGTATTATTTTAAATTATATAATACAGAAGAGCACGAAAGACAGTCTTTGATCAATTTCACCTTCATTTTTGCAATCATAGCGATCAGTAGCTGGGTGATTGTGCTACTTGGTTATTTATTTAGATTATTTATATAGTAAGTTTGATTTTCTGTTGTAAAGTAATATAATCTTTAAATAATTATGATTGAATTTATAAAATCTGCGCTCTATAGAAAAAGATGGTAAGTATATGTAATAAAAGTATAAATTACTTTACATACAAATTCCAAGAGAAAGCGAAATTTATCTAAGACTGCCTCTCACCAACCAAAACAAATTAAAATATGTAATAAAAGCACTTAATATGTTCATTACGTTTTATTGTTTCTTTATTATACCCTCTTCTGGAATTTATAACCATTGTATATAATTTAAAATAATACTAACCATTACAGTACACATAATTGAACATCATCGTGATTTATTTATAATAAAAATAAAAAGTACCTCTGAATTATGACATGAAAAAAAAACTTGACCACACCGAGAATCGAACCCGAATCAATAAGTCAATAGGACAACACGCTAACCCCTCAGCCATCAAAATCGTTGAGAATATATAATTGAAAGTTACATATGATCATCGAACTCACGTGGGGGCTTGGAATTTGTTCAAGCTTAAATTTAAGCTTCAGTTTAAGTTTAAGTTTAAATTTAAGCTTCAACAAAAGCTTAAATTTAAACAAAAGAACGGGTTTTAAAATATTTATCTTTATCCTTATAACTTCTTTCGGTACAAGTAATCGGTTATTTATGTACGGTTTTGTTAAATTAATAATAAAAGGATTGTTTATTTATTATAAAAATTAATGCCTATACGAATTTATCGTGAAAATTTACAAATATATCTTCAATATTGTATTACTTTTTTATTTGAATGTATCAAGTGTAAAACAAACGCACATTCTATGTTTATTTTGTATGAACTTTTTACAATATAATTAATAATTGTATATAATAATTATTTATATAACATTAACAACACGATAAAAAAGTGGTTTTATGTGGATTTGAACTCCGATATATTTTGTAATCAGGAGTTCGCTGATCAGTGCGATAAGTCGCCGACAGGCGGCTCTCATACTCGCTAGGTCAGGGCTTTTTAGTCGAGCGGACCTGGCGATCTTCGCCAGGAAAAGAGGTCCATTTCGGCAACGCGAGCCCATAAGAGTTTGGTCTCCATCTCTCTTCCTCCATGGTTTTATGGAATTTATCTTGTCGATTACATGCTGTGGTGGAAGATCGACGGAACGGGAACCGTGACAGTAACGATGGTCACATCGCGCGGCAATTTGAAAAACGACTCGAATATAGGCGGAAAAGAAAGAATTGAAAAAGAGTTGAAAAGAGCTTAAACAAGCTTTAACAACATTTTATTGTCATGCAAAATATAAATTGTTTTCATATAATTTTAAATAAAAAAGGATTCATAATAAATAACACATGTTCAATAACGTTCCTGAGCCTTCTGTTCATGTCATCCTCGATGGTGAGACCATCAGCAGCGCTGGTTCTACTGGCCTGTCTCTGAAAAATGTTGTTAGCTTTCAAAGTAGATTCAGTGATAAAGATCTAGGCGACTGCTGATTACTTACAATTTTCACTCTACAAACTATTCAACTTAAGGACAAAAAATCAGTCCCATCAACAATGATCAAGCAGCAAGGATTCCCGTCACGGTTAGAGTTGCACCTCCTGAAGCTGATTCAGATTTTAGATTTTAAAAATTAAGTTACATACATTTACAATGTTCCAAAAATATGTGTATAGGAAATAAGTTTGAAGCGTGTTGCTCAACAATAATTTATAAAACTTTATTTATTATTTTGTATTACAGATAAAAATTTTAATTTTTGTATACAATATTATTGAACACGTGTTATTTATTATGAATCCTTTTTTATTTAAAATTATATGAAAACAATTTATATTCTTCATGACAATAAAATGTTGTTAAAGCTTGTTAAAGCTCTTTTCAACTCTTTTTCAATTCTTTCTTTTCCGCCTATATTCGAGTCGTTTTTCAAATTGCCGCGCGATGTGACCGTCGTTACTGTCACGGTTCGCGTTCCGTCGATCTTCCACCACAGCATGTAATCGACAAGATAAATTCCATAAAACATATGATCCACACGACAAGTTTGTCTTCCATAACCAGAAAGCTATAAACGACATATAGACTGGAGGATACGGACCCAGTAGTGTTCCTCACTGGAGGTGAAGTTACTAGAAACATATAGTGGCTTTTCCTAGAGCCAACTATCGAAATTCATTTCCGTAGGTGACTAAAACTAGTTAGAGAAAACGAATGCACCACAACAATTGTGTAATCTCAACCTTCTAACATAGTCTACTTCATGGGCTCCAGTATTTTGTTTTCTCTTTGAGAAGAACATCTATTCTTTTGCAGCGGAGATATTAATACAAAACTTAATTGTCAGAAAGCAGCGAAAAATATATATTTGATTATATTTATAAAATAAGTTTGGTTTAATTTTTCAACGTAAGTTAAAAAAAACATTAGTATAGTCATTAGTTATCTAAAAGGGGATATCGAAGAAGAAACACTGGTTTTTATTTACGCTTAATTTTTTAAATAAAGCTTGCAATAAAAACCAAAGAACTGCACTTTGTCATTTATCTCAAGAGATGGATAATGAAAATTACTGAAATTGGGTTACTGGTGGTCCAGTTCGTTGGTTTTTATTGCAAGCTTTATTAAAAAAATTAAGCGTAAATGAAAACCATTGTTTTTAGCTTCAACATCCCCTCATATATAATTAATAACTATACTAATGTCTTTTTTTCAATTACGTTGAAAAATTAAACCAAACTTATTTTGTAAAAATAATCAAATATATATTTTTCGCTGCTTTCTGACAATTAAGTTTTATATTAATAGCTCCGCTGCAAAAGAATTGATGTTCTTCTCAAAGAGAAATCAAAATACTGGAGACCATGAAGCAGACTATGTTAGAAGGTTGAGATTACACGATTGTTGTGATGCATTCGTTTTCTCTAACTAGTTTTAGTCACCTAAGGTAAAAGTACCAATTAATAAACGCGTTTTCGTGCTTGCCTAAAACAATAGTATATTTTTAAATAATTAGGACCTTTGAAGCAATAAAACTGGTAATATTCGACGTGTTGAAGCCTCGGGAATAGAAATTCATATTTAAAATCTAAATTAATTTGAAATATAACTTATTATGTACATAAATGTATCCTGACGATATGTCCATATTACTAAACGCTGATTTGGCACGTGTCCCAGTGTTTAATAATTGATGGCCTAGTTATTAAACACTACTTTGATACATGTCCCAAGTGTTTAATAACCGATAGCCCAATTATTAAACGCGTACGCACACATATCAAATAGATATCACGGTCTATAATTTTTATAAATTAATAATAATTATTCATTTTGCGATAATGTTACTTTGATTTTATATTTACTTGTTCAAATTTTAAAATATGTTTTATAGTAATTAATACAATAAATAAATAATAAATTACAAATCTTCTTAAGTAGTTTACGAAGATATAAAATGTAATGAATACATAAACGTAATGAATACACTAAATAACTCCGTCTTTCATTTTTCTTTTTTAATTTTAGCTTGAATTTCCTTTATTTTTTCGTGTAACTTCTTTTTCTCGTCTGCCAACTGTTTCTTTTGGTCTTGTGAAGTTTTTCTTTGTCGTGCTTTTTCTTCTTTCAATTTTTGTTTTTCTTCTTTTTCTTTTTGCAACGCCAACCACTCATCGGAAGTCCCAACTGCAGGTACTTTCTTTTTACCATATTTCTCTAATTTTGCTTGCCTTTTTTTAGGTAAATACTGAACTGGTATAGTAAAGGCACGAGTAAAAGCTTGAGAAGGAGAACAATTATTTTTATCTGAAATCGACAACAACAATTTTATTTTTACATATCAGACATAAATATAGGTCTTGTAAAAATGATATTTGACTATACAAAGTTTTAATATAAAAAGCTTGAGTTTATACCTTGTGATGAAACGATTTCTTTGTTTTCTTTCTCTAATTCAATCTTTTTCTCTACTGTCATTTGGTATACTATTTGGTAGTTTATCTATTAAACAAGAATCAACTTTTTGTACATTTTCTGTTAAAACCGTTGAATAATTGCTATTTCTATTATCAACAACTGCTTTCGAATGTTCAGCATCATTACTCATTTCTGTGAAAATAATTTTATTAACTACTACTTATATTTCAATATATCTTAATAGAAAACTTTTTTTTTAAATATCAATATACTAACCTGTTTAATTTAATTGACATTCTTCGTTTAAAGACATAGATGATTGCGAATCATTTGCTATTTGCTGGAATACTGAAGAAGACTCATTTGATGAACTTGTTCCATCCAAAATTTGCTCATTTACCGTACTATCCAAAATCACTCCACTGTCATCAAAAGCTTCAGGAAGTACAAGTAAATGCTCTTGTAGATTACCATTTATAATTATTTTTTCACCATTTTCTAAAAAGCTAACTGTTTCATTCGGACCAAATGCCAATCCATTTTCTTGAACATCACTTACTGCTTCAATTACTATAACTTCATTGCTTCTTCTTTCATCAGCATTACTATTTACAGTTTCTTCGCTTGTTATGTTATCAACAGAACTATTTACCATTTCTTCGCTTGTTATGTTATCAGCATAACTATGTACAGTTTCTTCTCTTGTTCCTATGATAAAATCCTGAATTTCTGAGATGTCATCATTTGGATTTTCATTCGAGTTATTATCTATCAATTTTATCTTGTAATTCGAAGGTATTGCTTCTATATTTTTTATTTTAGGTTTACTTCGTGTAGAATTTTTAGTTTCTTTGTAAAAGATATACTTATGATAATTTAAAATAGTTAATAAAAATAATATAAAAATTGATCATTCCATTAATAATATAAATTGTCGATTTTTAGAATGATTATTAATAAATAATACATAAAATTAAAAAAATTAAGTAGTTTATGTACCTACTGTCGCTTTCTTGATACTATGCCAATACTCGTAGAACCCCTTTAATTCAATATTGTTAACTTGTACTCCTGTTGATTCAGCCAAACGGAACTCTTCGAGTATCTCTGGAGATATATATTTTTCAATATCCAGCAAATGTCGCTTTATATTCTCACTTTCTACATTTTCATTTACTTGATTAACTGCAGATTCTTCAGAGTTTTCATTTCTTTTTGACTTCTTTTTTAATACATTGAAATTGACAATATCTGGATTAAAAGGCATTAAGCCGCAAGCTTTAAATCCATTCTGGACAACCTTTTTTTCTTCAACAAAAGATTCTAACGTAAGTTTTAAAACAGTTGGAAAATCTTCTTTTTTTAATCGTAATGTATCATTTTCAGTCTTTCACTTTGGTACTATTTTCCGCCAAGTCTCCTTAAATGGATGAAATACTGATGTGTCAAGTGGCTGTATCACATGAGTTGCATTGGGATGAAGAGCGATCAGTTCAATTTGTTTATCCCTGCAGAAAGAAACTAGAGGCATTGTCACATGCGATGAATGTCCATCTAAGTATAGAATAACAGGAAATACAATGTATTCTTTCAATAGCCAGGGATAAAAAACATTAGCTATATATTCATAAAATGTTTCACTGGTCATCCATCCATTCTCTGAGTTTCCGATACCCCAGCCACTGGGACAATTCTCTAAAATTTTCTTTGGTATTTGCTTACTTACATACTTGTACATTATCATTGGGGGGGCTCAAGTGCCATCAGCACTATACATGAACAATTTTGTAAGGCACTCTTTTTCATCAGCGTTAACAATTTTGTAAACATTGCGAGCCCCTTTTTTAGTAAATACTTTATCTGCTTTTGGACATAACTGGATGCTTGTCTCGTCGCAATTAAAAACTCTGGAAGCTTCTATATTCAGCAGATTTTTCTTAGGCACTGTCTAGAGACCAGCACCGTCAACCGTAGACGGTCAACGGTGAACGGTGAACGGTCGACGGTGAACCGTCCTGGGCACAAATTTTTGAGCTTTCGAGACCGTCGACCGTCGACGGTCAAAAGCGCGAGAGCTTTTTTGGTCAACGGTAAACGGTTCACGGGAAACGGTAAACGATTACATTTGTTACAAACACCAAATTCGGCACCGTTTTCTGTCGACGGTAGACGGTCAACGGTGAACGGTCAACGGTCAACGGTGAACGATAAACGGGCGCGTTTATTACAACCAACAATTTCGGTACCGTCTGCCGTCGACGATTGACAGCGAACTGTGAACGGAGAACAGCAAACGGCAAAAATAAATTTTTGTGAAAGCAAATGAAAATGAGTGGTTAAGTTGAGTATATATGCTTGTGGGGCCACCGCGTCTGCTCAGTACCTATATAGCTATATAGCTATCATTGTCGCACCGCAGCATCGCAAGCCTGTAAGGTGGCGCGACCCTCTGGCCAATGAATGTAATACTTTATTATCACTTGCGTGTTGCGTACGGGTGAGGTTAGCTTTTATTTTTACTTTCAGCATAAGGAGATCCAGTGTACTTTTTTTTGCTTTCCTGAAGTGCTGTTTTGGGTTTTTGAAAGATACTAAAGAGACCAGCTCTTCCGAGCATATCAGATAAGTTTTCCTTTTAATTAAATAAAATTATCAAATAGATTATATAAGGGACCTCGTTGCTTTGTTTCAAATTGTTTTTTCTCTTTTCAGCTACTCCAAAATTTTAATTCAGATCTACCAATGAATACACTAGCAACAGGTGTAGCCAGTATAGAAGAATCTTCATCAGAAAATGGAATATTGCAGTTAGAACAGCACCATTGGTTCCGAATGTGATTGGTGGAAGGAACAGCACTTCATACTCCTAATATCTATGCAGAGCTTCCTATGCTCACGTTCATCTAAGTTCCCAACCATAAGAAAAGCAGTGGAATCGTGTATTTGCAGTGGCCAAATAAGAAACTCACAGTCTGCTAAAATGTCTGTGTCTCATGGATCGATAAAAAGCATTTACTCCGGGGGAAAATGTTGAGCACCTGTTGGTTGACCTATGGATATGATAATGGAGGGTGAATTAAGCACACCTACCGTACCACAAGACAATAGTGCATCCAGTCTGGAATATACACTTGGACAATCGACTTTGCTAAGACAGAAATATCCTGGAATTAATGGTTTCATGGACAGCCATCCGTGTTTCTGGAAATGGCAGCTCCCAAGATGCTTCTTTTATCAAGTGTTGATAGATGAAATAGAGAAGTTATTGTTGGACAAATGCAGAGCAAGTTTTTACCGCAATCTCTCACAGATGTAAACATGCACTTCAAGCAAATGCATCTGATTACATTGGTTCTGTTTTAAAAACATTTTTAATTGGCCTTTCAGCTAGCAATATAGGATAACAGGGTAATGTTAGAAAATTTATGAATAATTTTTTTATTTTTTCACTGCACGTTTACTTTTCCGCATTGTAGTTGTATCCAAGAACTTGGACGGTCTTCCTTTTACATTATTACGCTTTGGCACCTTAACATCACTAATGGAAGATTCTTTTTCACTTATAGATAAATCTTTTACAGATTTGTTTAATTCTTCCATACTTTCTGAAGAGTTTTCATAACATAAAGTAATTGTTTTGTTAGCTTTCCATAACTCACATAAGTCTTTTAAAATACTCTTCCTTATTTCAAATCTTCTACCACAAGAAGTACTTATAATATCAAGAATTTCATCGGTCAAAGGTTTGATTATTGTTCTTTTTTCTGGAACGGTTAGGACAGTTTTTCTTCCACGAGCTTTAGTGATAACCACTTTTTTTGAAGCACTATTTATACTGGCTGGGACTGGGACATTAGAAACTTCTAATTCAGACACTACATCAAATATTCTATTATTTTTTTCCACGTATGCCTTTTTCCACCTATCATCACATAAATTTTCATCGTACAGTGGCAAATTAAACATTTTCCGGGTAGCAAAGATGTGATGACAAGGTAAATTATGCCTTTTTACAAAACTGCATTCGCAAGATGTAGTTGTCACTGTTAGAATGCCAGATTCTGAAGAAATTTTACATTTTTTAATCTTTTCATCTGTTTCTAAATAATCTAGCCATTGATGCTTTTCAAACATTGGTGATATTTTATCAAGTGCATATTTTGTCAACAATTCTTCATACTTCATCTCAGCAATTCCATCACTAAAGGTATTTGTTTCTGAGCTAATTGATGTTAGTCTTTTTGTTGTGAAACACTTGGAAAGTTTAAAATCATTCTCAAAATTATGAGATACTTTCCAGTCAAAAAAGCGCTTGAAGAAGTCAATCAGTGAATTTTGTTTTTCAATAACACTTTTAAATTTTTGATTTATCGATTCCAGACGATTGTTTGTTAAATTTCCTAAGTTACGATGAACCATTCCATATTCTGTCCATTCTTCTCGGATGTTATGCCACATTTCATCATAATAATTCATGAAAATGTCAGACGTCATATCTTTCAACTGTGCATAGAACTTGAAGTAAATTTCTTCTGAAGCACTGTACACCAATTTTTGGAGTAACTCAAAACCTTCTTTTATGGTTTTATTATTTGAGTGCTTTTTCGGAAATTCTCTCTTAAAAATTTGCAGAGTATGAAACCGACAAATGTGTAGTGGCACATCTTTAAAAATGTCAGACAAAGGAGATCTTTCTTTTGTATCTTTGTCGCTCATAATACATTTTACTTTTTGGCATGCTTCAGGACTATGCTTTTTTACTGTGTTCAGAAACCATCTATACGTATCAATATCCTCTGATACGAAAAGCCCTATAGCAACCACCTCGCTACTTCCATTGCCATCTTCAATTAATATAACAACTACAGTGAAATTTAACTGTAATAATTTATATGTGCCGTCAATAAATAAAATTTCTGGATATGCTTTGAGTGATTGAAGCATATCATCTGTACAAAAAAATAATGCCTTAAAAATGTTGTCTTCTTCAAAGATTTCCACAATAGCATCTAAAATAATGAAGAATATTATTGTTATTTAAATTTAAATGTTGAATAAATTCTTAATTTAATTAATTGATTTTTATATACCTTTTTCATTGACTAAATAATCAACAGCTTTTTGGAGGTTGTCACCATCAGTAGATTTCATTTTAGACTTTATATTTGTAAGATCTTTCAGGCTAAGGAAGACATTTTGATCGTTCAAATTTTTTTGAATAGCTTTTTTGTTTCCTTTCACATTTAGTTTTTCTTTAATATCATCAAGAACTGAATCAGGTAAATTCAATCGATTCTCTGGTAGCATATGAAAAAAGGTCTGTAAATATTGAAGATCAAAATAATTAAAGTTTGGCAATCACACTGTACAAAGTTTGTTAGAATCAGTTACCTTAGTTTGTGTATGGTTATTATGAATCAAGTTTAAATCCAAAATGTGTAAGCATTCATTGTTATTACTTAAATTAATTGTTATGAATGCTTTGCATCCTAGTCTGCAAGTGCTATTTATAAAAAAAAGATACAGTTAATTAAATTTTTCTAATAAAATAGTTGTCACAACCTACAAAAAGTTAAAGTATTGGTATTGAATGTTGATTTACCTTGTAGCACGTTGACCATGTCCTTTAGATTTTATATCGTCGCCAAATTTACATTTATATACAAGCCTAAAGTACACTAATTTATCATTAAAATTTGGATAGGTCTTCACATGTTTTTGGTTTGAAGAGTTGAATTCATTGCACCATGAAATTCGAAATATTTCCTTTTCTTGCTGTCCATATTTGTAAAGTATATCTTTTAAATCTTCAAAACTAGCAAAAGTCTGTCCTTTCTTGAGAGATATTGGAGCATCCATTATTACAAATTAGCTAAGAACAAAAGTTGCTCTAGGTAAATGATAAACTTTTAATGTATTAGCATAGCTGTATATACACATATATAAATGTATGCATAGACTGTACCAAGCAACTTTACTGAAAAATGGAATTTCCTGATTATGAATAATATTTACTCCCAGGCGGAAATTTTAAAAAGTTATTAAAAACTATAACAATAAATAAGAAATTATAAAATATTTAAACAATTATAAAGGATTTATAAATGGTGTAATTACAATTGATGTACAATGGTGTATCTCAATTGAGACAAGTTATAGAAATTATAAACTGTTATAACTTTTTTGAAGATCATTTATAAACTCTTATAACTTTTTTGATTCACGAAGTTTATTGCCAAGAAAAAAAGTTATAAAAGTTATACTTCTTTAAAATTTATTTCTAATAATTTGAAATTATTATAACTTGTTACAGTTTTTTTTTTATTATCAAAATTTAATACTAAGAGAAAAATTTTTGATTATCAAAATTTTATACTAAGAGAAAAAAGCTATATAAAATTATAACAATTTAAAATAGTTTTTATTGTTTTATAAAAATTTATAAAAAAATATTATTCTTATAACTTTTTTGTAAAAGCTACAAAGCCTTATTTCAGGAAAAAACAAAAAAGTTATAACAATTTATAAAAAGTTGCATAGAGTTATAAAAAGTTATAAAAATTTAAAACTTTTATAACTTGTCTCAATTACGGCCTTTATAACTCTTTATAAATTATTATAAATTTTTATAACTTTTTCACATTTCCGCCTGGGCTGATACACCTTATCTAAATACTTCCTAATAAATTGAACAAAAACTGTTATACTATGTATTTATGGTACTTTTCGCAAATCACTAATGAAATATAATAGGTCGTTTTCATGGAGCTTCTTTTAACCTCAAGACCTTCACGCTATGTGTGTGCTATACATAACGATTCGCCTTAATGAAAATTAAGTTGGTAGCTATGACCTAGACTTGTGCTTGCAGGTCTAAGCACGTTTTAAGTTTCTGTCGACGCTTCATTCGACGTTTTTGCAATAACGAGAAAAAGTCTACTTTACAATCAGTCCGCCTCTTAATCAATCTTTCGCAATTAGAGTGATCTACCAATAAATATACTAGCTACTCTACAGATCAGTCTGCCTCTTAATTAATCTTTCGCGATTAGAGTGACAGTGATTCATACCTAATCCGGAACACAATGGAAAACGATATTCAGAAAGGAGACAAATTTGATTCTTTTAAAGAATTATGGTGCGTCATAAAAAAGTTGGAAGAAAAATGTGGCACACGCTATAAAATAGCAAATAGTTCAGGCCACAAAGACGTAGATGAGAAATTTCAATATTCAGCTGTTACAATCAAATGTGAGCGAGAAGGAAAATTTAAACCCAGAGGAAAAGGAAAAAGAACTTTCACGTAAGTATTGCCAGTTTCGGTTGCTTTTCATCCTTTTTTTATAGCTTTGTTTTATTTTTGAGATAGACAATCCAGGCTAATATTATATATATATATATACATATATAATATTGCATACCTGTTAGATAGTCTAAGAAAAAACTGGGCTGCCTATTCTTAATAATTGTACAAACTTAATAAATTTGGTCATTCAATTTCTATATGTTACAGGAGTAAAAAGACAGATTGCAAAGCCGAAGTGCGTGCTATATTGAAAAATGATGCCTTAGAAATAACATATGCTGAACATATCCACGATCATACTCCCAAGGAGTGGACAAATGTAATCAAATTTAATCCAAATAATTAAGATAAAAATAAATGAATTAAAGATACTATACTATATTTATACTTTTTTAGGAACTCCAATTGATGAAAACCCAAGCAGCTGCGACCAACAGTATTATGAATGAGAAAGAAAACAAGATTTTAAATGAAATAAAACTGGAACATCATAATGAAGACAATGCTATTGCTACAGCAAATCCATTACCACAATCAGCAACCTCAGTTCCGGAACCAGACAATCCAATAGTTGAACCAGTATCAGGAAATTCAGTTGATGAACCATCGGTATCAGTTCCGGAACCAGACAATTCAATAGTTGAACCAGTATCAGGAAATTCAGTTGACCATTCAGAACCATCGGTATCAGTTTCGGAACCAGACAATTCAATAGTTGAACCAGTATCAGGAAATTCAGTTGATGAACCATCGGTATCAGGAAATTCAGTGCTGGATAAGACTGCTACTGATGACAATGTTCTGGATGATTTGGTCACAGATGAAATTCCTACAAGTGACAATATTGTGGATGAATCATCAAGTACATCATCAGCAGTTCGTTCAAAACGTTCTGAAGAACTGGAGGCAAGTCATAATTATGTTAATTTAAAAAATAAAAATCTATAAAATAAATATGTAATCTTAATCTAGAAAATAAAATTATTTTTTTTATTTATATAGGAAGATCCTGATATAAATAAGCTAATTTCTGCATTAAAGCAATTTTTATACTTGGTGAAAGATGATAAACCCGACATATTTGTACAAGCTAAAAAAACTATTGAAGAGTTAAACAACAATTTAAGCCAGGAATCAAATCAGCGATTAAATTTGAAAGCAGTCATCGTACCAAAAAATATAAAGAGTGTTGGTAGAGCTAAAGGTTCCAATCTTAATGTAATTGGATTAGCTAATAAAAAATTGGAAAAGGTTTTTATAAAAAAATCAGTCGGTCAGCAAAAGTATACCATGCTACAATGGATGTTGCTACCTATGGGACTAATTGAAAATGTTCTGAGAAAAGAATACAAAATTAAAAGGAATGATTTCAAAAATATAGATCAGTTCATACAACATTTTTTGGAAGAAGAAGTCAAAATTGAACTATTACAAGAACACATAGAGGAAGATGCATTTAACACATTAAAAGAAATTATATCTATCAAGGTTGAAAGCGAAGATTACATTTGTGGCAAATGCTGTAAACACATAAAGAATGCCAGATGTGTTTTGTGCGATTCATGCATGGTGTGGTTCCACTTCCCTTGCGTTAATCTCATTAGAAAGCCAAAAGGCAACATCTCTTTTTTTTGCTCAACCTGTGCATAAAAATTAGAAAAAATTAGTGTTATAGGTGATGTTCTTATATATTTAGTTCTGTTCATTTATGTTACTGTACCACAAATAATTTTTGTATTAATAATAATAAACAAATAAATAAATTGAAGTTTATTACCGTGTACCTATCTATTATGCTAACTCATAGTAGCTTTATTCATGACACCAAAGAATCTTCCATTAGTGATGTTAAGGTGCCAAAGCGTAATAATGTAAAAGGAAGACCGTCCAAGTTCTTGGATACAACTACAATGCGGAAAAGTAAACGTGCAGTGAAAAAATAAAAAAATTATTCATAAATTTTCTAACATTACCCTGTTATCCTATATTGCTAGCTGAAAGGCCAATTAAAAATGTTTTTAAAACAGAACCAATGTAATCAGATGCATTTGCTTGAAGTGCATGTTTACATCTGTGAGAGATTGCGGTAAAAACTTGCTCTGCATTTGTCCAACAATAACTTCTCTATTTCATCTATCAACACTTGATAAAAGAAGCATCTTGGGAGCTGCCATTTCCAGAAACACGGATGGCTGTCCATGAAACCATTAATTCCAGGATATTTCTGTCTTAGCAAAGTCGATTGTCCAAGTGTATATTCCAGACTGGATGCACTATTGTCTTGTGGTACGGTAGGTGTGCTTAATTCACCCTCCATTATCATATCCATAGGTCAACCAACAGGTGCTCAACATTTTCCCCCGGAGTAAATGCTTTTTATCGATCCATGAGACACAGACATTTTAGCAGACTGTGAGTTTCTTATTTGGCCACTGCAAATACACGATTCCACTGCTTTTCTTATGGTTGGGAACTTAGATGAACGTGAGCATAGGAAGCTCTGCATAGATATTAGGAGTATGAAGTGCTGTTCCTTCCACCAATCACATTCGGAACCAATGGTGCTGTTCTAACTGCAATATTCCATTTTCTGATGAAGATTCTTCTATACTGGCTACACCTGTTGCTAGTGTATTCATTGGTAGATCTGAATTAAAATTTTGGAGTAGCTGAAAAGAGAAAAAACAATTTGAAACAAAGCAAGGAGGTCCCTTATATAATCTATTTGATAATTTTATTTAATTAAAAGGAAAACTTATCTGATATGCTCGGAAGAGCTGGTCCCTTTAGTATCTTTCAAAAACACAAAATAGCACTTCAGGAAAGCAAAAAAAAGTACACTGGATCTCCTTATGCTGAAAGTAAAAATAAAAGCTAACCTCACCCGTACGCAACACGCAAGTGATAATAAAGTATTACATTCATTGGCCAGAGGGTCGCGCCACCTTACAGGCTTGCGATGCTGCGGTGCGACAATGATAGCTATATAGCTATAGGTACTGAGCAGACGCGGTGGCTCCACAAGCATATATACTCAACTTAACCACTTATTTTCATTTGCTTTCACAAAAATTTATTTTTGCCGTTTGCTGTTCTCCGTTCACAGTTCGCTGTCAATCGTCGACGGCAGACGGTACCGAAATTGTTGGTTGTAATAAACGCGCCCGTTTATCGTTCACCGTTCACCGCTGACCGTTCACCGATGACCGTCTACCGTCGACAGAAAACGGTGCCGAATTTGGTGTTTGTAACAAATGTAATCGTTTAACGTTTGCCGTGAACCGTTTACCGTTGACCAAAAAAGCTCTCGCGCTTTTGACCGTCGACGGTCGACGGTCTCGAAAGCTCAAAAATTTGTGCCCAGGACGGTTCACCGTCGACCGTTCACCGTTTACCGTCGACCGTCTACGGTTGACGGTGCTGGTCTCTAGACAGTGCCTTTTTCTTATCTAAATATGTTCGAACTTCATCAAACCACTGCCTTAAGTCTTCTTCAGTTACAGAAGCTCGAGTGAAACTTAAATTTTGAGCTGTGCGTATACTTAATTCTGGATGTCTCTTCTTGAAATGCTCGTACCAATGACGCCCAGGTCTTCCTCCGGTGAATGGAGTTTTTTTCTTGAGAGCAATTACATATGCTTGAACACTGTCTACCAATTCGGTCTTCGATACTGGAAACCCTCTCTCTGACCTGTACAAAATCCAGTTGACAATTTCTAATTCTTCTTGAGCTGTCAACACTGTAAGAGGACCAGGAGACTTTGGCACACGATCAGGGTTTTTCACACATTTATAAACAGTCGTCAGTGGTACCCCATGTAACTTTGCTGCTTCTCTGTACGAAAGCTTTTCTTTACTTACAGCTTTTACTGCTTTTTCAAGAGATTCTGAAGTATAATTCTTTCTTCTTTCCTTTACTTTATTCTTGATTTCAACACCTTGTTTTATTATTACATTTCTTCTTACTCTTAAAATAATTTTTTTCTGACCACGCGTTGAAGATTTTTTAATCTTATCACGTTTGTGTTCACTTTTCTTATTCAATTTTGGCATAACTTTATTTATTCTTTATTTCTAAACAAATATCTGCAACAATTAAAACATATTAATTCACTTTTTAGGTTAGGATTTTGAAATACAATTTTTTAGCGACTATATGGTGATTTCCTGTACTTACTTTTATTTACATTGATAATATTATTTATTGTTGTAGCACTGAATGACACATAAACAATTTTCGCGATTGAAAACTACATCAAATAACACTTTTTAAATGCTTCACGCACGTGTTTAATAAAAAGGAACGACCATAGATGAACGTGTCGGTAACTTATAAACACTCGCGCCCCCTGTTTAATAAATGTGGACACTACACAAAAAAATGGACGTATTAAGAAACACGGATTAAATTTGAAAATAATCAATCAAAAATCATAAAATGCTTTTAAAATTAAATCTAGGGGTCAAAAGCAATTGTAAATGCTATTATACAATAACGAATATCATTTTAATTTTTAGTCTGTCTGCAAAAGTGTGAGACATAAAATCATTACTTTTTTGCGCATAAGTACACGTACTTACTTACCTCATGAGTTTGAAGATGCGTGCAGTTACTTAAATTTTTTTTTACTTTTTTTATTGTACAACAATTTAAATGGCATGCGTGAATTCGCAAATAAAATAATGCATAAAAAACAATAAATTTTTTTTCCATTATTTTATGTATATTAAAATATATTTTATATTATATTTATTAGAGTGTTTCTTAATAGGGACAGAAATTACGCCATGTTTCCTAATTGGTACGTTTACCTTACGAAAATGAATTTCGATAGTTGACTCTACGAAAAGTTACTAAATGTTTCTAGTAACTTCACCGCACGCGTACGCATGCATACGCACGCATACGCCCTTATATATGGCCACTGCCTCTACAAGGAACAATGTACATAGAGCTGTGCTATGCTGTGTCGTGCTTTGTCGATGAGCTCCGCGAACTCCGAAAATAACTTGCATATATCAAATTAAAAAAAATACTATTAATTGCGGAATTGATAGCAACGTTAACAACTGCAAGTCAAAAAATTGCGGGCGGTTTCGTTTTTTTGTAAAAAATAAAAAACTGTATGCTTTGGAAAAAACTTCGAAAATTCGGTTTCCTAAGCTAATACACGTTATACCCACATGCATTTAACGTGAATCGTTCCCAATTTAATTGCGAATTGTATGAATAATTGCGTTATTGCAGAATTTGCAATAATTATTAAGTTATTAATCAATTTATTTTTCAATCATTGAGACGGGAAATTTGTCTGTTCCATAATCCGCGTTTCACCTGTCCAGTTAGTTCTGCGCATGACCGTAGACACAGACGATGTTTAAGTATCTATGTACGTATTATAAACGAAAACCGTAAGCGGTATCAGAACCTCACATTGTAATTTTACATACAACTGACAACTGAACAAAATAAATTGGTCGATTGCCTATTTTCAAACAACATATATTTTATAATACGGTGTAATTAAAAAAAAAGTTACTTTAAGTTTCTTCGTTGTTTTTTTTAGATTAAAAGTGAAATTAATGCCAGGGAAGTAAGTGATTTTGTGGTCAGCAATTCAATGTAGCCTTTTGTTGTATGCAACAACGGTGACATACCTACGGAAGCGCCTATGCGCCACCACTCGGCAGCTATGCGCATACGCTCCGGTGCCTCGCTTTTACTGTTTTTCGTCCGTACTACTGATATATGCATATGTGCTACTCCCATCGTCCCATCGTAATTATAAAATCGTAATAGGCGTAATCGAACTGATTGTCGCCATTGTCGTGATCATTGTTCACGTCTACTTAGAAGGTTATCAAGGTAAGACTGCATCTAATTATATGTTAAGTATGTTATTTAATATAATTCTTAAATACTAATAAATGTAAATTAAGTTAGGTTATGTTAAAGAGGATAAGGAAATCAGCAAGTAATCTGCGAAAATGGAATTGCTTAGTAGTCCTTCAAAAAGGAAAATAAAGATAATCAATAAAGATGAGAGTGTTAATGTGATGATTACTGACAACGCTCTAAAAAAATGCACTTTGTTGGAATATTTTCCGGACGGTGGAGTCCTGCATTTTGAGAGTAAGGATGGGCCGGTTTTCTTAGAAACCGATGAAGAAAACTTTTACTTGATTCCAGAAATAGATTCATACATTTTGAGTACTCGCAAAGGTTTGTACAAATATTAACATCTTTACAATTATGTAGATATATGTATGTATATATATCTATAATATCATAGGTACTTCGACAGGACTCGACAACAAGCCCAAAAAGAGAAAAACCTTTTTTGATATTTTGAAAAAGGTACGAGAATTAGATAATCCATCAGCTAAGAAGAAGGTAGATATTTTGTGTAATATTAATAATGACGTTTATATTTTGTAATATTGTATGCAGTAGTTATATTGTTAATTACAGCCAAATCAAGAAAAAGTTTTGAATAAAAAGCAACAAAAGGAACTGATGCAGCAAAAAATGGAAAGCGATTCAGAAACAGTATGTGAAAAGGATACATACTTAAAGAGAGTTATGTTTCTTGGTTGGAAATACAAGGAAAGCGAATCATGCAATTTTGAAAATTTGGGTTCAATTGGTAAATCAAAAAAAATTGAACTTAATGGAAATAAAAATTATAGTATCGAAGAGTTGAAAAATATATTTCTGAAAGAGTACGTTAATGACCGAAATAGACTATTTTTTGATAATGCAGCTGCTGTAAGTATTGGTCATCAAGATGGAAGAATAATAACTAGTTTTATAAATGAAAAACAGAAACCATGCAGTTTTTGGGAATACAGTCGAATGTACTTAAGAAATGCAAGCCACACCCTCAAAATTTATCTTTTAACAACAGGATTAGATTTTGAATCTGCATTTCCAAAATTTGAAATGCCAAAAATGGATTTATCATCAAATAGTATGAACAATTCAAATGCTGCAGCTGCAAGTAGCAATGTTTTGGCGCTGCCAAAATCTGTGGAAAATCAAAATAGAATCCAAAAGAATACCGATACAAGTACATCAAAATTCAAAGTGGTATCGCAGACTAAAGAAAAATTATGTGCCATAAAATCTGTAGATAATCAGAACAATGTTCAAAGGACCGATTCAACTGTACAAAAACCAGAAGTTGCTCGACTAACCACAGACAAATTTTGTGATTTGAAATCTGGAGAAAATAACAAGAATACAATAAATTTGTTAGATATATCAATACCTTCTCCACCATTTTCCACATCGAACATCAATATAAAAGATAAAACAGAGCATGAAGCAACATTGAAGAATTCTGAACCAGGTAATGGTAAGTAAATTTTATTTGTATTTATAAACAAGTGATTTCTACTATAACTAATAAAAATATTAAAATTACAGATGTTCTTGTACGAAAAAAAAACGAAAACAAGGATACTAATTCTTGTGATTTTGCCGTCCCAAAATTATCCGTAAAGAAGGATAAACTCAATTCTATGAGACTAGGTATTAAGTGCATTTCAGAAGAAGAGATACAATTTACTGGTACTATTTTTGGAAGCGGAGCTCAAGGAACAGTTTCAAAAGCAAAATATTTAGGATCTGTTGTTGCTGTCAAATCGATTCACCGAGGTAGATGTGATAAGTTGGCATTAAGGGAGATACAGTTACTAGATAGTATCAGACACCCAAATATTGTATCAATTATGGCTGTTTGCGAATCTTTTACGCAATTCCATATAGTTACCGAGTACTTTGAATCTAAATCATTATTTGATATAATTTTTGTAGAAAATGTGAAGAAACAGTTTGATTTGACAGTTGCAAACAAGTTAAAAATTACTCAGAAATTATTATGTGCTCTTGCTTATTTACATGAACAATCTGTTCCAATCATACACCGAGACATCAAATCAAGTAATATTTTAGTTAATCATCATTTTGAAACTAAACTTTGCGATCTTGGATTAGGGAAGAGTAAAAGCGTTGATATATCACTGCAATCTACGAAAAATAATGTTCGGGGTACATACATATTTATGGCTCCGGAAATTCTATTGTTAAAAGAAGAAGCTTCGACATTTAGTGATGTGTGGGCATTTGCTTGCACTATTGTAGAATTATTCAATGAAAAAATGATCTGGAATGCTCAAGAATTATACTATGATTCTTACATAATGACAATAGAAAACTTAAGACAGAAAAATGTTCCTAATTTGGATAATATTCCTCGTTCAATGAAGACGAAAATAAAACAATGTTTCAATTATGATGCCACAAAACGGCCATCAATGTTAGACATACTATTTGCTCTGGAAAATTACGATAGCGATGATGATTTCGATAGCAATGATGACTATTGAAATATTGTTTTTTTATTAGTATGTAAGTATTTTGGTACCTTACGAGTTAAAAAAAGTTAATTTGAATTAAACTTTAAAAAGTGTGATGACTAAGTGTTCGACAATCACAAGAGTCATGTAGTTACCTGTTAAAACTCAAACAATCAGGCCTACATCTCAACCATAAAAGTGAATCATAGTTTGATATTTTTTATTGATTGCCAGTATTAACTTACTTTCACGGTCGGAATGTAGGCCATTAATAACGAAAAAGTATTATTTATATGAAAGGAAAGTTGTGATAGTTTGAAAGTTATTAAGTTACTGGCGTAATATATGATAACTGCGATATATATTGTGATCAATAATAACGATAAATGACAAATTTATTTAATAATTTAATTGAAGTGATATAAAATTGCAATTAGTGTTCAAATTACTAAATAACAAAGTATTTAATAATAAGTACTTTAAAGATTGTAAGTTTACTTGTAAGTGTATTTACGCTATAACCAAAAATGATTATTTATTGATAAAACGTAAATCAATGGGCGTGAAACTTTGTTCTAAAAAACTATGTAATGGTTTATATGTAACGTTGGATATGCATTTTCAATAAAAAAATGTTACTAAAGTATAGAAATAGTTTTGATTTCTTTATTTACAGGTATTTACAAAAATTATAGCGTATTTATAAATTTTACATTATTCCATAAAATTATTGATATGTAAGAGAATGTTTTGGTATAAGTCGAAAGCCTCTTCTGCTGTCGATGGAATTTCATTACACTGAATACCTGGCATAAGACTCACAAGTTTTTTGAAATCTGCTAAACACAATTCTGGTTTTTTTGTATAACTGTAAAGACTTTTAATTGTACTTAAGGTAACGGGTTTTCTGCAATCAGTGGCTTCAAAATTTTCAGGCCAGTCATAGAGCTCATTTGGTTTTCCACCAAAAATATTTCTACAGTTTTGTTTTCTGATTCTGTGTTCATTCCATTCTTGTCTTGCATTTGCCAATTCTTCTTGTATCAATGGCCCAAAGCAGTAACGAAGACATTCTATATGGATTGGATTACCCTGACTGAACAAATTTTCATTTTCCATGTGCTTGAAAAAATTTATATAAAACTCACACAAATATTGTCTAAGTTGGCGCCAGTAACTTTCAATCCTTTGATTGCTAGTGCTTTTACCTTTTAAAAAGCTATCAAATCCAGCATTATCATCTGCATGATCATACCGTAATGCCGTATGCAAATCTTCCATTATTACAACTTCAGTACCATGATCGGTTCTTAAGATGCTTGGTAAGAATCCACATTTTTCAATCAACTTTAAATAATGATGAGCAATAATTTGGGGATCATTATTAGAAGAAGCAACTTCCAGCGATAGAACTTTCTTGGAAAAGCCATCAATAAACCCGTAAATACAAAATCCAAATCGCTTTAGCTTGTCGTATCCATCTGAATGCCATACGTAATTAGGTCCACAAACAGAATAAGATCTTCTTTTTAATTTATACCTGCTGCGAGCCTCAACACTATCCGGATCTATTATATATAAAAGAACCATCACAGTTTTCTGTTTTACTGTTAAATTATATACTTTTCTTAATCTTTTCCACATTCCTCTATATCCCAGATTACATCCACTACCGTGTAATTCCAAAAGAATAGCAATAACTATTTCACTTCTTGGGCTTTCAATTACATTTTTTCTCTTCAAATCATTTGTTTTCATAATCCTTGTCAAAGTGCGCAGTGATATCATAATATCATATTTTGTTTTCAATTATGAATAATCGCTAAATAAGAATAATCTTTTTCAAAATATTTCTTGATTTTATAAAACAAAAGTGGATTGTTAACTGGCATCTGAAAATGGACATAGTAACATAAATTTCATAAAATATAGTATTAATTGAATAACTATATTCAAATATAATATATATATATATATATATATATATATATATATATATATATATATATATATATATATATATATAAATATACATTCTTACCTTGAAACTCCAAATTGCAAGTATGATTTAAATGTCCCAATTACACTAATTGCGGATCACATAGCACTAATATATCAGTAGGCGACATATTGAGTCGAGAGCATAACCTAACTTAATTTACATTTATTAGTATTTAAGAATTATATTAAATAACATACTTAACATATAATTAGATGCAGTCTTACCTTGATAACCTTCTAAGTAGACGTGAACAATGATCACGACAATGGCGACAATCAGTTCGATTACGCCTATTACGATTTTATAATTACGATGGGACGATGGGAGTAGCACATATGCATATATCAGTAGTACGGACGAAAAACAGTAAAAGCGAGGCACCGGAGCGTATGCGCATAGCTGCCGAGTGGTGGCGCATAGGCGCTTCCGTACATACCAGATATATATTCAGATATGGGGATAGAAAGTTTTCCAAAGCTACCAAGCAAAGCCATAAAACTTGAACAGTGAAAACTGTAAGAAGAATCGTTTGGACAAGAACTTCTCGCCAAAACAATCTTAAAGAACGTAAGGATTAATTGAGCTAGTTGACGTCCATTTAGGTTAGTTTAATTGAAAAATGAATAAACTTTAATGTATCTTTGTTTAACATTTTATTCCAAAGACTCTTTAATTATATCGTTATTATATTTTACATAAAGAAGCATTGCTATTTTGCTTTCATTTTTTTGTAAACTGTTGCTTTTGTAACTAAGATATTTTTTTTTATAATAAATCATTTTTCTCTTCCCAGGTGTTGTTCAATTTATAACAGTATGTTATATAGTACCCGAGTCCATCATCTACAACTGGAGGATTGTACCTACGTAAGCCACAAAGAACAAAAGTTTGTTCTCCGACAAGTATGGTGGAAGGAATTTCATCTAAAGAAGACATTAAATCATATTCAGCAACATCGTTATCTCCATGGTTTAATAATGGTTTGTAAGCATCTTCTGTATCTAGACATAAATAAGATTCTACAGTAGTTTTAAGGCATGCACAGGTTTCATGACATCTTTCATAATATACCATTCGATTATCAAAGTATTTATTTAATTCCTCCTGCATTGTTAAATAATGATTTCTGATTTTACTTATATTTGGAACTGGTATATAACATTTACTTGTTTTTTTTTACATCGCCATATTTTGTACAAGAAGTAATCTTTTGATGGGAAATCTGTATCAAGAATAGAGGCAATGAAATGAATACACAGACATGGCAGCCCGGACCTAATTTCAAGATTCCCTTAATAGAGAAAATATCCACCTAGCAAAGTCTATTTGAAGAGTTTCTAAACATTTACATTATGCTGTATATTAATATAAAAAATCATTTTACAGCGAGATCTAGTCCAACAGTACCAGGTAGCATACAGAGAGGGAGAAAGTTCACAGAAGCTATATCCTGAAATCAATAAGTTTCAATAACTAACAATTTGAACAGCATTTTTATCAAATTTAACATGATCTTTGATGAAATGTATTTGAATCACACGAAAGCAGTATCTGATGTTGCGTTGTGAGGTAAACATTGAACATCAAAATGGAAGTCTAAAATTTAAACACAAACTTACTGAACGTTTATTAGGAGTTGTATCTGTAGCAGTAAACTCTGATGGAACAAGTGAGAATGAATATCTTTTAACCAAATGCTTTGCTTGATCAGTGCTATATTTGAGTTTATAAAACAATTTTATAAAATTTCGAGAATGTGCTTCTAGTTCCTTGGATTCAAGTTTGAGAGTATGGGACTTGGATAAGGGAGAAAAAATATTCGGCATAGAAGTTGGTCGGGTTGATATATGGACAGTTTGCTTTTCACCAGATGACAAACATATAGTGTCTGGTAGTCATGCTGGGAAAATTTAATTATACAGTGCTGAAAATGGTAAACAAGAGCAATGTTAATGTTATTGTTTATAATTGTACGATTCTACAATTGTAGAAATAACAATAGGAATTGATTTTAGAGTCCAGATGGTAAATACATAGCTAATGGAGCTGTGGATGGAAATTATTAATATTTTTGATGTCGCATGTGGAAAAGTATTGCAAACATTAGAAGGTATAAATACTGTTTAAATCTCTAAAATTTTATTTTAAATTCAAGATTAAATCTAAATGTCAAACATTTCACGGGACATGATATGCCTATTTGATCTCTTTGTTTCTCACCTGACGCCCAGCTTTTGTTGACTGTTAGTGATGACAGCCATATGAAATTATATGATATGTGAGTATGAAAGTAAAAATTAAAACGAAATTCTAAGATTCATTAAGATATTATTTGAATACAAAAGAAGTTGTAACGGGGTGGTTTTTAGGCGGCTATCTGCCTATGTACCCCGTACAAATGCAAAGTCCTCCTGCACTTTGCTTTTGCCAGATGCTGTACTTGCTCGTGTGGTCGCCTACCTGCGACGATGTCCCGGTGCTCAGTATGCACTACACTCCTGTATATAGTGCCCGCGGAGGCGGCGGTATTCGGCGGTTTAAATAGGAAGAGGGATCGGGACGACGATCAAATGAACACACTACCGATTCTAATAAAAAGGCGTTTATTCAGTTAAGCAACCCGGCGTCCGTGTTGCGCGTATTCGCGTCGCAAGAAGGCCACAAAATATACCGGAACAACGACGGGTGCCAAATGCCTCGCCAGTCGATCGCGCATAAAACAAAAGGAAATCAGATCCTACTTTTTGTCGCGATGATCCTTGTCGTACGCTGGCCAGGGAGTCCTCTGCTCGACCTTGCCGTCTTCCTGGGCCGTGGTAGCGTTGGTTGCTGCTGTTGCTGCTCAAGATGCTGCTGTTGCTTCTAGGGCTGCTGTTGCTTCTAGGGCTGCTGTTGCTGCTAGGGTTGCTGTTGCTGCTAGGGCTGCTGTCTTTGCTGCTGCTGTATCTATAACTTTTGTTGCGCGTCGATGCTACTACTCGCGAGTGCGGTCAAAAGTTAACTGTCTCGAATTTCCCTCGAATTGCGAGATCTCTACCGGCCTTCCCGCGCTTTGGCTCCCCGCGCCGACGTGCGCGTCTCGCCGCCCGTTACAACCCCCCCCCCCTAGAACCAAAATATCGCCCCGAATTTGGTTCTACCATACATAGAGGGATAGGGTGGCGCCAAATAACAATCTCCTCATCTGCAACAATAAAAAAATAAAAATTTATTCATAAAAGGGGGCGCCCTGGGCGCCGCCCTAATGAGGGTAGTTGGGACACCGTGAAGCTCGGTTGACCCTCTCGTGGCCACAATCGACACAGCTTCGCTTGGTCGTCCGCACTCCCTGCGGACGAGCTGGCGACGGTGGAGCTGATCCTCGGCTGCCAGACCTCTGGCGCCTCCTCCTGGACCTACTACGGGACCGGCTGGTTCGACGCCGCTTTGTCCCTCTGTGTTGCTCCTCCCGTTGGTCCCTCGACGGTCCCCCCGTCCCTGTGCGGGACCTGCTGCGCCGCACGACCGGCGTCGTTCGCCGGTTCACGGGAGAGACATGCTCCCGATTCCCAGACCGGTCACGCCGAGTAGGGCCAACGCCTGCAGAGCGCGTAGGCTTCTCTGGTTGCGGTGTGCTCTCCGAATGCACATCGGTCCGGGGTCGCCTGCACGCCCCTGGCCGGACCCCTCGGCGAACTTCGCCTCTGGTCGCGTTCTTGTCGGCGAGCATCTTCCACGCCCGGACCTTCTCTAAAGCCGCCTCGGCTTCCTTAATGGCCCGGGTTGCGCGGCTCTACTCCTCCTGAGCACGCCGCCGTCGAGCTTCCTCGCGCGCCCGCGCGATTGCTCCGGGATGGGGCACTACCTTTGGGCCCACTCTTTGGCCCTCAGGTCTCCTGTGACGGCGCGACTGATCGACAGCCTTGAGCACCGCCTTCTCCTCCTCGATCAGCCGCGTCCAGGCTTTCGAGCGCTGCTGGAAGGCCGATCCATACTGGCGCACGGCGCTATCATAGCGCCTAAAGGCCTCTCGTGCCAGCCTGCGAGCCTCCAGGCTCGCCTCGATCGCCTCCTCGATCGCTGGCCGTAGCTTGGCCCACTCCTTCTCCACCTCACTTGAGGCAGTCTCCAGAGCAGGTGATGATGGTGCTGGGTCGATGGGCTGGGCGGACTCCAACCGCGCCGAGATGGGCAGGCCTGCAAATCGCAGGCGGCGCGGCGGAGCCTCACCGTCTTCCTCCGGTGGTTGGCCGATGGTGATACTCGGAGGCGTTGTCAGGAGCTCATCCTCCCGAGTCTCCTCTGCCCAGTCCCTTCTCGGTTGGTCCTCCTCCTCCGATAGGTGGTCTAGCTCCATGACGACCTCCTCGTCCGTGAGAGCGTTCGCCGGTAGGCGAGCCTCCTCAAACATCCTGCTGAGGACACGGTCCCAATCTCCAGAATCCATCCTGAAACAGAAATACAGATTATTCTGCCTACCTAGCATGGTTGCGTGAGCCCTTAGGCCGACCAGGCTTTCTCTTAGCCGTGCCTGTCGCACTAGCCTCGTTCATCGGCTGTGCTGGCACCGGTAGAGTCGCGTACTGGGCCTTCCGAGGCCTGCCGCGAGACCTGGCTACTGGCCGCCCTGTAACTGGACCTCCCGTCTGCTGCGTAGCGTTGCGTTGCCCGCGCAACCTACGAGGGGACGGGGTCGAGTCTCCAACATCGTCACCTTGACGCTCAGTGATACGTTGAGGGGGGCTCACACTTCGAGCACCGCTGTGCTGCGATCTATCGATCGTCGCGTGTCTGCTCTAACTTCCCTAGGGCAGTCTGCATTACCTGTTACAGTCTCCTCTTCTCGAGATATCGCTTTTGCCGGATAAAATCGTTTGAGTTGATTGGCATGGACCAAATCTATCACTTGTCCTTCTTCATCCTTCAAACGATACGTTTTGGTGCCCAAGACATCTATAATCATGTATGGTCCAACATATGATAGGGCGAACTTGGCTGACCGTTTATCCGCTGCGGAAGAAAGCACATAATTGCGTTTCCATACCAAGTCGTCGACTGTGAACTCCGCCTCTCTGCGTCGAGCGTCATAGTATCCTGCTTGTCGCTCTTGCTCGCGCTTGGCTCGTTCAGCTTTATTTTCACGCACTTGGCTCAGCCCTTTCATGCGGTTCAACCAGTCGACGTATGCACTATTTTGCAACTCCTCTGCAGCCGCTATATCTTGGCTGCGCCTGGCAGATGCCGGGTTTGGTGGTTGCCTGCCATATAACATCATCGCTGGACTAACCCCAGTTGCCGAATGCGGAACTGTGTTATATCCGAAGATGATTTCGCTCAAGTGCTCATCCCATTTGGAATGGTTTTCGTTTATGAGCGCTCGTATCCTACTGGTTACCGTCTTATTGACTCGCTCCACTGAGTTAGCTTGAGGATGGTACACCGGCGTTGTTTCGTGTTTGACACCGATCGACTCCAGATATCTGTCTACGACATGGTTTTTAAACTCCGTACCGTTATTTGAGAGAAATACTTCTGGAGCGCCATACCTCAAAACTATCCTTTCCTCTAGGTGTTTTACTATGGTAGGACCGTTTGCTCGCTTTACGGGAATACACTCAACCCATCGAGTAAACAGATCTTCGAATACGAGGATATATTCGTTCCCATGTACCGTTTTTGGTTTAGGACCCATCATATCACTAGCCACCATTTGCCATGGCCTCGTGATGATCCTACGTCCCATAAGTCCAGCTGGAGGACGCTGTTCCACCTTAGTCCGTTGGCAGACCATGCACTGTCGTACATATTGCTCGACGTCGCTATACATTTTCGGCCAGTAATAGTACATGGCTACTCGTGCGTACGTCTTCTCACGTCCCTGGTGACCAGCTGATGGTTCATCATGGCACTCATGTAACACCTCTTCGTGCTTTTCGCACGGCACTACGATTTCCCACGCCTCGTCGTCTTCAATCGAGGGTGGCGAGTTTTTGTCTGGGCGATAAGTA
This sequence comes from Muscidifurax raptorellus, assembly GCA_020010945.3. NCBI lineage: Eukaryota > Metazoa > Arthropoda > Insecta > Hymenoptera > Pteromalidae > Muscidifurax > Muscidifurax raptorellus. The sequence continues at coordinate 1,010,589 of JAHUUD020000016.1, read as the reverse complement.
TACAATTGTCCCCCATGAAGTTTGAATCGGGGTACATCTTGCGGTCTGGTTTGTACCTTCCTGACCCTTTCCTGGTACCACTCATCCTGAGTCTCATTGGCCCATTTGACCACCGAAATTGGTACCGCGCTGTCTTCGTACATCCTTGATAAGGCATCTAGTACGACGTTCAGTTAGCCTCTGGAATGACGCTCCTGCGTAGGCTAAACCAAAAGGCATGCTCTTAAATTGGAACAATCCCAGACCTGGCACCGTAAATGCTGTGATTGATCTCGCTTCCTTCTTGAGCGGTGTCTGATGATACGCATTACTGAGATCCAGTGTCGAAATATACTTCGCTTTCTGCAGTTTACGCAGTATATCATCCATGTTCGGCAAAGGATAAGCATCAGCTTTTGAAAGCGCATTAACTTTCCGAAAGTCAACGCGAAAACGAAACTTTCCATTCGCTTTGCGCACCAAAACCACGGGGCTAGACCAACCACTTGTTGCTCGTTCAATAATGTCCGCCTCCAGCATCTCACGTACCTGGCGGTGCATTTCCTCTTCCATCATCCTCGACACCGAGTAATATTTCTGCTTTATGGGCCTAGCAGTACCAATGCCGATGTCATGCTCAATCAGCTGAGTGCGACCTAGTGCATTCGGCTGGGCTGGTTTCATCCTAGCCAAAAGTCTGCTCAGCTTAGCGCGTTCGTCCTCCGTAATCCTCGCTAAACCTACTGCGGCTATATTAAGCACACCTGTAACTCCGAGCGTTGCCAGTTGAAGCTGTTCTATTTTCCTTTCACGCTTCAAGTATAACACTCCCTCGTTTGGGTCGTGTACTGCATCAAAGAGTCTGCCGAAGTTTGCTCCGACTAGGCAGCTCTCGAGTGCATCTGGCATTATTGCTACCATTACTTCTCTCTGGACTCCCTCGATTTCAAATGGCAGGTCTACTGTACCCACAATCGTTGAAGTCTGTCCATTGGCGCATTGTGCTTGTCGACCTTGGCACGGGCGTAACTTGCACCCATACGCGCTGGCTATTTGTAAACCTAGCGTGCCCATTACTGTCAACGCCGCTCCAGGATCATAGAGCGCTCGCACTTGGAATTCTCCAATCCCAACTTTCACCCAATAGCGTGACTCATCGCCATTTAGATTGGGTTGCGCCTCCTTGCTAACCTTGGCTAGCTTTTCGATCATCAGGTCGAAATCATCCGGCGAGGCCTGGCGCGCTGAATTAGTCCCAGTCTCATGCTGCGCCCTCCTCAGAGATGTAGGGGCCTCGCCTACGTCTCCTTTTTGGCGTTTCCCGACTGATGTCTACACATTCTGGCGACATGGCCCTTTTTACCGCAGTTAAAACACTCTACGTCTTTGTAGGTGTTTGTCTTTGCTTGGTTAAGGGTTCTCGACTTGTTTCCCGACCTCGGACTTTCCTTCCGTGGTGGGCTAGTCCCCTTGTTCTTTTTCTTTGGACTTCTATCACGCCCTCTGCTGGCACTGCGGTAATTCTTTCGCCGCTGTGGTGACCTTGTCGGGGACTTATTCCGAAAAGCTTCCTTAAGTCGCTCGTCGAGCAAGCGATTTATCGCTGCTAGGTTCAGCGGCTCTTCGCCTGTTACCTCTGCTCCCAAAGCCGCTACCTTGGCCTTGGAGCTATGAGGACAGAGATCCGGCTTATAAGCCAATTCCGGCAACAGTGAGGCTGCGGGAGGTGGAGGGGGTCTATATATCGCCTCGCTCTCGATGGTGGCTTCTATTTCAGCAGCTGCTTCTAGAATTTGTTCCACAGTGCTGTCGTCTTTCCGCTGCAGAATTTTTTTTATAGTTGGCAGCATGTTGTGGTATATCACATCAAGCAGCTGTGATACACTGGGCTTTGGCACCATCCTGCGCATAATACCTTGCAGGCTTGTGATGTACACACGTATAGACTCATTTGGTCCCTGTGTGCATGCTTGTGCCTCTGCTTGAAGCCTCTGCTGGTATCCTTGAGTTTTGCCGAACCACGTCTTGGCACACGTGCAAAACTCTTGCCAGCTAGTCCATCCACCCGTCTCATCAACTCGGTTTAACAACCACTCATAGGCGTAACCGGTGAATACCTCCTGGAGTGCAGCTAGCATCTGTTCTTCTGTGAGGTCGTTTAATCTCTGCACTCCCTCCATCTTCTGAATGAAGTGCTCGATGCTCATGCTGGCATCGCCGTTGAATCGGACTGGCCACTTTCCGAATACACTACCGGCCGCTCTAGACGAATTGTGGGAGGACGTCATACCACTGGTAGTGCTTCTACTACCAGGTACGCTACTCGTCTCGCCTGTAGCGTTTCTGCTCCCCCAGCACCTGCCAGGGGTTGACGTCTAACTCCCCTTGCCGGCAACGTCGTCATGTTACGCGGCCGTGCTACTGGGCTAGCCATGTCCTCATTTCCATAGATACTGTACGTATCTTGGAAGTCGACCCTTGGCGGGGGTAAACCACCTTGCGTCTTGCGTGTTGGCTTCGGAGGGGCTGGAATTTGCTCCACTCTTGTGCTCGACGCGGCGCTACCCATCATCATCGCCATTAACGTTTCGACGCTCTTCGTTAGCTGCTCTATCCTGGCGTCTGTTGCCTCCGCACGGCGTGTCAGAATCTTTATAGCGTCATCTGGCTCATCCTTCCCAGATTCCGTTGTCTCTTTCCTGTTTGCCGCTGGTATCGCTGGCTGATCTCGCGCTCGCTGTACAATTACATCAGCCGTTCCTCTACCGTGAGTCGGAAGGGACCTGGGATCCAGGTGCTCATCGTCCTTCCTATGACTATCTGCAACATTTCTTGCTTCCTCCTCCTCATCAGAAAGTTGCATTGCTGGGATTACCCACGGTGTACTGGCTGATGCTCGCGCTACCTTCTTTATAGCGCCTTGCCCGCATGGAACCCGTATATCACTCGACCACCTTAACCGTTCTGCTACGGTCTGGTCGTGTGCCAATTTTTCTAGCGGGTGTGTTGCCGTAGGGTCGTACGATTCATCTGCAATCGTATCACCTGTCGTTTCCAGCTTCGTTTCATCTATAAATGTTTGCCGGAGCAGCTCTCTTTCAACGCGAGCTTCCGATGGCAACACTTCTCCCATGGGCATAAAATCCTCTTCAGCGTAGTCGCCCATTAACCATCGGTGGAGTCTGGCAGCTTTGGCTAACTTGAAGCCATCAGCTCGAAGCTTCAACGAGGTCAGTGCTTCTTGTAAATCGGCGTCATCTAGTGCATAGCACCAGTCTCCTACGCTCTTTTCGGTTTCTTGAGCCATCTTTCACGCGTAGATTTCACGCTAAAATTTATTGACTCTATGAAACTAATTCTCGCAGCAGCAGCGGCTACTTAATCTGATAATTTATTAGCGAGCTATTGTGTATTTGCAATACACGAAAAACCTACGCTTTCCTATCAGTATTAAGCTAGCCTAAAAAAAAAATAAAAATCTAACGCCTCTACTATAATAGCTATGGCGTGATTTTATTTCACGGAGTCTAAGTGCAAAACAGCGTGCTTTGCAAAAAAAAAAAAAAAAAATCCAAAAAAATCTAACGCCTCTATTCTAATAACTGTGGCGTGATTTTATTCCGTGGATTCTAAGTGCGAGACGGCGTGCGTTGCACCGAATTTCTGATCTCGCACTCTTTTGCTGTAGTATAATACGCGTCATGCTGCGTATACACAGGTAGGCTTTATCATCAGCCAGCTGTGCTATCCTATACGCTCGCACACTCACACACGCTCGGCTCGCGTACTATATCGCTTCTACTGCGATACGGCGCTTGCACTATGCCTGCGCTACGTACTGTAGCGGACACACGCACTCGTAGCACTCGCACGTACTCTCCGCGCGCTCACGTATACTCCCGCTACGCAGAGTACTCACACGCGCCAGCTGCTTCGTACTCGGCGTTCGCACACTACTATAGCGCGCACGGATTTTCCTACTCTCGCACGCTGCTGCTTAGTCGACCAACGAACCGATATTTGTTTTGATCGGCTCGGCGCAAGTATAATGCTATATATCACGCCTAGGCCTTTTCGAACTCGCGGAAATTCAACCGTCTTTTACGAAATTCGCTTACTTTTCGCCGAATCGGGAATTCCCTATCTCGAGTTCGCGCGCAACACTTTTTCTCTTCCTATCTCGCGTATCCACACGTTTTGGGCGCCAGTTGTAACGGGGTGGTTTTTAGGCGGCTATCTGCCTATGTACCCCGTACAAATGCAAGTCCTCCTGTACTTTGCTTTTGCGAGATGCTGTACTCGCTCGTGTGGTCGCCTACCTGCGACGATGTCCCGGTGCTCAGTATGCAGGACACTCCTGTATATAGTGCCCGCGGAGGCGGCGGTATTCGGCGGTTTAAATAGGAAGAGGGATCGGGACGATGATCAAATGAACACACTACCGATTCTAATAAAAAGGCGTTTATTCAGTTAAGCAATCCGGCGTCCGTGTTGCGTGTATTCGCGTCGCGAGAAGGCCACAAAATATACCGGAACAACGACTGGGGCCAAATGCCTCGCCAGTCGATCGCGCATAAAACAAAAGGAAATCAGATCCTACTTTTTGTCGCGATGATCCTTGTCGTACGCTGGCCAGGGAGTCCTCTGCTCGACCTTGCCGTCTTCCTGGGCCGTGGTAGCGTCGGTTGCTGCGGTTGCTGCCGTTGCTGCTGTTGCTTCTAGGGCTGCTGTTGCTGCTAGGGCTGCTGTCTTTGCTGCTGCTGTACCTATAACTTTTGTCGCGCGTCGATGCTACTACTCGCGAGTGCGGTCACAAGTTAACTGTCTCGAATTTCCCTCGAATTACGAGATCTCTACCGGCCTTCCCGCGCTTTGGCTCCCCGCGCCGACGTGCGCGTCTCGCCGCCCGTTACAAAGTTTCAAAAACTTGTATATAAATTTTTATATAAATCTATAAATTCGAAAACTAATGTTTTGTTATAACGTTTACAGAAAAGATGCTAATGTAGTAGGAATAATGTCAGGGCATACTTCATGGGTACTCGGAGTTACATTTGCACCTGATAGACAAAAGTTTGCTGCCAGCAGTTCTGATCACACTGTGAAAGTTTAGGAATTGTCACAACGACAGTACTTACAGACACTGATCAGGTAATAACAATTGATGTTGTCTATAAAATTGTATTAATTTAAATAGCTTAAATCTAAATGAAATAAATTTTAGGTATGGGAAATAAAATATCATCCTTCAAAGTACAACTTGCTCGTATTTGTTGCTAAAGATAAAGCTATTAATTTATATGGACATCTAGAATCACTGAATATGTGTATATATTGTCCATTTTATAATATTAAGGATATCAAAGAAAAAAATAAAGATTCTTTATAAAAATTGTTTTTTATTTACATAAAGACGGATAGTGATAGTTCATTTTTAACTATACATTCTATTGTATGAGGTTGGTAGAATTCCAAGTTGGTAGAATTAACGTGAGACAATCCAAACTGGAAACAGGGATAGTGTAAGGATAATGTAAAACTCTTCGTATTTGTATAATCCTGATATTTCTATTCTATTAATGAAGGGGATGAAGCATTGACAATAGCAGTAATAGAAACATTGCAGATACCATTACATACTGTTGTATACTTCCAAATCATCTGTTTTCAATCTATTTTCATTGAGTTTTTTATATCGAATACCTATTAAAGTTACGAGATCATCTAAATTCAAATCCAATAAACTATTACTATTGTTTTTCATTTGTTCTTCTTTTTCAAATTTCATAATACCACTTTTAACTTTAGTTGAATTCCTTTTGCAATCTTTTAAAATAAATTTTTGAAGTTTCAGTAGATGAGGAATGTGTGATTTTAAATCTTTGAAATTGGTCTCTGACCTAGTCGACGTACCAACTTCATTGGGAGACATAAAGAAAGGTTTTAAACAATTAGTCCAAGATGGAAAAGTATAACAAATATTTTTGAATTGCTTGTCAAATCCTGGACAATAATAAGCATTTGTTTTATCAGATACTATTTCATCTGTCGTATAATCAGATGTTATCGAGCACAAATTATCTATAAATAAAACAATACTGTTCGTATGATCTACTGACTCATTTTCAATATTATTATGTATTGGTTCACTCACTATTTTAATTCATCTGGTTAATGTTTATACAGGGTGTCCCATTTTAATTTACCACCCCCTAAAACTGGTTAATAATTTGCTCTGAGAAAAAAATGTTTCAAATAAAATTTGTTGGGTTCGAAGGGGGGCATCTTTTGGCTATTTTAGCTGCGACCTTGAACATGACTTTCAAGGTCATTTGAAAGTCAAGACCAAATTTTCATACGAAATGTGCATATTTTTATGGCGGATTCGGATTCTACTAAAAAAGAGAAACACTTTTTGTCCGAATCATTTTTTGAAAAAATCCTAAATTTTTGTTGTAAACGGCTTTAAAAAAGTTGAAAAAATTACTAATACCTCTTATTGCCCCACCCTTTAAAAGAAGTTAAAAATTTGCTCTGAGAAAAAAATGTTTCAAATAAAATTTGTTGGGTTAGAAGGGGGGCATCTTTTGGCTATTCCAGCTGTGACCTTGAACATGACCTTCAAGGTCATTTGAATAAGATTTATCACAGATTCGGGTTCTACTAAAAAAGTAACACTTTTTGTCTTAACCATTTTTTGATCATCAATAGGTAGCTCTCCCTTTAACTGAAAAGATAATTTGTCCTAGAAATAAGCTGTTTTAGATGAATGTTACTAGCTTCAAACAAAGACAGAGGTATCCTTTAGATCACTTAAAAGAAGACCTTCTCGTCCAGCCACTTAAGGCAAGACTCCGTCCAGCCACTTAAGGCAAGACCCCGTCCAACCACTTAAGGCAAAACTCTATCCAGCCACTTAAGGCAAGACATTCACGTCCAGCCACTTAAGGCAAGACCCCGTCCAACCACTTAAGGCAAGACCCTATCCAGCCACTTAAGGCAAGACCTTCACGTCCAGCCAAGGCAAGACCCCTTCGTTCAGCTAGTCATGGAAATTTCAACGTCTCAAGTGCTCTATCAATTGCCCATTTTGTTGAATGCACATTTGTATTCTCTGCCGAAAACTTCTTTGGACATCTATTAATGTTTGTGGGGTGAACGCCCGGAATGCTGCAACAATTCTCTCCGTCATATTTTGAGCCGTCGTCGAGGCTTCCGCGTAAACTCTCTGCTTCACGGCCCCCCACAGAAACAAGTCCAATGGGGTCAAATCTGGCGATCGCGCAGGGAATTCACAGATTGGACTACCAATTCCAATCCAACTATTTGGGTATGTCGCGTTCAGAAATCTCCTGACAAGTAGTCTACGATGAGCGGGAGCACCATCTTGCTGGAACCACATGTCTCGCCTTATTTCTAGCGGAATGTTTTCTAGAAGAGGTGGAATTTGGTTCTCGAGAATATCTAAATAAAGCTCGCCGTTTAAATTACGGTCATAAAAAATTGGACCCACAACGTATTCCCCAACTATGCCCGCCCAAACATTAATTGACCACCGTCTTTGTGTACGGTGATCTCGCTGCCAATGTGGATTTTCTTCTGCATAATAATGCGCGTTATGAAGATTAACTCCTCCCATATTGTCGAACTTGGCCTCGTCTGTAAAGAGAGTTCGATCAAAGAAAAATGGATCTATGTGCATTCGTGTTTCCGCCCATTGACAGAATCTAAGTCGCCTGGCAGGATCACCAGGCTCAATGGCATGTGTAAGGTGCAAGTGATATGGATGAAATCTAAAATGACGCAATACACGGTAAACTGTTGATCTGGGTACTCCATGCATTCGCTGAATTTGTCGCGTCGAAATATGAGGATCCTCGGCAATTATAGCACGAACCCCAAGCGCAATATGCTCTCTTGGGCCCGTCCGTCGCCCTTCCTTCTTAAGTTACCTCCTTGAGCTCTTATCGTTAGAAGTTTAATATTCCTCCGACTAGGATGACGAGCGTCCGGATACCTTTCAGCGTACAGACTCGCTGCAGCCTTGTAATTGTCGTGACATTCTACCAGAATCTTCATCATGTTGACTATCTCTACTGGCGTGTAGTCAGCCATTATCTGTTGTAGGTAGATTTTTTAGGGAATATTTAATCTTACTAGAAATAATTTATTATAAGTATTTTTCTGCTCTGAAATTCAGAAAGTCAATGAAAACCTAATGATGAGAATCTTTGAGGAGCTGTAAGAATTTACAAGCTTTACCAATAGAACGATAACGAAGCAAAAAAATGTCTTTTAGCGAGAAATAAAGCATATACGAGAAAAATATTTCTTAAAAAGATGCGTACTTTATCAGAGAATCTGAATATGATTTAAAATATGTACAATTTTACTTTATCAGAGAATCTGAATATGATTTAAAATATGTACAATTTTCATTAAAAAAACTAAGCTTGATTTTGATTCTCAGTTGAAAACATGCCCCTTACTGCTCAAACTTGCCCCAGATAACGTCAAACTTGTCCCAGTTGTGACCGTAAACTTGCCCCAGATGATGTCAAATTTTCCGCAGATGACGTAAAACTTGCCCCAGAGAATGTCAAACATACCCCGAAGATTGCAAACTTCCCCCATGTGATAAAAAATGAATCAGATTAGCGTTCTAATGAACTTTGGTTCTGTTGATAAATTTTTTGGTGATTTCATTTCTTTGAAAAAGAGAGTATTTTCCATTAAAGTGATGGTTCTTTCTTAAAATGAATTTAAGGTTCGAAGTCAAGGTCATAGCCAAGCTTCAATTGCCGGAATAAAAATCGAGGATTACCGTTAAATAAATTGACTGACCTTCGAATGACCTTCTTGGTTAAGGACAAGTTCATGGCTAAGGTCATACTTGGACTTAAATTTGTAAAATTGTGTACGTTTCTAATTCCTCGGATAAAATGTAAAATTTTTAACTTCTTTTAAAGGGTGGGGCAATAAGAGATATCTAGTGTTTTTTTCAACTTTTTTAAAGCCGTTTACAACATAAATTTGGGATTTTTTCAAAAAATGATTCGAACAAAAAGTGTTTCTCTTTTTTAGTAGAATCCGAATCCGCCATAAAAATATGCACATTTCATATGAAAATTTGGTCTTGACTTTCAAATGACCTTGAAGGTCATGTTCAAGGTCGCAGCTAAAATAGCCAAAAGATGCCCCCCTTCGAACCCAACAAATTTTATTTGAAACATTTTTTTCTCAGAGCAAATTATTAACCAGTTTTAGGGGGTGGTAAATTAAAATAGGACACCCTGTATATCTTTAATAAATTAATAATTTTTTTTATACTTGAATAAATTTTAGTACCCTCTATCAATAATGGACTATTTGCTATTTTAATTATACATGTAACAATATCAATAAATTTGTTTATTGTGTTAACCTGAGTTAAATATCCAACTGCTCTAAGGTAAAACTCTCGAACCGCACCATTTACTGTTTTGAAACACTCCCATTCTGCTATAGCTTTTAGTAGATGGGCAGCGTCATGTCTGTAATAGCAAGCAGGAAGTTCAACCGATTTTTCATTAATGAGAACTTCAAAACATTATTATTATATTGCTTGAATGTCATTTTATTAAATGATGAACAAATAGCATTTTGTAATGCCAAAGAACTGTCAGTTGATATTTCTTTTGGCACGTTTGCTGCAGCTTGCAACCATCTATCCAAAATTTCTTGGATAACTGAGACATGATGGATAGATAAAATAGCTTGTACTAGTGGTATGATTTTGCCTCTGTAACCAACTACCATTGCATAATAAAACATGGTTTTTGATATTATATTTGGATAGAAGTTATACTTTTTAATCAAGCTGCCTGTGGAGTCAAATGATAAGGGCAGTACTTTATTTTGAATTTTATTCCAAAAATTCAGCTGATCATCAGAAGAATATATGGTATAAAAAGGATTGACAGATAACTTTCTGACACCACAGTGGTTTATAAATTTTGTATTGCTCACAGATAAATTTTTAAATTCCTTATAATTACCCGATAAATTCATCCAATCCTTCCTCTCTAGCTTTTCTTAAAACGAGAGTTGAATTCAAATGTGGTGGTTCATATTCAGTAATAATTTTTTCTAGTTCCCCCTCCCGATAATTGCTTGCAGTTTGGTGATAAAGAATTTTTTTTCACATTGCATCTTCTAGGTCGTTGGAGCCTGAGTTTTTTAGAGTGGGGAATTTCTTGAGTTTTGAAAGTTTTTACGTCTATTGTCAAAGTATCTTCTAGCTTTGCACTTTCACCAATAATTCCTGTCGTACAATCACTGCATTGCCCAAAAAATTTGAATTTCTCATTAGTAAGATAGCCTTTTAAGGCGAAACGGCATGGTAAAGCTTTCAAATTCTAAATTTCATCGCAAACTTTATCTGTCCATCCTTTCTTTTTCTTTTTAGTAGTTAAACTTTCTATAACATCATAATTTGGCAATTTTATTTGAAATTCCAATTTCTCACAATTGTAAGGATTTCTTATGTAATTATTGGGTATGTAGTTTAGGTCCAAATCTAATGATTTTCTTCTTCCATCTAACTTTTCTTCTTCCTTATTATTTTGTTTAAAGTGTTGTCTTAATTCATCAATTAATGACTTATTTTTATAGATCAATAAATACAAAGACTGAGACAGCATATGTAAACCCAAGGATTTTTGTAAATCTTTCCAGATTCCGCATGTTTTCCCTTTGAGACATCCACCTTCATCAAAAATGTCTACTGTCCTTTTCTTCAACTCTGATGTGAGAAATGTTGTAGATTCTTCTGGTTTTTTAGGCATTTTATAGTATGTAAAAGCAAAATCGATATAGTCTTTTGTAAAAATTGCGATCACAAATTTACGCCGTCTTAAATGAAGCACGCGTGATCGCATATTTATAGCAGACATTTGTATGAAGCGCTCACCGGCTACATATTTCAATTGTTTTGTCATAATAGATAGTACATAGTGCCAGCAATAGAATATTTCCGATTTTGCTGAGCAGAACTGACAGATACAATAAATGTTATAAAAACTGTGATTGTGATTTAATAATTAGACAGGGTAACATGATTTTGGACCCAGAAACCAGACTATACTTTTCCGAAGGTTTTCGGTGGGCTGAACACGAATCTGGCCACAGAATTGCTCCATCAGTTCTGGTTTTCCAGATATCCTAACTTAAAAATGCGAAAATCGCAATTTTGGCCTATATTTGAGTTCATGTAGCGCCGCCAATTTTTAATAAATCAAAAAATTATATAGACAATCTAAAAGAACTAGCATAGCCCTTCAAAATGCACTTGAGTTTTTTCCGATAGCTATTTTCTTCTTCGAGATATTCAAATTTGAAAGTCTCATTATATACGTGAATTTCGTAAGTATTGACCCATATGGTACCAAGCGGATATCTCATAGTCTTTCATGAAATCTCTTATAAAATCAAAATTAACTTTCAAATTTGAATATCTCGAAGAAGAAAATAGCTATCGGAACAAACTCAAGTCCATTTTGAAGGGCTATGCTAGTTCTTTTAGATTGTCTATACAATTTTTTGATTTAATAAAAATTGGCGGCGCTACATAACCTCAAATATAGGCCAAAATCACGATTTTCGCATTTTCAGGTTAGGATATCTCGAAAACCAAAGCTGATGGAGTTATTCGGTGGCCAGATTCGTGTTCAGCCCACCGAAAACCTTCGGAAAAGTATAGTCTGGTTTCTGGGTCTGATATTTTTTTAGATTTTGTTGCCCTGTCTTATCTTCGGCAATGAGTAAACGAGGACCTAAACCGTCACTGTCGCATGGAAATAAAGTGGCGGCATTAAAGAAGTTTGAAGTTTTTTACACTACGAACAAAGTAAAAAAAGAAAGTGACCCAGTGTGGCAGGCCATTTGTAGTTTTATTAACAATAAATATAAGCTTCCAGATGACAAAAAAATGACTGTTCGTAATATCCAGAATTACGTAGCTCAAAATCGTAATGGTGTATTTTTTGATCTGCAAAATGTTTCGCATACAGTATTAGGAAATCGCAACGACATTGATTACAATTTTTCTGAAGTACAGAAAGAGAAACAATATCTTAATGAAGAAAAGGATTTGTTATTTTTGCAAAGCGATGTATTGTATAAGCCTATAATTAAAGAAGTTACAAATTATCCATTTAGTATTTTTCACTGGTCAACTGAAGCCATCGATTATGCTAACACAATAAAAACAACAAATTATTCAGATTTTATTTTTGCGTGTAGAGGCTTTTTGTAAAAATTTTTAATTTCCCGATGGTAGTGAGTAAACCTATTAATTCATTGAGTTTTGGTACAACGATTAATAATGTATTTATTCCTATCTGTCAACTATAAAGGGATGAGAATAATTCAACAGTATTCAAGAGGTTTTTCAACGAGATTGCAAAAACGATGCACCCGTACCTCAACAATTAAATGTTGACTACAATTACAATCTCTATGAAGCTGCTAATTCCGTTTATAATGCCAGTTTAACATTGGAGAATTATTTGACTCAATGTTTTTTATATCTTAGTAAAAATGAAAGAATGTTCTTGCCAAAATGCATCATCTTTATAGAGATCCGATTTTTAATCGGCACAGCTTTAAATTGGGATTTTATTAGGGATTCTCCATCCAATTCTATCAAACATTTTTATATTTACTGCATTGCTTTGCTTAGTTGTCAAACAACTTTGCACGATTTCGAAATAATACTTGAAAAAGTATTCGTATTATCACTTAATGAATTTCAAAACAAAACTACACAACAATATTTTGAATATATCATGTCAAAAATAAAGGAGTTAAAGATAGATACTGTTTATGACCATAAATATATTGAAACCATGAAAGGTGAATTTAAAAATGTAGATCTTCACAATATTTCAGAAATAAATTATGAGGAGTGTCTACATATTATGAATTATATTGTTAAAATTGTCACAGAAGCGAAACAATCAGCGGCTACTGAAGGCATGGAGTGTCAAAGAAACGCTTTTTTCAGTATAAAAATGTTAAAAATTTAATAAAATGCTGTACAGAATTCGTCATGTGGACAAAAGTCATGTATCCAACTAATTGCACGAAAAGTCCCTCATCATCATTCCATGAATTGCTAGATATTAATTTCAAAAATGACTACGAATGTTTTTTAGAGAAAATATTAGTCATCAGCCTTCAGTTGTAGAATATTTAATGAAAATTATTGAATATTCGGAAAAATTCTTGTGACAATTGCTCAAAAGCAAACGTCTCATGTAAATATTCAATTAATCATCTTTTTTGCATCGATGTAGAAAAAGGTGTATGTAAACAGTCTGTAATAACATTAGATAAATTAGTGCCAGTTGTAACAATTTTAAATAAAAAATTTGTGTTAACTGGAACAATAGGTTACGAATATTCTATTGGCAACAATAACTTACGGCACTATATTGCTTATGCAAGAAATATTAAAGGTTATTGGAGTAAATATAACAATATAAATATCGAATCTTCTACAGCTGAAAAAGTTAAACAATGTTTTAGCATAAATACAGCACTTTTGCTATACATTAAATTTTACGACACTGGTAAAGAAAAAAATTATTCCTATCCTACAGGTCAAATTGATAATGAACCCATGGTTGTCAGGAATTACAGCTTCTCATCAAACAGTGAGTATCATTATAAAGAAGAAACATCACAGAAAATGGATGTAGACGAAAATTATTTAAATAATTTGAAAGATGAATATTTGACGAGTTCTGAGAAAATTATTGGAGATGAAGTAAAAATGAAAAATGATAATATTAAAAAAGATAATGATGAGGATAAATGTGATTTAAATGATTTGCATGATGAATATTTTTCTAATTTCGATAATGTTTCATATGATATAGAAATAACAAGTATCAACGTAGAAGAAAATCGTAAATGAAAAAGTCACTGTGGAAGAAAACGGCACCGACAATGTCTCTCTAGAACAAAATTGCCTCCTATAAGATTGGAAACACAAAACTTTAAATTAATTAACACTTGCCCAATAGACAGTATTATAGAAGTATTAACTGCAGCGTATTGTTTTGAAAGGTCATTTAATTATTTCATATTCGAGGATTCTCTATCCGGAATCAGTAAGAACGAGGTATTTGAAATCGTACAGAAATATTATAGATCAAAATCAAGAAATTTATATTACGAGATGAGACTGGAGTATTGTAAATCAAAATCTCAACTATATGTTATGGATCCGTATTTCTTTTACTAATTATTTTATAAGATAAGAGATGGCGCTATTCGAATGATCGCGAGAGTTTGTTCGTGGTGCGTGCGAGGATAGACGAGACGGCTCTTGACTATGGAGCATGGTGGACGCTTGCGTCGAAATACCGATTAACGATACAATAACATTTTAGGCAGTTTGCTGCGAGTTTTTTTTATATATATATTAACATTAATTTTATTTAATAAAGTTATTATCCTTAAGAACAAGAAATAGAATTGAACTGATTGATATCCTGACACATTATAGTATAAAGCCATTTATATTATAACAAATCAGAAGTGGGATTCACTTTAAAAACTTTGTGATTTGTGCCTCAATGAAGATTCTATGTCTCGCATCGATGAGTTTGAAGAATTTGTAAAAGAAAAAGGTTTGAGTGATACATTGCTAGGCAAAATGTCTGAACAAAAATTACAAGAAGCTTTGATTGAAATCGAGAGACTAAAAGGAAGAAGAGCAGAAGAACGACAAGCAGCTGAGAAAAGGATAGCAGATTTACAAAACGCACTGCATCGACGGGAAAGTCTTGGTGCATCTCAAGGGACGGAGGCATCTCATGACACCTTAGCTTCAGCTATAACATCTCTCAGTAATGTTATGCAATGTCAAGCAGCGACACTTGAAAACTTCCAAGGATTATTGAACAATATCACCCAGGTAGATCAAAGTCAAGTGATTTCAGCGGCCAGTGCTCAGAATATTATTCGTGAATTCAATGGAAACGAAGGACCCGAAAAAGCTCAAACGTGGCTCAACGAGCTTAAAAATACGAAGATTTTATATGGTTGGAAGGATTCTATTGTTCTTAGTGTTGCTAAGTCACGTCTCAAGAATGGCGCTTTCAAGTGGTTGATGACAAATACAGAGAAGGTTGTGACATATGATGGTTTTATTGAAGCATTCGCATCGGCATTCACGTACAAGAGGTCACGCAGTGAAAAATTGAAAACAATGATGGCACGTACGCAGAACCACAATGAAATGATTCAAGACTATTTTCTCGATAAGGTATGGTTGTGTAGTGGACTCGATTTCGATGTGAACGATATACGTGACGAGGTGGCTTCTGGCTTATGGTCTAAGGATTTATCACAACATATTCTGGGAAAGAATTATTCGACGACGGACGAAATTCTACAAGATTTAGTTCGAGTTGAGAAAATTCAAGGCGGACGCATTCAAAGAATTGCTGAGCATCGTGAGCGACGAGGAACAACAACAAAGGATTCTAAGAACGGCGAAGGGCGACCCAACAATTCCACGAAATCTTGGAGAGCGAGTAGAGGCAGCGGCAGCAGCGGCGGTAGCGGTGCGGTCAACAGCAATGCTTCGGCATCAACGAGCTTCGCTTCTACAACAAGAGATGGAGCTACTGACACGATTCGAGAGACTTCGAAAACAACGCGCGACTCTACGGTAAAGTGTTACAATTGTAACCTACTCGGGCATATTTCGCGAGACTGTACAAAGCCGAAACGAGAGATTATATGTTATATATGTAAGCGCTCAGGTCATGTTGCATCGCGATGTCCGTTGAATAATAATAATAATACTAGCGGCGAAAATCCAGTAGATTCAATTAAACTTGTATATAGTAAAGATGCGTCTAATTTAGGAAATAAATTCATGCGTGAGATAAAGGTGGGCGGACGGACAACTACAGCACTTATTGATATGGGAGCAACTGTGTGCACCATAAAGTCTACTGCAGTTTTAATTGGTGGTTATACTGTTAATAATATTTGTTCAGTACTTGAAGGTTTTGGAGGGCAAAAGGTAGAATCTCCGGGTGTCGTTGTAGAATTTATTGAAATTGATGATTTAACCCATTAAGTCCCAAACGCACAAAATGTTAACGTTGACTTTGACCGCGCATCATTTTAAAATAAACGAGGGACTTTGAACTCAAGGCACATATACTTATGTTTTTAAGGTCGCTCTTTCGATTAGCGATGTCGAAAATTCCAAAAAATAACGTTAACCTATTAGTTTTCAACAAATATAAAAAAAAATGCACTTTTTTAACTCGGATTTTTTTTTCAAACCTAATTTCAGCAATGTTCCGAATGTCTAGGCAACTTCTAATACAGATAAAAGGTGTTCCCGATACTTGCACTTCAAAAATATGCAGCGAAACATTTCGATATATAGCGTTATCCAATTCAAAATGGCGTCCGAACGCCAAATTTTTGTTTTAAATTTCACAGATTTTTTTCTCGAAAACTATAGACTTTCATAAAAATTTCCTAAGAATATAAATGTTTTAGATTTAGTCAAAGAATATACTCAATTTTTTTCAGATTGATCCGGTACGATTTTGGATTTTTCAAAAAGTCAAAAAATCGAAATTTCGAAAAACGTCCTTAAAAAATGTGAAAAAAGAATAAAAAACATGATTCTCTCAATCGTCCACCTCCTCGCGGTGAGAATCGGGAAACTTTATTATAAATAATGGCAAAGGGACGTTTACGACAAAAAATTTTTACAGAATTTTATCTCAAAAACTATAAACTTTTATAAAATTTTGGAAAGAACAAAAATGTTTTAGAATTCATCAAAGAATGATCTCAATTTTTTTCAGATTTTTTAAGGACGTTTTTCGAAATTTCGATTTTTTGACTTTTTGAAAAATCCAAAATCGTACCGGATCAATCTGAAAAAAATTGAGTATATTCTTTGACTAAATCTAAAACATTTATATTCTTAGGAAATTTTTATGAAAGTCTATAGTTTTCGAGAAAAAAATCTGTGAAATTTAAAACAAAAATTTGGCGTTCGGACGCCATTTTGAATTGGATAACGCTATATATCGAAATGTTTCGCTGCATATTTTTGAAGTGCAAGTATCGGGAACACCTTTTATCTGTATTAGAAGTTGCCTAGACATTCGGAACATTGCTGAAATTAGGTTTGAAAAAAAAATCCGAGTTAAAAAAGTGCATTTTTTTTATATTTGTTGAAAAATAATAGGTTAAACGTTATTTTTTGGAATTTTCGACATCGCCAATCGAAAGAGCGACCTCAAAAACATAAGTATATGTGCCTTGAGTTCAAAGTCCCTCGTTTATTTTAAAATGATGCGCGGTCAAAGTCAACGTTAACATTTTGTGCGTTTGGGACTTAATGGGTTAAGACCACGTGAATTAATGTTTAGAATAGTACCGGATACAGCTCAACGCGAAGATGTTATTATTGGACAACCGTTCACAGAGGCGCTTGACATTAGTTATACGCGTACTGGTAATAATTTAAAATTTTTTGATACTGAAACGTTAGATAACGGTAGCATAACTCCTGTTAAAGTTCGTTCCTTAGATAAAGTTGAATTAAAACCTGGTGAGGTAAATTTTATAGACGTTAATGTAAATTCACATGAGTTATTGTTGCCCGTTATAAATAATACTGATAAAGTTGATCATATTATTGTGAATGAAAAGATAGGAGAATCTATTTTATCAATTGAACCTGTAAAAGAAATAGAACCACGTAGTGAATTGATAAGTTTAATTGAAATTACAATTGACAAAGACATAACATTTGACCAAAAGAATGAGTTATTACAGATTTTAAATTCAAATAGAACTTGTATTGCGAAAAACTTAAATGAAATTGGTAAAACCGACTTGATAAAAATGGACATTGAATTTGAAACTGATGATATAATAAGTTCAAGACCTTATAAATTAAATGCTACTGATAAAAGAGATTTGGACAATTTAGTTAGAGATTATAAAAAGACAGGCATAATAACTGAAACTGAGTCTAAACACGCTAGTCCAGCATTTGTTGTACGTAAGAAAGATGGTTCAGCCAGTATGATTATAGATTTTCGAAAGGCAAACAAGATTACTAAAGGTGTACATTTTCCTATACCTAATTTTGACGAATTACTTGAACAATTGAGTAGTGCTCGTATTTTTATAACTCTTGATTTATATCGTGGCTATTTGCAAATGCCCCTTACTGAAAGAGCGAAACCTTTAACAGCTTTTATTACTGAAACGACGACTGGTCAATTTGAAAGAGCAATGCTAGGTTTAAAGTGTGCTCCTATGTATTTTGCGAAGCTAATGGAGAAAGTACTTGGAGAAGCACGTAGAAATAGAATGGCCTTTAACTTCTTTGACGACATTTTCATTTATGCAGAGAATTGGGATCAGTTGATGATTAATTTCAAGGTAGTTTTGCAAAGTCTTAAGGACGCTGGTTCAACTTTAAATTTAAAGAAATGCAAATTTGGAATGAAGAAGGTAGAATTTCTAGGATATGTGTTAGGAGAGGGAAATCTCAGTCCAGGTGATCGAAAAATAGTAGCAATTGAACAATTTCCTCGACCTCGAGATAGACATGAAGTACGAAGGTTTGTAGGTCTAGCTAGCTTTTTCAGGCGTTTTATACCTAAATTTGCGAATTTGATAAAACCACTGTTACTATTATTAAGAAAGGATACAAGATTTGAGTGGACTAATGATAAAGAAGCGAGTTTTATAAATGTAAAATCAGTACTTGTTTCGAAACCTGTTTTAAAATTATATAATCCGAATGCGTATAAAACAGAATTACATACAGATGCCTCATCTGTTGGAATTGCTGGAATGTTGTTACAATCCGACAATGAGCGTGAACCTTTACGACTTGTATATGCAGTGAGTAGGTGTACCACTGAAATAGAATCTAATTATCATTCTAGTAAATTAGAGCTTATGGCTATTGCTTGGTCTTTACAACGCTTAAGAAACTTTCTGGTTGCTTTAAAATTTACTGTAGTCACAGATTGTCAGTGCTTAATTTACTTGAATGCCTGGAAAACCAAAAATGCGCAAATTTCTCGATGGATGAGTGAACTATCCGAGTATAATCTAGAAATTAAACACAAAAGTGGCGAATTTATGCAACACGTTGATGCTCTATCAAGGGCTCCGGTTTCAAATGACATTAATGTTGAATCTATAAATACTGTAAGAGAGATAAGAACGCATGAGCATGAAATTATTGTATTTCAACGATCTGATCCGATGATTTTAGAAATGTTAACAATATTACGTAAAAGCGAAAATGAGCGTAGCAAATTAGAGAAAAATAGAGTTAAGGATTTTGTTATGCGTAATGGATTGTTATATAAGAAAGTTGTACGGAACGATAAAACAGTGGAATTATTTGTTGTACCAGATGCGATGCGAAAAGGTTTAGTAATACGATATCATGATCTCATGAATCATTTTGGAGTCGATAAAACTGTTAAACGTATTGAACAGTATTACTATTTCCCTCGTTTGCGGCGGTATGTAAGAGTACACGTAAGAAATTGTTTAGAGTGTATTATGTCAAAGCGAAAGTCAGGACCAGGAGAAGGTGAATTGCACCCTATACCTCCAGGGAAGCGTCCCTTCGAAGTTATACATGTCGATCATGTTGGTCCATTTCCGACTACTCCAAGAGGAAATATGTATATACTGGGAATTATTGATAATTTGACTAAGTATGTTCGATTCGAACCTGTAAAAGGTGTAAATGCTCAGACTACTGTTAAAAAGATGGAAGACTTCTTTAATGATTTTGGAGCACCTGATAGGATTATATCTGATCGCGGAACTTGTTTCACCTCTCATTTATTTCAAGGTCTTTGTATCAAACATGGAATAAAACATACTCTAAATTCTAGTAGACACCCGCAAGCTAATGGTCTAATAGAGAGAATGAACCAGTTGTTAGTACCCGCTTTACGAATAAGTGAACACGATACTTTAAATTATAATTGGGATCGCGATGTAAAAATTGTTCAACGAAACGTAAATAGTACAGTTAGTGTTTCCACTGGTATGGAACCGTTTAGAGCATTATTGGGATATTTACCAAGATTTAATGATGGTAATCTCCGAGATTTGACTAGAAAATGCGAGATTTATACACCGCCTAATGATAGTCAATGTAAAATACGTGAGCGAATTTTAGCTGAACAAGTAAAGTATAAGGCTCGTTACGATAAAAATAGAATTACGAATATTATTTATAAAATAGGTGATATAGTATTTATGAAGCGAAATACGATTGCTACGGGGGAATCTACTAAGCTTCAAAATCTTTATGGTGAACCCTTGGTAATTGTAGAAGTTTTACCCAATGATACTTATAGAGTTAAGAAACTGAATGAATGTGATCGAGGTTTTGAAACTACCGCGAATGTATCTCAACTAAAGATTTGGAAAAATTCTGATAGTATTCTGTATGAAGATTCTAATGATTTAACTGAAAGCGACGATGAAATTGAAATTAATAATGAACACCGTGATTTAGAAACTACTGAAAATGTAAATTGTCATCAAAATTCTGTTGCTGATAGTTCTAAGGAAAATATTACTGTTAGAAAAGATTCTTCTTTTAATGATAAACCAAAGCGTGTGCGAAAATCTCCTACCTATTTAAAGGATTACTTCGTTTAGATATTATAATTATTTTATTTACAATATTAATGTTTGAGGGACCAAACATACTTCGGATGGCCGATTGTTATGGATCCTTTTTCTTTTACTAATTATTTTATAAGATAAGAGATGGCGCTATTCGAATGATCGCGAGAGTTTGTTCGTGGTGCGTGCGAGGATAGACGAGACGGCTCTTGACTATGGAGCATGGTGGACGCTTGCGTCGAAATACCGATTAACGATACAATAACATTTTAGGCAGTTTGCTGCGAGTTTTTTTATATATATATTAACATTAATTTTATTTAATAAAGTTATTATCCTTAAGAACAAGAAATAGAATTGAACTGATTGATATCCTGACACATTATAGTATAAAGCCATTTATATTATAACATATATAAACAGACAGAAGAAATTGATAGATTTTTTATTAACTGTGAGAATAATGTTGTTCATTTATTTGACTCAATAATGTGTTACACACATCCTCATGAAAAAAAAAATGTACATGCAATCATACTAACATCAAAAACTACAGTATGCTACTAATTAACACTACTTTTAGAATGGATGATCATTTAATTTGTAACTTATAAAATTATGTAAAAGAATATTAAAAAAAAAAGTGCTATCATTGTAAAAAAGAGGCACCATTATCTTATAAAATAGGAAGTTACTTATGTATAGAATTGGAAACTAATTTTCCCAAATTTAAATAGTATTCCCACACTTTTAAATTTACTAAAAGAAGATTACAATTTAGTGGGAGTAATAGCATTTAAAATGACACTTAATGAAAATGCTTTAATACATTATTATGCATTTATTAAATTGCCAAATAATAGACAATGGGAACAACGAAATAACATGCAAGATGCTATTTTTGGTCATTCGAAACAAAGTGAAATAAAAATTAAACCAGTCATCTTGTTTTATGCAAGAAAAAATGTGTACTGACGGTAAATATACAATTTTTAAGATAATTCTAAGAAGAATAAATTGCTGAATTTGTTTTTTTTTATTCAATTATAAAAAATGTTGTTTCAGTACTTTACACAGCTATTTTAATTAATTTGGCTACAAAATTGTCACTTGTAACTCTAGGCTTGATTTTCGAAGACTTGATAGCTCCAATAACTCTGGCTATTAGCAGTCACATGCTGGTTGATTTTTATGATACTTGGCTTAACTGGAATTTCCCATATCTACATGCGCTATGGCATCTTTTCTTTTTTACCTCAAGCTACTCAGGTCCTGTATTGCTTGCTTATTTTTCTGTTAAAAAAGAATGACCTCAACAATAGTTAATGCTAAATTGGCATATAATAAAGTATTGTCTAAGAGATGACTTTCAGCTTGGTATTCCATGTCACAATTAATAAGTACATCAAAGTCGATATACCAATACAAATAAATAAAAGACTTTGTGGAGGTCCATCAAGTAACGACATGGAGGATGATGAAGATAATGAACCAAATGATGATAGTGAAGATTATATTGCTGAGAACAGTAGCGATAACTCTTCCACTTCCCATAATATTTTGAGCGATAGTGATAGTCAATCTGAAAGTTCAATTATTGTTTGAATATAAATGTTTAAGTCAATATATTTACTAAGTTAAGATAAATTTGTAATTATTTACGTGTAATTTATTAAAACTAGTTACTGGTATTTTCAAAACACAATTTTTTGCTTTTAATACTCTGAATAAGCATACAAATATTAAATAACATTATTAATGAATAAAATTATTAATTGTTACAATTATTAATTGTAACACTATAAGTTCTACACTTTAAGGAATCATTATTTTTATACAGATGGCTTGTATAAGGAGTTGTAAGTCTTCCTATTAAATAGAATAAGTATGCAGCAAGTAAACAGTACGCGTAAAAAGGTGTCTTTTGTCCAAATCTGTAAAGTGACAAAAAATAGTAGGAATTATAGTTTTACTGATTTTTATTATTGTTATTCCGTATACCAATATTCACCTGTATATTCAGAATATACTTTAAACATCATGGGTTGGATTCTAGCTAGCACAAAAAATTATGACTCGTTAGCTACTGCTACATTGATACTTAATTTACCAGCTCTGGTAGAAATCAAGAAAAGTCTGGCACGTGTGTTTTTGAAATTGTTCAACATTTTGCACTAAGCACTGAGATTTTCAGAGGATGTTGAACCATTGAGCCTAAAATAATCCAAGCCAAGTGTCCATGACCCAGTGTCATCCGATCCAAGTGTTCAGCTTCTCTACCATAACTTTGGAAAATGTTCTTTGAGTATCAGCGAGTATAGAGATTGAGAGCACACAAACCTGTAAAAGAATATCACGCTAAGCGAATGTAAGAGAGAATAAATTTATTAAATTTTATGCAAAGTAACATGCATTTTGTCATCAATCTATTCGTATTCTTTTAGTATACCAAAAAAAAGAGTAAGCTTGGTCAAGATGCGCAAATCTTTGAAATGCTGTTCTTGCACAAAGGAAATAAAGATAGATAATACACATCTTTATGGCTTTGCAAGGTAGCTTTGGAAAACTTTCTATCCCCACATCTGAATATATTTGTCGTATGTGATCTTTGTTGCATACAACAAAAGGCTTAATTGGGATGCTGACCACAAAATGACTTACTTCCCTGGCATTAATTTCACTTTTAATCTGAAAAAACAACAACGAAGAAACCCAAAGTAAATTTTTCGATACTGGTTACGGTTTTCGTTTATAATGGGTATATATATATTTAAACATCGTCTGATTCTACGGTCATGCGCAGAACTACCTAGACAGATGAAACGCGGATTATGAAATGGACAAATTTCCCGTCTCAATGAACAAAAAATAAATTGATTAAAAACTTAATAATTATTGCAAATTCTGCAAGAATGCAATTATTTATATTATCCGCAATTAAACTGGAAACGATTCACGTTAAATGCGTGTGGGTATAACGCGTATTAGCTTAGAAAACCGTATTTCGAAGTTTTTTCCAAAGCATACAGTTTTTTATTTTTTACAAAAAAACGCAACCACCCGCAATTATTTGACTTGCAGTTGTTAACGTTCCTATCAATTCCGCAATTAATGTTATGTTTTTAAATTTGATATAGGCAAGTTATTTTTGGACTTCACGGAGCTCGAGGAACAGCGGCTGACAGACAATCAGAAGTAAGCGTTAAATGGACTTGTTCCTTTTTGTGGTGGCGGGGAAAGAACATGAAGGAATGAGTCCGTTTAAAGATTGCTTCTGATTGGCTGTCAGCCGCTGTTCCTCGCTATATCCCTCCATATTCCTCGTTGTGTCTCCATTCCTTTTTACGTGTATAGCCCCTTAGGGGTTTTACACATTATGGAATAACGAAACAAATAAAGGCGTTCGAATGAGAAATAAGAATAAGAAAATACATGGGAGCTATATCTATATACATATATCGTGGAATAAAGAATAAGCTTACTCGCCTTGTTAACAATGCCATCGTGCCATCTCGTGGCCAAAAATGTAAACTTAGCGATATTCTTAATTATGTGGGTGCTGGTTTTAGATCCTATTAAAAAGGTGAACAAGTATTTAAAGCAAACCATGTAATGTTTTGCAAAATTATTTCAACCACCCAAAACTTTAACAATCTTGTTGCTCTATGTCTCTCAGCGTCTGCTCTTTTTGACGAGCCTCATGAAATATAAGTAAATTTGTCTAGAGTAAATTTTAAATTAAATATTAAGTGCTTGTGTTCGGATACGTATTATTATGATAGTAAGTAATTTTAAGAGTTTTTGTTTCAACTATACAAGAAGCTACATGTATAGTAATATACAAATAAAAAGTGATGTGGATTATAACGTATTGACACCTATCGCCACCACAGCACACCAGCCTGGATAAGGAAGAACTCTACGCCACGTTATGAAGAAATATCTACCTTACCATCCCCACCAAATTACCGCCGCTTCCGTTCAACTCCACATTGACCTGATTACCAGAAGCCATCAAACGTGCCTATTCGGACCTTCCTTCACAACCATTTCCCTAATTAATCCCACCCTCCTTGCCAGGATAATTTATACATTTATGATTATAGCGCACACGACCCCTCGGAGTATAAATACATGGCCCGCGCCGTGCTCCAGTTCTCTTAACCGGCAGTCAGCTTAACTGTACACTCGGTCACGTCAGTCTGTATCGGAATTACTTTTCCTATTGTTACTTGCAATTTTCTAAAATAAAATTGTGTAAGAATAAGGATACTTAGATCTATTGCTCATTCAAACTCGCGCCTATTCCACGTTCCTTGTCCGACTGCTGGATCCATCACTCTCTACTCATCTCCAAGGACATCATTCTACAAGGTAACCTCGCTTCAACTGTCGACATTTGCTTAATTCTACTAACGTTCACGTTTGCCTTTCTTCTCGTCACGTTTACTTATGGTCTATACTAGTTAATGCCTTAGTATTGCGATCCCGCTTAAGTGATTATTCGCTTATCAAAACTGCGACGACGAGAATCGCTTCCTTACCGACTTCTCGCTTATATTGTAATTCGTAACGTTACAATTGGGGGCACAACTCCGGGATAACCAAGGCAATTTACTTCGGTTAATAAAGGAAACAGGGATGCTAAATATCAACAGCAAGGCACCTCCAGTAATCATGGACTTAAAAAAGTTCAAAGAACCGCTTTGTATGATGCTTGGTACGGGCGCAGGACCGGCACTGCTTAAAGAATCCAAGGAACCACCGGAAATCGCGGTAAACACACAGAAAATACTACAACTGTCGGGAATAAGCGGCACTAGCATAAACACTGCGGCAAGATAGAAGCCCAATTTCGCGACCTAACACTGCAGTTACATCTGATTCTGGATAAATTTCCGATTGAAGAAGACGGACTTCTAGAAAGAGAATCTTTCAATCTATTTGACGCAGAGATAAAATACGCTAGCAAACAGTTTAAAATCCGGAACCACGCGCTTTCTCTATGCAAACCAATCGTATGGAAGCAGAGCACGGCACCGGTACGCAAAATTTTCGCTCTGAAACCCATAATTAAGAAAAATCAGTCTGAATCGGAAAACGTAGAAAGCACAGAACCGATGCAAACAAAAGAATCAGAAATATAACTATTATAAACAGTTATTTACAGATTTTTTACACATTTAAAAATCGCATCTATAATGCGAAAACAATAATACGTCAAAATAACCGTTGATAATAGTTTAAAACTGCAGATAACTTTTAAAAACAGAAGTAAATTGCAAATTATTTTTTCTAAAACTGACTAATGCTGAAAATAATTTTTATCTTTGCCTTAATTCCAACATATCTTTACAGTTATTAACTGTTCTTTTTTTTCAATTTTTGTTCAGATATATCCAGATATTTTCAAATATTTACTGTAATCTGCAAACAAATTTTTTAGCTAGGATATTTATAATTTTAGTATAGTTCAACAAGAGCAAAAATGTCAAGTCAAGCGACCAAATGCGATATGTAAATTATCAAAAATTAATAAACACGCATTTTTACAACCAAAAAGTTGAAAAAAAGTTTTATCCTGCTAGCACTTTTTTAGCCTGATTTACGATTTATGATTTATTTATGCTATTTTTTAACGAATTTTTTCAGTAAATTACACAGATTTGGCTCATATGCCTATATAGACCACCTTGAACCACCTTAAACATGATCCAACGATCTTTTTAATAATTTTCCTCTAATTTGTATGACTCAAACTTGTATTCTGTAAAGTTTTAGTCGGCTAGGACAATTCTAGTAAGATCCGTTGAATTTTGGAACGATTTTTAAAAATCTCCCACTGTGCGCCGCCGATCAGAAACATCACCAACACTCCCTCCCTTCGGATCGTCTCTTCTTCATTCAGCTTCGTCTGATTGGCTTTTTGTATCTGAAATAAAAACGTCTGCAAGGGTTTGTATATATCTTTGTTTTTCGGGTCGCTGAATTCGAATATACGGTCAGTTAGACCCCATCACGTCAGGTTCAAGGTCAGTTGGAGGTAAAATTAAAAAAAAAAGGTTTAAAAATATTAAAATGCCATACATTTATGATTTTTCGGTCGCTGAATCCGAATCCGGGATCAGTTTTACCCGATCACGTCAGGTTCAAGGTCAGTTCGAGGTCAAACTGAGAAGAAATGATTGAAAGATGTATGGCATTTTTTTCTTTTAACCATTTAACCAAAAAAAATAGAAAAATCAGAAAAACCAAAAAACTCCTTTATCTTGCAGAAATACCCAGAAAAGAGAGAAGAGGTTTATCAGTCAGACGATCCAGATATTAAGACGTACCCAAAAGGTATGGAAGCGGCAGCGCCAAAATGGCCGGATGACAAAGCAATCACGCCCGGAGTATCGATCCAGGAAACAAAGCATGACGGAATTAGTTATCGAGAGGCAAACAAATTCATAATGTTAGCTAACCACGAAAAAACAGGGTCCGAGCAGCAGCAAATCGACAAGTAAAAGCCGCGAGTCACGCAGGCAGTGAAAACACGGCGCAACCCAATCCAGACATAATATACGAAATTAATAAATTACGGGATCTACTGAAAACCGTCAATATCACACAGACGCAGGAATCAAAACGTACTCTAATTAGCTGTTACAACATACGTGAAATACTCAATAATCAAGAATACAGCTCGCACGGTGAAATTAAAAAAATACTCAAAGAAATGAGCATATTCTATGCTATCGTAGAAGAATCCTTTTTTAGCTTGACACACGCAATAAACCAGGCGAGGCGACTAGAAGAAGCAAGTTACCGAGCCCAAGAAATAATCAAGTTAGTATCACCACACCCAAGCAAGAGAGGCACATACACCATAACGGCGCAGAAAATCGACCAAGAGTGCACAAAAGCAATAGAAGTAAAAGCTCTTTTACAACTCGACCATCTCAACCCCGAACAGCAGGCTACCATAAAAGGGCTAATAGAACGCTATACGGATAGATTTTATCTACCAGGCATGAAGCTACCTGCTACCAACGCAGTCGAATACGATATATCACTTACGTGTCAAATTCCAATGAGAATTAGACTCGCGCCCGACACTAGAAGCCTAAGAGACGAGGTCAATAGATGGGTACAAGAGTTATTCGACAAGGAGATAATAGAGCCATGTATGAGCGCATATGCAGCACCAGCTTTCTGCATACCCAAAAAGCCCAAGCCCAACAGCAAAAAGCAATATAGACTAGTAATTGATTATAGACAACTGAATAAAAAGATGCCGGATTATAACCACCCCGTGCCCAACATAGCAGACATACTAGACACAGTCGGAAAAGCAAAATACTTCTCTGTATTTGACTTAGCCGCCGGTTACCATCCAATAAAAATAAATGAACAAGACCGACATAAAACCGCGTTACAATTCAAACGGTCACCATGGCGTTACAATTCACAGGTCGCTCGTATGGCTAAACTCACACAAAGATCCTAGCTCAAGAGTAACAAGGTGGCGCCTAAAATTGGAAGATTATCAGTTCGACATAATATACAGACCAGGCGCGATCAACTTAAACGCCGCCGCTTCGACGCTTCGATCAAGAAATCCAGTTGAGCTTCGCGTAACAGCGAACATAAAAAACGAGGACACCTGTGGGATAGAAGAAGACCCAGCAGAAACACGCGTATTAACCATCACCGAAATAACGGGCTTAGACAGCATCGAAGAGGAGCTGGAGGGGGGGCAACACACCAGGGCAATAATTTCCGAAACCTAGTTAATACAGCCGACTGGCGTCATGACGCGCCGGAGAACGGGGCGGTAAATAACTTACGCCAGATACGAAGAAGCCATAAAAGCACTCGCACCGCGCAAGAGAGCAGCTGGAGGTCGTAAAAAGCTTGACGAACCGACAGAGCTGACAGCCGACAACCACCCCGGTAACAATCCGAAGGGCACACAAACTGCACCACCATCAGCCGCGCAAGAAATGCCAAACGCAGATAGCGAGAGTTTCAAGTCAGAGGGTGGTCCTCATCAAATGAACAGCAATATTCACATGAATGCAGGCGCAAGAAGACGATGACATAAAAGAGCATGTATGGCAAATAGAAAACACCACACCCCATATGCTGAATAAAAAAAAAAACATCATTTTTTGTAAAGAAAAATTATTCATGAGAAAGGATAATTATATATATTTCAGTGACACAAATGGCCAACCGCTAGACGACGGAGCCAAGCAACTGACCAAAATATATAAACTGCCGCATCTCGATAATCTAAGAGTCGGCATACCCAAAGCAATTAGAGCAACAACGAGAAAACTTAATAAATATAGCAAACAACATAAGGATACTAATGCAAAATCTAAATAAGGTTATATCAGAAAAAGATATAATAACAGTAAGTTTAGCAAAATCGAAGGAAATAAAAAACTTGGAATTTAGTGATATATTAAACATTATAAAGCAAAACTTAGAAAAAATTAATAATTAAGTTAAAACTAATAATATGTAGCGAACAAATTGTGCAGCCACCTATATCCGAGCGACACAGCATAATCGCAGAAATGTACGATTCCGCAATCGGCGGTCACAAAGGTCTTAATATAACATTCAACCGAATTCGCCAAAAATATCACTGGAAAAACTTAAAAACTGAGATTCAGGAATATAAACAGAGATGCAAAGATTGCCAGCTAAAAAGCTAGTCAGAGTAAAGACTAAACAAAATGATAATCACCGATTTACCGCCTTTACCCTTCTTCAAGGTAGCCCTCGACATAGTAAGATCACTACCGAGAACGAGCCAAGGAAATGAGTATATCCTAACAATTCAAGACGCATTCTCCAAACTTTCAATAAGTGCACCCCTGCAGGACCAAACGGTGGCCTCAGAAGCTGACGCACTCATCAAACGTTTAATTTACGTTTTCGAGTGCTCACAAGCCATACTGACAGATCAAGGAACTAACTTCTTGAGCAAATTAATGGCGCGGGTAGCCAAGCGATTTAAAATAAAACAATTAAAAACTACAGCTTTCCACCCACAGTCAAAAGGATCGTTGGAAAGATCATATCATCCACTAAGCGAAGATTTAAAAATGTTCATATCTAAAAACTGCGAATGGGACGAGTGGGTAGAACTAGCCATGTTTAATTATAATACCGGGAAGCATGAAGGTACACGGCACACGCCTTTCGAATTAGTATTCGGCCGGCTGCCCCGACTACCTGGGTGCAGCCCAATATAAGCCGATGACCTTTTACCGACCTACGCAGATTACATGACGGGCCTCCGTATCACGCTAAAACGTTTTGCATGAAATAGGCCAATCCAGTAAAAATGAAAGCGGGTCATTGCGTAATTATGTACAAAAGTTCTAAACCGCATAAATTCGACGACCAAAATGAAGAGCCGTATCTAGTGATCGAAACATGGGACAACGGAAATGTGAAAATACAGAAAGGCGTAGGCAAACTCAAAAAGAAACTCACCTGGGCCGCACAGAGCGGCGAAGAAACCATATTTTATACAATTTAATACAGCGAAAGAATTGACACGCTGTTACAACAATTCAACAACGCAGGGAAATTATCTCAGATAGAATTCTCCAAAATAACAATCGACGTGGCACAGCGAGAAAGATTATCCATCTACACGTACATTCGCGGGTTAAGACCAGAAATTAAAAGATACATTTGCAAACTAGAAGTCTACAAAGATTATTACCACAGACATTTTAACAAAACCACTGCCTAACGAAACACACAAGTATCTTAGACAAAAGATACTCAACACATAAACGTTCAGACTTAATACATAACACCGGCACACAAAATGAAAAAAGTTGTGTGCGCGAGAAATCAGACCTATATATCTTTATGTTTTTCGGGTCGCTGAATTCGAATATACGGTCAGTTAGACCCCATCACGTCAGGTTCAAGGTCAGTTGGAGGTAAAATTAAAAAAAAAAGGTTTAAAAATATTAAAATGCCATACATTTATGATTTTTCGGTCGCTGAATCCGAATCCGGGATAAGTTTTACCCGATCACGTCAGGTTCAAGGTCAGTTCGAGGTCAAACTGAGAAGAAATGATTGAAAGATGTATGGCATTTTTTTTCTTTTTTTTATCGGGTAAAACTTATCCCGGATTCGGATTCAGCGACCGAAAAATCATAAATGTATGGCATTTTAATATTTTTAAACCTTTTTTTTTTAATTTTACCTCCAACTGACCTTGAACCTGACGTGATGGGGTCTAACTGACCGTATATTCGAATTCAGCGACCCGAAAAACATAAAGATATATAGGTCTGATTTCTCGCGCACACAACTTTTTTCATTTTGTGTGCCGGTGTTATGTATTAAGTCTGAACGTTTATGTGTTGAGTATCTTTTGTCTAAGATACTTGTGTGTTTCGTTAGGCAGTGGTTTTGTTAAAATGTCTGTGGTAATAATCTTTGTAGACTTCTAGTTTGCAAATGTATCTTTTAATTTCTGGTCTTAACCCGCGAATGTACGTGTAGATGGATAATCTTTCTCGCTGTGCCACGTCGATTGTTATTTTGGAGAATTCTATCTGAGATAATTTCCCTGCGTTGTTGAATTGTTGTAACAGCGTGTCAATTCTTTCGCTGTATTAAATTGTATAAAATATGGTTTCTTCGCCGCTCTGTGCGGCCCAGGTGAGTTTCTTTTTGAGTTTGCCTACGCCTTTCTGTATTTTCACATTTCCGTTGTCCCATGTTTCGATCACTAGATACGGCTCTTCATTTTGGTCGTCGAATTTATGCGGTTTAGAACTTTTGTACATAATTACGCAATGACCCGCTTTCATTTTTACTGGATTGGCCTATTTCATGCAAAACGTTTTAGCGTGATACGGAGGCCCGTCATGTAATCTGCGTAGGTCGGTAAAAGGTCATCGGCTTATATTGGGCTGCACCCAGGTAGTCGGGGCAGCCGGCCGAATACTAATTCGAAAGGCGTGTGCCGTGTACCTTCATGCTTCCCGGTATTATAATTAAACATGGCTAGTTCTACCCACTCGTCCCATTCGCAGTTTTTAGATATGAACATTTTTAAATCTTCGCTTAGTGGATGATATGATCTTTCCAACGATCCTTTTGACTGTGGGTGGAAAGCTGTAGTTTTTAATTGTTTTATTTTAAATCGCTTGGCTACCCGCGCCATTAATTTGCTCAAGAAGTTAGTTCCTTGATCTGTCAGTATGGCTTGTGAGCACTCGAAAACGTAAATTAAACGTTTGATGAGTGCGTCAGCTTCTGAGGCCACCGTTTGGTCCTGCAGGGGTGCACTTATTGAAAGTTTGGAGAATGCGTCTTGAATTGTTAGGATATACTCATTTCCTTGGCTCGTTCTCGGTAGTGATCTTACTATGTCGAGGGCTACCTTGAAGAAGGGTAAAGGCGGTAAATCGGTGATTATCATTTTGTTTAGTCTTTACTCTGACTAGCTTTTTAGCTGGCAATCTTTGCATCTCTGTTTATATTCCTGAATCTCAGTTTTTAAGTTTTTCCAGTGATATTTTTGGCGAATTCGGTTGAATGTTATATTAAGACCTTTGTGACCGCCGATTGCGGAATCGTACATTTCTGCGATTATGCTGTGTCGCTCGGATATAGGTGGCTGCACAATTTGTTCGCTACATATTATTAGTTTTAACTTAATTATTAATTTTTTCTAAGTTTTGCTTTATAATGTTTAATATATCACTAAATTCCAAGTTTTTTATTTCCTTCGATTTTGCTAAACTTACTGTTATTATATCTTTTTCTGATATAACCTTATTTAGATTTTGCATTAGTATCCTTATGTTGTTTGCTATATTTATTAAGTTTTCTCGTTGTTGCTCTAATTGCTTTGGGTATGCCGACTCTTAGATTATCGAGATGCGGCAGTTTATATATTTTGGTCAGTTGCTTGGCTCCGTCGTCTAGCGGTTGGCCATTTGTGTCACTGAAATATATATAATTATCCTTTCTCATGAATAATTTTTCTTTACAAAAAATGATGTTTTTTTTTTATTCAGCATATGGGGTGTGGTGTTTTCTATTTGCCATACATGCTCTTTTATGTCATCGTCTTCTTGCGCCTGCATTCATGTGAATATTGCTGTTCATTTGATGAGGACCACCCTCTGACTTGAAACTCTCGCTATCTGCGTTTGGCATTTCTTGCGCGGCTGATGGTGGTGCAGTTTGTGTGCCCTTCGGATTGTTACCGGGGTGGTTGTCGGCTGTCAGCTCTGTCGGTTCGTCAAGCTTTTTACGACCTCCAGCTGCTCTCTTGCGCGGTGCGAGTGCTTTTATGGCTTCTTCGTATCTGGCGTAAGTTATTTACCGCCCCGTTCTCCGGCGCGTCATGACGCCAGTCGGCTGTATTAACTAGGTTTCGGAAATTATTGCCCTGGTGTGTTGCCCCCCCTCCAGCTCCTCTTCGATGCTGTCTAAGCCCGTTATTTCGGTGATGGTTAATACGCGTGTTTCTGCTGGGTCTTCTTCTATCCCACAGGTGTCCTCGTTTTTTATGTTCGCTGTTACGCGAAGCTCAACTGGATTTCTTGATCGAAGCGTCGAAGCGGCGGCGTTTAAGTTGATCGCGCCTGGTCTGTATATTATGTCGAACTGATAATCTTCCAATTTTAGGCGCCACCTTGTTACTCTTGAGCTAGGATCTTTGTGTGAGTTTA
Source organism: Muscidifurax raptorellus (assembly GCA_020010945.3). Taxonomy (NCBI): domain Eukaryota; kingdom Metazoa; phylum Arthropoda; class Insecta; order Hymenoptera; family Pteromalidae; genus Muscidifurax; species Muscidifurax raptorellus. The sequence continues at coordinate 977,176 of JAHUUD020000016.1, read as the reverse complement.
GCCATACGAGCGACCTGTGAATTGTAACGCCATGGTGACCGTTTGAATTGTAACGCGGTTTTATGTCGGTCTTGTTCATTTATTTTTATTGGATGGTAACCGGCGGCTAAGTCAAATACAGAGAAGTATTTTGCTTTTCCGACTGTGTCTAGTATGTCTGCTATGTTGGGCACGGGGTGGTTATAATCCGGCATCTTTTTATTCAGTTGTCTATAATCAATTACTAGTCTATATTGCTTTTTGCTGTTGGGCTTGGGCTTTTTGGGTATGCAGAAAGCTGGTGCTGCATATGCGCTCATACATGACTCTATTATCTCCTTGTCGAATAACTCTTGTACCCATCTATTGACCTCGTCTCTTAGGCTTCTAGTGTCGGGCGCGAGTCTAATTCTCATTGGAATTTGACACGTAAGTGATATATCGTATTCGACTGCGTTGGTAGCAGGTAGCTTCATGCCTGGTAGATAAAATCTATCCGTATAGCGTTCTATTAGCCCTTTTATGGTAGCCTGCTGTTCGGGGTTGAGATGGTCGAGTTGTAAAAGAGCTTTTACTTCTATTGCTTTTGTGCACTCTTGGTCGATTTTCTGCGCCGTTATGGTGTATGTGCCTCTCTTGCTTGGGTGTGGTGATACTAACTTGATTATTTCTTGGGCTCGGTAACTTGCTTCTTCTAGTCGCCTCGCCTGGTTTATTGCGTGTGTCAAGCTAAAAAAGGATTCTTCTACGATAGCATAGAATATGCTCATTTCTTTGAGTATTTTTTTAATTTCACCGTGCGAGCTGTATTCTTGATTATTGAGTATTTCACGTATGTTGTAACAGCTAATTAGAGTACGTTTTGATTCCTGCGTCTGTGTGATATTGACGGTTTTCAGTAGATCCCGTAATTTATTAATTTCGTATATTATGTCTGGATTGGGTTGCGCCGTGTTTTCACTGCCTGCGTGACTCGCGGCTTTTACTTGTCGATTTGCTGCTGCTCGGACCCTGTTTTTTCGTGGTTAGCTAACATTATGAATTTGTTTGCCTCTCGATAACTAATTCCGTCATGCTTTGTTTCCTGGATCGATACTCCGGGCGTGATTGCTTTGTCATCCGGCCATTTTGGCGCTGCCGCTTCCATACCTTTTGGGTACGTCTTAATATCTGGATCGTCTGACTGATAAACCTCTTCTCTCTTTTCTGGGTATTTCTGCAAGATAAAGGAGTTTTTTGGTTTTTCTGATTTTTCTATTTTTTTTGGTTAAATGGTTAAAAGAAAAAAATGCCATACATCTTTCAATCATTTCTTCTCAGTTTGACCTCGAACTGACCTTGAACCTGACGTGATCGGGTAAAACTGATCCCGGATTCGGATTCAGCGACCGAAAAATCATAAATGTATGGCATTTTAATATTTTTAAACCTTTTTTTTTTAATTTTACCTCCAACTGACCTTGAACCTGACGTGATGGGGTCTAACTGACCGTATATTCGAATTCAGCGACCCGAAAAACAAAGATATATACAAACCCTTGCAGACGTTTTTATTTCAGATACAAAAAGCCAATCAGACGAAGCTGAATGAAGAAGAGACGATCCGAAGGGAGGGAGTGTTGGTGATGTTTCTGATCGGCGGCGCACAGTGGGAGATTTTTAAAAATCGTTCCAAAATTCAACGGATCTTACTAGAATTGTCCTAGCCGACTAAAACTTTACAGAATACAAGTTTGAGTCATACAAATTAGAGGAAAATTATTAAAAAGATCGTTGGATCATGTTTAAGGTGGTTCAAGGTGGTCTATATAGGCATATGAGCCAAATCTGTGTAATTTACTGAAAAAATTCGTTAAAAAATAGCATAAATAAATCATAAATCGTAAATCAGGCTAAAAAAGTGCTAGCAGGATAAAACTTTTTTTCAACTTTTTGGTTGTAAAAATGCGTGTTTATTAATTTTTGATAATTTACATATCGCATTTGGTCGCTTGACTTGACATTTTTGCTCTTGTTGAACTATACTAAAATTATAAATATCCTAGCTAAAAAATTTGTTTGCAGATTACAGTAAATATTTGAAAATATCTGGATATATCTGAACAAAAATTGAAAAAAAAGAACAGTTAATAACTGTAAAGATATGTTGGAATTAAGGCAAAGATAAAAATTATTTTCAGCATTAGTCAGTTTTAGAAAAAATAATTTGCAATTTACTTCTGTTTTTAAAAGTTATCTGCAGTTTTAAACTATTATCAACGGTTATTTTGACGTATTATTGTTTTCGCATTATAGATGCGATTTTTAAATGTGTAAAAAATCTGTAAATAACTGTTTATAATAGTTATATTTTGAATAAAACTGTTGCATACTGAAGACAACAGTTATTAACGGAAATCAAATTGAAAAAATACAGTTGTCATTAATTATTAACAGCTATTATCTGATATATTCATTATTTCAATCAGTTCAAAAATATTAACGTTTAAAAAATTGAGTGGGAACTGAAAAAAAAACATAAAAATGCAGATGAAAACGGAACAAAGCTGTAAATAACTGTTCTCTTTGTTTCAATTCCGACATTCGCCTACAGTCGATGACTGTTTACTTCAATTTTCTTTAGTTATTTGCACTTTTTATTTCTGCTAGGGTAAAACTAGAATATTGCTGTTTAATTTTTCAAAACAAAGTATTTTTTCTAGCAGCTGTAAATAAATATTTTGAGTATGTAAACATACAAAAATTTCTTTAAAGTTATATGGATTAGTAAGTATACGAGAAAATATCTAATATTATCATATGTTAATAAATAAGAATGTATATAAGTATGTATGTGTGTATATATATATATATATATATATATATATATATATGTATATTGTGTATGAATATATATATATGTATATATATATATATATATATATACAGGGTGTCCCATTTTAATTTACCACCCACTAAAACTGGTTAATAATTTGCTCTGAGAAAATAATGTTTCAAATAAAATTTGTTGGGTTCGAAGGGGGGCATCTTTTGGCTATTTTAGCTGCGACCTTGAACATGACCTTCAAGGTCATTTGAAAGTCAAGACCAAATTTTCATATGAAATGTGCATATTTTTATGGCCGATTCGGATTCTACTAAAAAAGAGAAACACTTTTTGGTCGAATCATTTTTTGAAAAAATCCCAAATTTTTGTTGTAAACGGCTTTAAAAAAGTTGAAAAAATCACTAGATATCTCTTATTGCCCCACCCTTTAAAAGAAGTTAAAAATTTTACATTTTATCCGAGGAATTAGAAACGTACACAATTTTACAAATTTAAGTCCAAGTATGACCTTAGCCATGAACTTGTCCTTAACCAACAAGGTCATTCGAAGGTCAGTCAATTTATTTAACGGCAATCCTCGATTTTTATTCCGGCAATTGAAGCTTGGCTATGACCTTGACCTCGAACCTTAAATTCATTTTAAGAAAGAACCGTAACTTTAATGAAAAATACTCTCTTTTTCAAAGAAATGAAATTACCAAAAAATTTATTAACAGAACCAAAGTTCATTAGAACGCTAATCTGATTCATTTTTTATCACATGGGGGAAGTTTGAAATCTTCGGGGTATGTTTGACATTCTCTGGGGCAAGTTTTACGTCATCTGCGGAAAATTTGACATCATCTGGGGCAAGTTTACGGTCACAACTGGGACAAGTTTGACATCATCTGGGGCAAGTTTGAGCAGTAAGGGGCATGTTTTCAACTGAGAATCAAAATCAAGCTTAGTTTTTTTAATGAAAATTGTACATATTTTAAATCATATTCAGATTCTCTGATAAAGTAAAATTGTACATATTTTAAATCATATTCAGATTCTCTGATAAAGTACGCATCTTTTGAAGAAATATTTTTCTCGTAAATGCTTTATTTCCCGCTAAAAGACATTTTTTTGCTTCGTTATCGTTCTATTGGTAAAGCTTGTAAATTCTTACAGCTCCTCAAAGCTTCTCATCATTAGGTTTTCATTCACTTTCTGAATTTCAGAGCAGAAAAATACTTATAATAAATTATTTCTAGTAAGATTAAATATTCCCTAAAAAATCTACCTACAACAGATAATGGCTGACTACACGCCAGTAGAGATAGTCAACATGATCAAGATTCTGGGAGAATGTCACGACAATTATAAGGCTGCAGCGAGGCTGTACGCTGAAAGGTATCCGGACGCTCGTCATCCTAGTAGGAGGAATATTAAACTTCTAACGATAAGAGCTCAAGGAGGTAACTTAAGAAGGAAGAGGCGACGGACGGGCCCAAGAGAGCATATTGCGCTTGGGGTTCGTGCTGTAATTGCCGACGATCCTCATATTTCGACGCGACAAATTCAGCGAATGCATGGAGTACCCAGATCAACAGTTTCCCGTGTATTGCGTCATTTTAGATTTCATCCATATCACTTGCACCTTACACATGCCATTGAGCCTGGTGATCCTGCCAGGCGACTTAGATTCTGTCAATGGGCGGAAACACGAATGCGCATAGATCCATTTTTCTTTGATCGGACTCTCTTTACAGACGAGGCAAAGTTCGACAATATGGGAGGAGTTAATCTTCATAACGCGCATTATTATGCAGAAGAAAATCCACATTGGCAGCGAGATCACCGTACACAAAGACGGTGGTCAATTAATGTTTGGGCGGGCATAGTTGGGGAATACGTTGTGGGTCCAATTTTTTATGACCGTAATTTAAACGGCGAGCTTTATTTAGATATTCTCGAGAACCAAATTCCACCTCTTCTAGAAAACAGTCCGCTAGAAATAAGGCGAGACATGTGGTTCCAGCAAGATGGTGCTCCCGCTCATCGTAGACTACTTGTCAGCAGATTTCTGAACGCGACATACCCAAATAGTTGGATTGGAATTGGTAGTCCAATCTGTGAATTCTCTGCGCGATCGCCAGATTTGACCCCATTGGACTTCTTTCTGTGGGGGGCCGTGAAGCAGAGAGTTTACGCGGAAGCCCCGACGACGGCACAAAATATGATGGAGAGAATTGTTGCAGCATTCCGGGCGTTCACCCCACAAACATTAATAGATCTCCAAAGAAGTTTTCGGCAGAGAATACAAATGTGCATTCAACAAAATGGGCAATTGATAGAGCACTTGAGACGTTGAAATTTCCGTGGCTAGCTGAACGAAGGGGTCTTGCCTTGGCTGGACGTGAAGGTCTTGCCTTAAGTGGCTGGATAGGGTCTTGCCTTAAGTGGCTGGACGTGAAGGTCTTGCCTTAAGTGGCTGGACGTGAAGGTCTTGCCTTAAGTGGCTGGATAGGGTCTTGCCTTAAGTGGTTGGACGGGGTCTTGCCTTGAGTGGCAGGACGGGGTCTTGCCTTAAGTGGCTGGACGTGAAGGTCTTACTTTAAGTGATCCAGAGGATACCTCTGTCTTTGTTTGAAGCTAGTAACATTCATCTAAAACAGCTTATTTCTAGGACAAATTCTCTATTCAGTTAAAGGGAGAGCTACCTATTGATGATCAAAAAATGGTTAAGACAAAAAGTGTTACTTTTTTAATAGAACCCGAATCTGTGATAAATCTTATTCAAATGACCTTGAAGGTCATGTTCAAGGTCACAGCTGGAATAGCCAAAAGATGCCCCCCTTCTAACCCAACAAATTTTATTTGAAACATTTTTTTTTCAGAGCAAATTTTTAACTTCTTTTAAAGGGTGGGGCAATAAGAGATATCTAGTGATTTTTTCAACTTTTTTAAAGCCGTTTACAACAAAAATTTAGGATTTTTTCAAAAAATGATTCAGACAAAAAGTGTTTCTCTTTTTTAGCAGAATCCAAATCCGCCATAAAAATATGCACATTTCATATGAAAATTTGGTCTTGACTTTCAAATGACCTTGAAGGTCATGTTCAAGGTCGCAGCTAAAATAGCCAAAAGATGCCCCCCTTCGAACCCAACAAATTTTATTTGAAACATTTTTTTCTCAGAGCAAATTATTAACCAGTTTTAGGGGGTGGTAAATTAAAATGGGACACCCTGTATATATATATATATATATATATATATATATATATATATATATATATATATCGTGGTAAACACAGCCCGAGCAGCCATCAGTGGAAAACGGTGGAAGGGCGGAACAAAGAAGTACTGTGCAGTTTACTTTGGATGTCAAAAACGCATTCAACTCTGCAAATTGGACGAAGATACATGAAGCGCTTGAAAAGCTTGAGCTGCCCACCTACATCAGAGCACCTGAAAGGTAGCACCCGAAAAAAAAATTTCATACTTTGGGTTTCAAAAATAGATTGCGCATAAAAAATGCATTTCAAAAATGCAAGTTAGACGTTTGCGCGACCTTTGGTTTTCGAGAAAATCGAAAATTTCTTTCGGGTGCTGGGGTATTTTGAATTTCTGTCATTACACACTTGATTTAAATAATTTTAAAGTTATAAAAATACTTATCAATAGATTTTTGCATGCGTAATCAGCAACCGTGAACGATGCATGCCTTCGATCATTATTTATTGCAAAAAAAATCAAAATTAATAATGGGACATCGGGGTCAGACCGAAGATCCATGGCGCGCGACGCGCGCAAAGAATCGGCTGCTGCGGAGTTGGTGATATGGTCGGAGACGCATGCAGAGTATATCTATGACACTAGTTATTATTAATAATAGAGTTTATATGTTGATGTTGTTATCATCGTGTACTTGTACAGCCCAAAGGTAATTATTTGTTGATCATTTACTCAAGCTTTTTATGATAGTACATGTATGACAAACTTAACCTCACTTACTTGATGCAAGAAAAATTTACTTTCATTTATATTTTTATGTTAATTCATAGTGTTGCATGACGATTAAAGTAAAATTATTTTATTTTCTAGGAATTTTGTCTATTGTTTACAATAAAAAAGCGATTAGCATGAGTAGAACTGAATCTGGTCTGTCTGCGCTCTCAGTAACTATGAGTAAGCATAAGAAAGCAGCATTGATTAGCATTGATAAAAATTATTAATTTATTAAGAAAATTATTATGTTATTTTGTTTATAGGTTTTTGGTCATCCAGTGAATACAAAGTCATGGTTTCAAGATCATATTCCATTCAACGGTTAAATAATTACGCCAACTTGATGTGTCAGCAGTGCCAAAGAAATTCGTGTGATGATTTCCTGATAAATGGTAAAATCTGTTTATAAATGTTTACAACAACTTATGATAACAGGCGAAAATTCAAGTTATTTATTGTTTACAGGTAAACGTAATTGTCCTCTGTCATATGGAGAAGAGTTGGATGGTATTCACATCGACAAGTTAGTCATAAACTCAACGAACCCATCACAGCAGATATTTAAGAAAATTCATGGAAAGCTTCAAGTTAGCTCATGCTGAAACAGCATATAATTGCCATCTTCACTCGTTGTTCAAGGACACTGGATAAATAATAAACCAATTTATTATGTTTGAGTGGACTTGTACGGAAACTTAGTAAACATGTAAGTAAGCATGGGTTGGTTTTTTCCAAAAAATTAAAAATAGTAAATACAAAGATAATTTTGGAAAATTATCATAAAACTAAAATTATATAACAGTGATGCTTAAAATCTTTTTAGAATTTTAAAATTTGATTTAAAAACAAAAACCCATTTTATAAGCTTAATTTAATTATTCCCTATTACATTTATTTATTAGCTATTAAAAATTTGTTGTAAGAAACTTGAAATCAAGGGTTGTGTAAAGAAACCCTTACATTTGAATCTCAAATCTGTTTTATCGACAATTGCGGTGTACATACTGCATCGATATAGCAGACACGTAACACAGACGGGATTTCAAATTTCTTTCTCCTTCATGTTGACATCTTTCATTCAACAAAAGTGTAATTGTTCGAGTAAAAATAAGTGGTTTAAACATTAGTGTAAAAGGCGAATCGATATTTTTCGCTCATTGATAACATGTGTTTTAATAATAGTTCATAAGGTTAGGGTAACAAGTTTAATAATACTTTCTGAAATCGGAAGCTGATCATTTCTCGGAAGTAACAAAAATCTCGATTTCTTCTATCCCGCGCTCGAGTCTTTTGTTTTCAGTATTTTTACAAAACTTGCTCTTATCTTGCTTATTGAACTTTTGTAAATTCTAGGCTTGATAAAATCACTTAGACATTGACAGTTAGTCAGAATTATTTAGAGAATTACAATGCCTTTGTAATCAAGTATTTATCAGTCATGAAATTTACAGGTACTTTGTACTCGTCTTATCTCATGACCAGTCTACGGAGTCTCAGGAAATTCTGGCTATTGTGTATAACTCATCGTGCAACCATGGTCAGCTTCGGCTAGAAAGTGTTGAGAACAAGGCAATTGATCGGTGAATCATCCGAGGACATTTTGAACTAAAACTTGTGTAATTGAGTAAGTAACAAGGGCTGCATGCGCATTCCAAGTGTTATTTGTTGATTCTTTGCATGATTATCAATACTTTATTTGAGTGTTGCTACTTTTAAATGAGAAATATTCTAAATAGTTTAATATTTATTTTCTTTTTCATGTGTCTCTCAAAATATTCACAGAGTTTTGTAATTAATTAAACTTTTTTTTCCACAGAACTCCAGATCTTGGCAAGATGGTTCATTTCCATCCAAACGTTTAACCTGAAGCAATTTAACAAGTCTCAGGATAGTCAGTCTAGTGCCTCTGCATCTCATTGCAAAGTCTTGTGATGCTAACTCAGTACGGTATCTGATCTTCAAGAGTTGTCCATGAGCGTCGATCAACCTAGCTGGTCAATTGCAGTTTCAAACAGTATACTTTTTTACCTGGGTAAACTACAGCAACTTAAATTTTTTTCATCTTGCTTGATAACTGGTCATTTTTAGCAGAATTTTTTTATCTCAAAAAATCATTCAATTCAAATTTTTTTTTGTATACACTCTCTCATATGCATAATTCTTCACAGATTCTGTATAACTGATAATAATATTTTTTTCACAGAATTTCAATCAAGATCTTGGCTTGTGGATTCACTTTCATCTAATCGCTTGATCTGAGGTAGTCATCGAGTCTCAGGATTGCCAGGCCACTGCATCTGCATCTCATCGCAGAGTTTTCATACCAATATCACCTCTGTGCTTCAAGACGTTTTCAAGGGCATGGATCAAGCTGGCTGGTCAACTGCACTTTCAAATACCACTTTTTTTCCTGGGTAAAGTACGACAACTTACTTTTTTTTTCATCTTGCTTGATAATTGTGGTCATTTTTAGCAGAATTCTTTTATTTCAGAAAATCATTCAATCCTATTGTTTTTTTTCTCTTTCAAAATCTTCACAGATTCTGTATAACTGATAATAATATTTTTCACAGAATTTCAATCAAGATCTTGGCTTGTGGATTCACTTTCATCTAATCGCTTGGTCTGAGGTAGTCACCGAGTCTCAGGATTGCCAGGTCATTGCATCTGCATCTCATCGCAGAGTCTTGTGATGTAAACTAAAAACTGAATGTGATATACAACAGATTTTCATGGGCATCAGTCAAGCTTCCTGGTCAACTGTTTCATACGCAACTTTTTTTACCTGGGTAAACTACAATATCTTTAGTTATTTTCATTTTACTGTCACTATTTTATTTAGAAACTGAAACAATCTTTTGTCAGATATGATACTATTTGTAATACCTCTTTCACAGGTTACTAGTCAGGGCTTTGTCAAAGAAATTTCATTTTCATCTTGTGCACAGTCTATGGAAAATCAGGATAATCTGGCAATCCTGCAAAACTAAACGTGATCTTTAACTAAATATGACGTTACTGTAGATAATTTCAAATCTATACTGGATTCATTTTTTTTATATTCACTTCTACCTTCTTTGTTGCTTTAGTCTAAGCTCTCAGGTGAGTAATCTTTTTATGTTACGTTGTAATCAATTTTTATGTTACGCATATAACATTCATTTTAGTCAGCATTATAAATTACTTGTGCTTTAATGTTTCAGATTGCTTTGCAATATGCCATCAAAACCAGTACAATCCTATTCTAACATTTTCAATGTATTGAGTGGTTTTCCTATTTTTGACGAAAGAGGAAAATTAAAAAAGGAAAAAGATAATGTTTGGAATCAAGCTATTTTACAACTGCCTCTAATGAACAGGCACATTTTTTATATATAGGTACAACAGAATAGGAAGTCTATTCAAACTAATTTAAAAAAGAATCTTGGCAAAGTTGACAGTGTTGCCCAAAGTGAAAAGAATGTTGCAAAAAAAGAAATGGAAATAGAAGAACCATTTAAAATTCTGGATGAGTTACATTCCTTAAAATTTAGTGTTGCATACAATGCAGTAATAAAAAAAATATGTTCTCGACCTTTTTATGTAATGTACAGTTTGCCACAGCAGTTAGATTTATGGAATGATATAAATAAGTATCATTCTTCCAAGATTTTTTTAATTATTTTAAACAATGTGGTACAGAATGTTACAATTCGACAAAGAACCAGCTCAAATCTTCTATTATATGCTCTTGCAACAGAAATAAAAGACGAACCAATTTTGATATATCAAACTTTGAGTGAAGAAAAAAGAAATGAATTCTTCAATTTTGTCCTACGTGAATGTTTAAGAAATAATTTGAAGGCACCATCGGAATTCATTGTCGGGTACTCTTTTTGTTTATTAGATGCTGCAACTAAAGTATTCAATAGTTGTACAGTAGATCAATATAATGATATTTGTTTGGAATATTTGATGGGTAAAAACTCTTTATTGCCCTATGTTTTAATTCGTGTAGACAACATAGAATTATTACAAGTAATCAATCAGTGGGATTGTCTGAAAAATCCGTTAACCAAAAAATTTGTTTTATGCAGCTTAATATATATAAGTTCTATCAAAAATTTTGATTTATTTGAAGAAACAGTATTAGATATTCTCATTTTAGTTTCGAATAAATTTGAAAGCTCAGTGACGGAAAAAAGTAGATCGCAACTAGTATCGAACATCAGTACGTCATATGTTAATGGACATTATGAACTTTATTTAAAATATATATCTGATAAAAATGCGCAGCATATATTTTCATCAATGTTATTGAACAATACGCCTGGCAATGAAAGAGTCCAAAATTCCGTTTCCGATTACATGAATAATTTGAAGATAAAAGCTTCTAATGTAAATTCATCCAATGAAGACACTAAAATGGAATACAATGGTTACTATTGTACAGATTTACTCAAGAATTTAATTAATCTATTTTTAGACTTTCCTTTATGGACGACACTAATTCATGATAGTACTGAAGAATTGAGTGTGTCACTAACGAAGAATTCATCGCAATATTTATCATATTTAAAGGAGACGTTTCAACAACCAGTGACAGCATCATACTTTGTAATACAACAATGTGAACTATTGAAACAGTCATGTTCTGATGGCAGACAATTTGTTAGTGAGAATCGTGCTAGCAATAGAAACGTTAGAAAAAATATTGATCATAGCTATCTTAATTTTCAAGAAAATTGGATGGGTAAAAATGAATTTGTTGCTACTAAATTAAACGTTCAAGAAGATTCAACAATAAATAACATTTATGAAACATGTGTCGAAGGACAAACGTTAACAGCTGAAGAAACAATATTTGAAAAGGAAGAAATGTTTGATAATGGGAATAGTAATCAATCCATTCAAGATAATATTGAACAAAATATCGATATTATAATTAATAATATATGTTCTGAAAATAGTTTAAGATCTGAAGAAATACATGAGGAGTTTGATAGTAACCATAGCAAACTTTCTATTGATGTGAACATTCCGACAGTATCTAATGATAAGAATTTTTTGAAATCGGAAGGTCATAATGCTTGTCAAATATTACACTCAACTCCAGTTACATCTAATAATCGAATAATGAGTTCAAGTTATGTCAAACAAAAAGAATTATTTGAAAATGAAGATTATTTTGTATCTAATAGCAAACATGCTACTGAGCTACTCAATTCAAAGCCGGCTATATGCGAAACTATTGATACCGAAAATAAAGGGAATAAATGTAATACGAGCTCAGAGGAGTTTATAGACATTGATCAAATAAAAAATAATGATGACAACGTTTGTGGTCCAAAGACAAATGATTTTAAACAAACAAATCAGCGACAAAATAATGATGGCAACGCTTTTGATTCCGACCTAGATGAGTACGCTCATAGTGTAAACGATAGTTATTTTTTTCCGCTTGAGCACGATTATTGTGTACGTACATTACCAACTGCAGAACATGCTGCGGAAACAATTTACAATCAAATTGCTGATTGCAGTCCTGTGGATGTATTAGAAACAAAAGTAAACGACGATACCGAAAAAATGCCGGATGAAAAAATAATTGGGTTGCATAATAAAGATCAAGTTAAAAAGAAATCTGATGAATATCTGTCTACAAATAATACAGCAGGAAATAAAGCAAACACGAAAACGAATAAAAAAAGCAGCAAATACTGTGTTTCTTTTCCAGGTGCAACAATTGTTTATGAACAATCTCGCAAACAAGTGCAACGGCAGCCTGTCATTCGTAATGAAGATAATTTACCACTTAAGAAAGTTAACAAAACGAAATATGCTGTAAGAAACTTGTCAGCTTTTGACGCTATCATTGAAGTACTAGTTTTTGATTACAAAAACACAAAAAGTTGTCAAAAATATTGTGAAGATATTGTTTTTTTACACAAAAATGTAACAAATATAATCAACGTAGTTGTTTCATTTGCTACAAAACAGAATTTCAGAAATTTGTACAAAACGCGTTTACTTATTTTACATAAACATGGTATTAAACGTAAAGATGAAATTTTTTGTGGCGATAATATTGTTGTCTTTTTATCGAAAATCATGGAATCTAATTATTCTTTCAATGAAACGGTAATATGCCAAAATTCAAATTGTAAAGTATCAGATTTTTACTCCGAAAAAAGAATCATGTTATCGGATGATGTTTCATTCAAATTTGAAGACTTTTCTCAGATTATTCATACTTACTTTGCTAACAGAAATGCTTGTTTTTGGTGTAAATGTCAACAAATAACAATCGTTCGTGAATGTGGGCCTTATTTAATAATTGATTTAGAAAATAAAGCCGTAACAGAATGTTTACAAACGATTCCCATTGATCTTGAAATTATAAATAAAAATTTTCTTTTGATTGGCATCATTACCTCAATAGAACGAAAGGATATCAATGAAGTTCAGTATATTGCATATTGTCGATCTTTATCAAATGTATGGTATGAACACAATAATATCAAAAAACATGTTAAACGTCTCGCAAGTTTACCTAAGATCAAAATTCTGTTAATTATCTATATACTTCGTTGATGATTGAATCAATTATTGATATTACAGCAAATTTTCTAATATTTTGTTTCATAAATAATAATTTACGTATAAAATTTTATGTTAGTATTATAATGCAATATCGAAACCTAAACTTTTATTTATATTATGTGTAGGAATTGCAATTTCCTTTTTATTCATTTGTTATCGAAATCTAACATATAGAAAAATTGTATGTACTTTTTATAATGTATCATTGTAAAATTATAACATATTAAATAAAAAATGTATTTGAACTCTGATTTGTGTGTTGCAGTACCTTCAAATATTTCTATCTTTCGGTCTGAAATGATCAGTTTCTAAAGTTTTACGAGTGGTTTATGATATTAATCAATTTGTTTATAATTATAGCATCTCAACTGCATTTCATTAATCAATAAAAAAAATGGCACATGATCCTCATCCTAAATGGATATTCATGTCCAAAGTGGTGCCATGGAACTTTCCAATAAAAAAATTCATTCTAACGTAACAAGAAATATCATTGATGCATACATTTTACATTTATGTTCACTGCAATCATTTCATGGAATGAGTACATAGTATTAAAATATCTTTACGTAGTTTCTGATTTACTCATAGACTATTAGAGAATTAGTTTTTAAAATTGCTGCATCTTACATTATAAAGATCATAAATTAAAAAAAAAATCATAGTAGAGTTATAATAAGAAGTAAAAGGTACATGTTTTCAAACTCATTTATTTGTATATTATACAATATAAACAGTCATTCTTATTAGTTACAATATGCATTATCGTCTACATTTAATATAAACAATGAGGGCTAGGTAAACTTGTAAATTTACTACTGATATATGATTTGCGTAATTTTTTAAGTCATTTTTTTCCTCCCAAAATGTTGGTTTTCGAAGATAAGCCACGTAGTGACTTTTTTCTCTATTCTTGACAGGCACAAATGAAATAACACCTAATAAACTATAAACTTCATCTGCAATTTTCAGTTTAAGTGGTAAATGTTTAACGCATTTTACGGCATTATCCGCAGAACCAGCCGGTACATCTTTAGAAGCATTTTCAAATACATGTTCTACATCAAATGCAATATAAGAGCCTGCTTTATATTTTAAATTTGCTGCAGAATTAGAACATTTTCGACAGTTAATATTATCTTGAGACAGTGCGGATGTAAGTAAGTTTGTCCACATATCAGAAGAATCAATAATATCGAATTCCTGCAAGATTTTTGTTTGGTATTGCAGAGTTCTGGAAGACCCGCATACATCACATGAAACAAATCCTAAAGTGTCTGAAAAAGATTTAGTCATTTTTTCAAATAAACTCATAACATTCATTTCAAAATCTGCAATCTTTTCTTTGACCTTGATAAATGGCCACAGAATTTCTGCTCTTTTAACATAAAGCTGCGTAAATGAAGCTTCAGTCGAGGTATGATCTCTGACTAATTCAAAAAAACTGCTTTTATTTTTAGCTAAAAAATCATCAACAATGTGTTTAAAATTTTTAAATGATTTGTAAGCTTCTATAAATAATTCGGCAATTGAATCAAATGGGCATGTGCTAATTAATTTATATTTTCCATTTTGAATGTTAACTGGTGGTAACTTCATTACATTTACGATAACATTCATGTCTCCCCATTGATTGCAATTGTTCTTTACTGATTGTTTTGTCACTAGATCAATTTTATTTGAGTCTAATTGTCTTGCAGTTGGTTTTACACCATCTTCAGAAGTTGAATGAGTCTCCAATAAAGTTTTAATAGTAGCTCGACCTAGTTTAATTTCTGAAGCAATGAATTGTAGATGCCTCAAGATAAATCTATTAACGGACACTGGACGGTTCATGTTGTATATGTTTTTCATTATTCTGTTATAGCCTTCAGATCCTGTCGATGATGATACGTCTTTTGCTGTAGGATAAAAGGAGTGCATCACGTTAGTCCAAGCAGGAAATTGACTAAAAAGTAAAATTATGCTATCAACAATTCCTGGACATTGGAGGAAATTGGGTTTTGCGAATCCATTATCATTATTGGTAAATTTTGCTCGACATTTACTGTTTATTTCTTTCAAGTAACCTACAATTTCATTTGGCATTTCGCTTAAAATGTCAATGTCAGTCAACTGGATATTGTGATACTGATTTTCTCCATATTCTCCTACTTCGTAGAGATTGTTTTAATCAAATGTTTCGATCTTTTGAATCAACCATTTCTTTTTCTGGTAACATTTACTATTTTCATCGCAAGTATCACTTTGAGATACTATAAAAATGCAGATTAAGATTTCCTCAAACAACTGTAAATTATCTGCTCGTAAAGCATACGCTATGCATCTGCAGTAGAAATCTTTAACTCCTTCTTTACTTTTATCAAAACACTTCAATTTGGTAACATTTTTTATTAAATGATTACGATCACGTTTAATCAAACATTGAGGAAGTGCGGAGTTCTGACCTCTTAGGTTTCTAAAACAATTTGTGAGATAATCGTTATAAGAGCACCCATTATATGCTAACGCAATTGAGTTCAATAAAGCCAAAGAACAATCAGTGTTAGTACGATTAGGTATTGGCGCACCATTTTCTTTACACCTTACTAAAAAGTCCGTAATTGTATTGGTATTATGTGAATCTGACAACATCTGAGCGACAGGATAAATTTTTCCACCAAATCTAACGACAATGATGTATAAAAAAATATCTGATAGTTATCTTCTATAATGTTCACTTTTTTAACAAAACTTCCAGTTGCATCAATTGATGTATCTGTCTCAGGAAGTTTATCTGCTTCATTCCACAATTTTATTTGCTGGTCAGTCCAATACATAACTATGAAAGGAGTAGTGGAAATCATTTTTATTTCATTTCCTTCATCCATAATTGCATGTAAATATTCGATCGGTCGCCCTGGGTAATCTTCTAATTTTAATTGTTTGTCAATTATTTCCTGCCTAGCTGTTTGATAAACCCCAGAGTTACTTAATATAGCTGGAATCGGATCTGAGTCATCCATTCATTTCTCTACTTCCCTCGCTTTAAAATGTTTTCCAGTTATATATTGTAAGGCCGCTTGGGCTTCAACTCTAAGTTCTCCTGCTAAAAATCTCTTTTTCTCCTGATGGATGTGCGACATATCGACAGTTTTTACATGCACTTTGATACCTTTTGCATTTTGTAAAGGCTTGGATTCGCAGGTTCCAGTGAATTTCACACCACATGTATCCTCAGCACAATAACCATAAAAATAAAAATATGGCTTATTTTTACGTTTGTAAAAATAATGCTTTTTAATGCTGTAACAACATGTTATCTTCGTTTCTTTCCATACTTTGTTGCAAAAGATTTGAGTCCATGTTTTATGTAATACATTATGGATGGTTCCATCTTTGTATACTTTTTCAGTAGGTTTAATTTTATCCCATGTTTTCTGATCAAACTCCACATCAAATTCTATATTATACCAAGATTCATTAGTACTATCCTTATAGTCACTACTACTGTCATTTGACTCTGAACTTTCAGTTTCCATGTTAGCTTGAAAAAAAAATTAAAAATTCACCATGATTGTTTACTTATCTATTAAAAATGATGATGTATGAAGATATTTCTTACCTATTTGTAAAATAAACTGCTATTAAGAAAATCTATAAAAAATCATCCGGAAAACTTGACACAGTCAAAATGTGGTACGTATCAAGTAGTCAGACAATAAATAAATAAATATCCTTTCAGATATTGGACTGAAATAGTGATCGGTGAAACTTTTCAGCCAGCTTGATCGATGCCCTTGAAAACGTCTTGAAGCACAGAGGTGATATTGGTATGAAAACTCTGCGATGAGATGCAGATGCAATGACCTGGCAATCCTGAGACTCGATGACTACCTCAGATCAAGCGATTAGATGAAAGTGAATCCACAAGCCAAGATCTTGATTGAAATTCTGTGAAAAAAATATTATTATCAGTTATACAGAATCTGTGAAGAATTATGCATATGAGAGAGTGTATACAAAAAAAAATTTGAATTGAATGATTTTTTGAGATAAAAAAATTCTGCTAAAAATGACCAGTTATCAAGCAAGATGAAAAAAATTTAAGTTGCTGTAGTTTACCCAGGTAAAAAAGTATACTGTTTGAAACTGCAATTGACCAGCTAGGTTGATCGACGCTCATGGACAACTCTTGAAGATCAGATACCGTACTGAGTTAGCATCACAAGACTTTGCAATGAGATGCAGAGGCACTAGACTGACTATCCTGAGACTTGTTAAATTGCTTCAGGTTAAACGTTTGGATGGAAATGAACCATCTTGCCAAGATCTGGAGTTCTGTGGAAAAAAAAGTTTAATTAATTACAAAACTCTGTGAATATTTTGAGAGACACATGAAAAAGAAAATAAATATTAAACTATTTAGAATATTTCTCATTTAAAAGTAGCAACACTCAAATAAAGTATTGATAATCATGCAAAGAATCAACAAATAACACTTGGAATGCGCATGCAGCCCTTGTTACTTACTCAATTACACAAGTTTTAGTTCAAAATGTCCTCGGATGATTCACCGATCAATTGCCTTGTTCTCAACACTTTCTAGCCGAAGCTGACCATGGTTGCACGATGAGTTATACACAATAGCCAGAATTTCCTGAGACTCCGTAGACTGGTCATGAGATAAGACGAGTACAAAGTACCTGTAAATTTCATGACTGATAAATACTTGATTACAAAGGCATTGTAATTCTCTAAATAATTCTGACTAACTGTCAATGTCTAAGTGATTTTATCAAGCCTAGAATTTACAAAAGTTCAATAAGCAAGATAAGAGCAAGTTTTGTAAAAATACTGAAAACAAAAGACTCGAGCGCGGGATAGAAGAAATCGAGGTTTTTGTTACTTCCGAGAAATGATCAGCTTCCGATTTCAGAAAGTATTATTAAACTTGTTACCCTAACCTTATGAACTATTATTAAAACACATGTTATCAATGAGCGAAAAATATCGATTCGCCTTTTACACTAATGTTTAAACCACTTATTTTTACTCGAACAATTACACTTTTGTTGAATGAAAGATGTCAACATGAAGGAGAAAGAAATTTGAAATCCCGTCTGTGTTACG
The DNA here is from genome assembly GCA_020010945.3 of Muscidifurax raptorellus. NCBI lineage: Eukaryota > Metazoa > Arthropoda > Insecta > Hymenoptera > Pteromalidae > Muscidifurax > Muscidifurax raptorellus. The sequence goes on along the minus strand of JAHUUD020000016.1, from coordinate 958,701 downwards.
TGTCTGCTATATCGATGCAGTATGTACACCGCAATTGTCGATAAAACAGATTTGAGATTCAAATGTAAGGGTTTCTTTACACAACCCTTGATTTCAAGTTTCTTACAACAAATTTTTAATAGCTAATAAATAAATGTAATAGGGAATAATTAAATTAAGCTTATAAAATGGGTTTTTGTTTTTAAATCAAATTTTAAAATTCTAAAAAGATTTTAAGCATCACTGTTATATAATTTTAGTTTTATGATAATTTTCCAAAATTATCTTTGTATTTACTATTTTTAATTTTTTGGAAAAAACCAACCCATGCTTACTTACATGTTTACTAAGTTTCCGTACAAGTCCACTCAAACATAATAAATTGGTTTATTATTTATCCAGTGTCCTTGAACAACGAGTGAAGATGGCAATTATATGCTGTTTCAGCATGAGCTAACTTGAAGCTTTCCATGAATTTTCTTAAATATCTGCTGTGATGGGTTCGTTGAGTTTATGACTAACTTGTCGATGTGAATACCATCCAACTCTTCTCCATATGACAGAGGACAATTACGTTTACCTGTAAACAATAAATAACTTGAATTTTCGCCTGTTATCATAAGTTGTTGTAAACATTTATAAACAGATTTTACCATTTATCAGGAAATCATCACACGAATTTCTTTGGCACTGCTGACACATCAAGTTGGCGTAATTATTTAACCGTTGAATGGAATATGATCTTGAAACCATGACTTTGTATTCACTGGATGACCAAAAACCTATAAACAAAATAACATAATAATTTTCTTAATAAATTAATAATTTTTATCAATGCTAATCAATGCTGCTTTCTTATGCTTATTCATAGTTACTGAGAGCGCACACAGACCAGATTCAGTTCTACTCATGCTAATCGCTTTTTTATTGTAAACAATAGACAAAATTCCTAGAAAATAAAATAATTTTACTTTAATCGTCATGCAACACTATGAATTAACATAAAAATATAAATGAAAGTAAATTTTTTTTGCATCAAATAAGTGAGGTTAAGTTTGTCATACATGTACTATCATAAAAAGCTTGAGTAAATGATCAACAAATAATTACCTTTGGGCTGTACAAGTACACGATGATAACAACATCAACATATAAACTCTATTATTAATAATAACTAGTGTAATAGATATACTCTGCATGCGTCTCCGACCATATCACCAACTCCGCAGCAGCCGATTCTTTGCGCGCGTCGCGCGCCATGGATCTTTGGTCTGACCCCGATGTCCCATTATTAATTTTGATTTTTTTTGCAATAAATAATGATCGAAGGCATGCATCGTTCACGGGTGCTGATTGCGCATGCAAAAATCTATTGATAAGTATTTTTATAACTTTAAAATTATTTAAATCAAGTGTGTAATGACAGAAATTCAAAATACCCCAGCACCCGAAAGAAATTTTCGATTTTCTCGAAAACCAAAGGTCGCGCAAACGTCTAACTTGCATTTTTGAAATGCATTTTTTATGCGCAATCTATTTTTGAAACCCAAAGTATGAAATTTTTTTTTCGGGTGCTACCTTTCAGGTGCTTTACATCAGGAGGATGATGGCCGACTATCTGAAGGACAGAACTTTACTGTACGAAACGGATTGCGGCATTGAAACCTACAAGGTCACAGCAGGTGTTCCACAGGGATCAGTACTGGGCCCGCCATTGTGGAACATTATGTATGACGGAGTGCTGAGACTACAACTCCCGCGGGAGGCTATGGTAGTAGGATTCGCAGACGACATAGCTCTTGTAGTAGTAGGGAAGGAAAAAGAAGACGTCGCTGAAATCACCAATGAAGCGATCACCACCATCCAGAGGTGGCTGAGAGAAACGGGACTTGAACTCGCTGGACACAAGACCGAGGCGATCCTGATATCTAGCAGGAAGAAAATGGAGACGATCGCCCTAATGATAGACGGCCATGAGATAACCTCTAAATCGACTATCAAGTATTTGGGCGTTACTATAGACGAAAAGTTGACGTTTAAACAGCACCTTGAATTAGCAGGTAAAAAAGCGTCAAGAACGACTGCTGCTCTTTCTCGGCTCATGCCGAATGTCGGTGGAGCTACTGAGAAGAAAAAGAAGCTGTTAGCAAGTGTCAGTACATCGATTATGCTGTACGGGGCACCAATTTGGGCAGATGCAATGGCAATAAAAGCCTATGCGCGAAACCTGTCATCCGTGTATAGACGGAGTGCGCTAAGAGTAGCGTCTGCTTACCGCACGGTATCGGACGATGCAATAAGCGTCGTGGCAAGCATGCCACCCATCGACCTCTTAGCAATAGAGAGGAAGGCCATATACATGGCAAAACAGGAGAACAGCGGTAGAACGAAGGCAGAAATCTGGAAAGCTGCCAGAGAACAAACAGTAGCTGAGTGGCAGAGAAGATGGGACAGTAGCCTGAAAGGGCGCTGGACGCACCGACTTATACCAAAGATTGAAGACTGGATCAAAAGAAGACACGGGGAAGTAAACTACTACCTCACGCAATTTTTGACGGGACATGGATGCTATCGAGCATACCTGTGTAGATTTAATTTAGAAGACTGTCCAGACTGCCCAGCATGTTTGGACATGTGCGAGGACGCTGAGCACGTTTTTTGCTACTGCTCGCGTTACCAGCAGGAGCGTGAAGAGTTTGAACGCTACCTCCAGACCAGATCAACTCCTGAGTCTATTATGGTTACTATGTTCGCCACCGCTGAGGGCTGGCACGTGGTTAGTAACTACGCCGCGGTCATCCTCAAGAAAGTGAGGGGTGACGAAGAGAGAAGAAGACGAGAGATGCTGCAAGAAGCTGACGACCGGACGATGCGGTAAGAAGTAGGCGGCAGCCTATAATGAAGGTCATAAGGAATGACAATCACATCAAGGAGACAAGGGCAATGTCCCTATGCCCCCCCGCGAAGTAATACTTGACCGTAGTACCGCGGGGGAAAAAAGGCACTGAAGACGGAGCTTGGCCCTCCTCACCGACAAATCGGTAAGAAGAGCGAAGAGGATTCGGGTTGCAATTGGATTCTATATTCGGTCGCAAAACGAAGGGTTTTAGTTGGTGAGAATCCAACACACGGTGGCTCAGGCCATGTCATGGTCTATTAAGATTTTTCCCTCCAACCTCTTTCTCCAAAAAAAAAAAAAAAAAAAAAAAAAAAAAAACATATATATATATTATAACGGGTTGCTACTCGTACCCACGCGGTATTCGAGGCAGGTTGAGCGAGCGACGACGCAGGCAGCATTGGCTATAAGGATAGCATGCTTGCTTAGAGATCACGGGGACGCCGGATCGATTCTCGGTCCCGGCGCTCCTTTTGTGTTTTTCGTCGCTCACCTAAGGTCCCACCCCGTTACAATATATATATATATATATATATATATATATATATATATATATATATATATGTATATATATATATATATATATATTGTAACGGGCGGCGAGACGCGCACGTCGGCGCGGGGAACCGAAGCGCGGGAAGGCCGGTAGAGATCTCGTAATTTGAGGGAGATTCGAGACAGTTAACTTTTGACCGCACTCGCGACCAGTAGAGACGACGCGCGCCAAAAGTTATAGCGATTACAGCAGCAGCAAAGACAGGAGCCATAGCAGCAACGAGTGCTGCAACAGCAGCAACGGCAGCATCCGCAGCAACCAGAGCTACCACCGCGCAGCAACACGGCAAGGTCGAGCAGGAGACTCCCTGGCCAGAATTAATCTCTATTTTATTTATGCGCGATCGACTGGCGAGGCATTTGGCCCCAGTCGTTGAGCCGGTAGATTTTGCGGCCTTCTCGCGACGCGAATACGCGCAACGAAGACGATGAATTTCTTAATTGAATAAACACCTTTTATTAGAATCGGTAGTGTTCATTTGATTGTCGTCCCGATCCCTCTTCCTATTCAAACCGCCGAATACCGCCGCCTCCGCGGGCACTACACAGGAGTGTAGTGCATACTGAGCACCGGAGCATCGTCGCAGGTAGACGACCACACGAGTGACTACAGCATCTCGCAAAAGCAAAGTGCAGGAGAACTTTGCATTTGTACAGGGTACATAGACAGTTAGCCGCCTAGAAACTACCCCGTTACAACTGGCGCCCAAAACGTGTGGATACGCGGGATAGGAAAAGAAAAAGTGTTGCGCGCGAACTCGAGATAGAGAATTCCCGATCCGACGAAAAGTAAGCGTATTTCGTAGAAAGACGGTTGAATTTCCGCGAGTTCCAAAAAGCCGTGATATACAGCATTATATTAGCGCCGTGCCGATCAAAACAAACATCGGTTCGTTGGTCGGCTGACCAGCAGCGCACGAGAGTAAGAAAATCCGTGCGCGCTATAGTAATGTGCGAGCGCCGAGTACGAAGCAGCTGGCGCGTGTGAGTACGCTGCGTAGCGGGAGTATATGTGAGCGCGCGGAGAGTGTGTGCGCGAGCCGCTCGGTGGGAGCGTCTGTGAGTGCGCGGAGAGTGTGTGCGCGAGGATTGTAGCCAAAAGGGACAGAATAGAAGGAGGGAAAAATAAAAATTTTAAATCCAAGAAAAATAAATATAGTCGAAAAAATATTTAAAATATTGGACAATTATTTATGGTTAAATATGAGAAAAGTTACTGTAAAAAATTAATTTTTATGCATCAATTAACATTGTTATAAATAATCAAAGTTTTACGTATATTTCGCAATAAAAGCTGTGAAAAACTTTAATTTGAGCAATGGAGGTATTTACTATCAGTAGATAGGCTATAGGCATACTAGATCATAGGCATTCTAGATCACCCCCTCCCAGCTCCCAGTGATCTAGAATGTCTCGTGTGTATAAGGATAGGGAATATCCCTTCCAGAGGCACAAAAGAGTCGAGGAGGGGTAAAAAAAGAGGAGAGAATCCCTTCCCGCGAGTGACCTAGAATGTCTCGTGTGTATAAGGATAGGGAATATCCCTTCCCGAGGGAAAAAAAGAGTCGAGGAGGGGTAAAAGAGAACTTTCCTTGAGTGATCTAGAATGTCTCTACGTGTAAAGTATATGGTCTCCCTTCCCTTTGAGTATGCAAGGTGGGAGAAACGCTCCTCCCTCGCAGGGCCTAAGCGCGCCCCTCCTATTAAAAATGATTCCTACTGCGCTGCAGCGGAAAACGTTCTCTCCCAGGAGAGAGAGGGAAAATGTTTACCGGCCGGAAATGTACGCGATTCGATAAGACGTATAAACAGCGTGCAATTAGCATGAAGAGGCTGGAGATAAAAAAAAGGGACTGCAGAGAGCCCGGAGATTCAATCTGTTATCTTGTTCTACCTCCTATTTTTCACTCTGTTAGATAAGACAGCTGCGATCGAAAAAAAAAGATACACAAGCCGAAGCGGCGTGCTATTAGTATGAAAAATTTTAAAAGATGAGCGACGATAAGTTTTTAGCGAGCTGGGAAATGATGCATGCCGATAAGTCGAAGAAGGCTGGAGGTGAAACAAAGATAAGAAAAATGGTTTGCGTTATGAGATTCGTTACCTCCTATTTTCACTCTGTTTAGTTAGGACAGTATGCGTGTATAGGAGCTTTTAGATTTTATAATGATGCATGCCAATAAGTCGAAAAGGAGAGGAGATGGACTAGAGATTAAAAGGGTCTACAGGCCCTGCACTTTATCTAAGAGAGCTGCAGCACAAACCTTATCTTATTGACAAAGGGTGCAAGAGACGGAAGAGTAGACTGGAACTTTTCTTAAGTAACCTTCTCGAAAATCCTGCCCATTTTTATGATTGAGGCTGGCGAAGATAAGAATTGTTTCACTGTTTTCACTCTGTGTAGTTAGGACAGTATGCGTGTATAGGAACGTTTATAATGCAAGCCGTTAAGTTGAAAAGGGACTGTAGAGCCCTGCGTCATTTTCCTGCACTTTATCTAAGAAAGCTGCAGCATAAACCTTATCTTATTGGCATAGGGTGCAAGAGACGAAGAGTAGGCTGGAAGAATGTCTCTACGTGTAAAGCATATGGTCCCCCTTCCCTTTGAGAATGCAAGGTGGAGAGAAACCCTCCTATTTCTTACAAATGTTTCCTACTGCGCTGCAGCGGAAAACGTTCTCTTCCAGGATACTCCCTCTATTTCTTCGAAACTCTTATTCACGAGATAGAGGGAAAATGTTTACCGACCGGAGATGTACGCGATTCGATAGGACGTATAAACAGCCTGCAATTAGCGTAGAGAGGCTGGAGATAAATGAAAAAAAAGGGAACTGCAGAGAGCCCGAAGATTCGTTACCTCATATTTTCACACTGTTTAGTTAGGACAGTATGCATGTATAGGAACCTTTAGAATTTTTAATCACTTTATAATGACGCAAGCCGATAAGTTGAAAAGGGTCTGCAGAGTCCTGCGTCATTTTCCTGCACTTTATCTAAGAAAGCTGCAGCACAAACCTTATCTTATTGGCCAAGGGATGTAAGAGACGAAGAGTAGGCTGGATGTTTTCTTAAGTGACCTTCTCGAAAATCCTGCCCATTTTTATGATTGAGGCCAGTTTTTCAGAATGAGAGGGGATTTTTGTAGGGGTGTGGGTAAAATTCACGCCAAGTGATCTAGGGAGATCTGTCCTATAAATACTTGAGGCGAACCAAGGGTCGTCAGTTGAAATTTCATCTGCTAAAACTAAAAACCAATATCATGGAATCTAGTAGCAGCAGCAGTAGCAGCAGCAGAAGCCGCCGTAATCGAAGAAGCAGAGGAAGCGGAAGTAGTAGCAGGAGCAGCGAAAATATCGCCGGGATGAGGAACCGTATCAACTGGATAGTGGATAATGCGCCCATATTTTTGATGATGATTAATCATTTGGAATGGGCTATGAAAACCATTGATTCATGTAAGAGTGCAAAAATTTTTTTTATTTTAATATTTATATATTTAGAAAATATAAATCACTAAAAAATAATATTATTTTAATTTTTCTTTGTAGTACCGCCACTTCCACCAATTGCTGCATTACCGCAGTTATATGATGGAATGGCAGCGAGATCTAAAAGCTCGAGTAAAAGTTCGGGTAGCTCGAGCAGAAAAAGAAAGGCTGGTAAAGACAATGGGTCAATGTCCAAGATACTCAAGAGGTCACCAGGTAAAATTAAAAAAAAAATTATATATTTTTTGTATGATTTTATTTATAATTTTAAATAAAATTAATAGTTTTTCTTATTTTTCTGTGTACAGCAGAGCCGTTACCTGAATCTGCAGAGGCTTTACCTGGACCTTCGGGGATAACTACTTCAAAGGTAGTTACACCATCTAGTATAAATATTGAGTCGTCCTCGTCGAGGACAATAACAACAGACAATCTCTGTAAGTTTTAAATATCTATTTATTTAATATTTATTTTATATATTAATTAAATTTTTTATCTTTTTTGGTTACAGTTGCGCCAGACAGGATTTTAGAAAGAAAAGTGGGACGATTATCGCTGAAAAAGAAGACTGCTACTATACCACCATTCAGCGGTAATAGCAGCAGCAGCAGCAGCAGCGGTAATAGCGGCGGTAGTAGCAGCAGCGGCAGTAGCAGCAGCAGCAGCGGTAATAGCGGCGGTAGTAGCAGCAGCGGCAGTAGCAGCAGTAGCAGCAGCAGCAGCAGCGGTAGCAGCGGTAGCAGTAATACCGCGAGCAGCCGCAGCGGGGACAACCGTGTTAATAGTTATACCACGAATACCGCTAGAAATATTCCTCGGATAATAGAGGATATCATTTTAGAATAATATTATTCTTATTTATTTTTTGTATAATTTCTTTAAAGATGAAAGAATCTTCGCAAATTCTTTGAAAACCTTGAATATCGCATAAGTATTCATTTTCTTCTGGACATTGCAATACGTAATTTTTAAATAAAATTTTGTATTCAATAGTTCTATCCATCTTGCTTATTTCCTGAGGAAGCAGGCTTCGAGACTTTGGGAAAAGGTCTGTCACCAAAAATTTATATAACAAGAGGCTCCACCTCATTTTAGGTTAAGAGGTAAAATATCTTAGACCTTATTGGATGGATGGAAAAGCAAACGTTTCTCTTCTCACTATTGGTTAAAATTCATCCATTCCAGAGAAAATCTTTCCCCTTCTACTCAAGAACGAGCTTTCCATCTTCACCATTGGTCCACGAAGCAGGTATTCGAGGTGGAATAATCCAATGCTGTAATCGATATGCCAAGTCAAACAATCCATACATGGGGCCTCTATATGATAAAAATGAAAAGATTAAAACTCTCTTATATTTTAATATAAATAATCTGTATGGTTGGGCAATGGTGCAGCATTTGCCAGTTGGAAAGTTCAAATGGGTTGATTTCGAGTCGAACCCAATCTTCTATAATGCAGCACCTGATTCAGATGTGGGATACATTGCGGAAGTAGATTTAGAGTATCCAGAGGAAATTCATGATGATCATCGAGATTTGCCTTTCTGTGCTGAGCACCTTGCACCACCTGGTTCGAAATAGAAAAAACTCCTCACTACGTTACAGGATAAAAAAAGATATGTGATACATTATCGAGCTCTTAAACAGGCACTTGACAATGGACTTCGATTGAAAAAAGTCTATAGACTTTTGAGTTTTGAGCAAAAGCCCTGGCTCAAACCCTATGTTGAGTATAATACAGAAAAGAGAAAGCAGTCTAAAAATGAGTTTGAAAAACTATTTTATAAACTACTGATTAACGCAGTCTATAGAAAGTGTATTGAGCGAGAGCGATCTCGAGTTGACGTGCGATTAGTCTATAAATTCACTGGCAGATATGGAGCAGAAGCTCGTATAGCTCAACCAAATTTTCATAGTTGTGCAATCTTTGATGAAAATTTGGTTGCTATCCAAATGAAGAGAACGAATATTACAATTAAGAAGCCAATATATGTTGGTCTTAGTATACTTGATTTATCCAAGACTTTAGTTTATGATTTCCATTACTCTTATATGAAAAAACGTGTTGGAGATTAATGCAAACTCTTGTACACAGATACAGATAGTTTAATTTATTAAGTTCAAGATTATATGTATAAAATCATGAAAGAAGACATCCATCGATTCGATACTTCCGATTATGCTGAAAATAATCCATTTGACATTCCAAGAGAAAATAAAAAAATTCTTGGATTAATGAAAGATGAATGCTGTGGTAAGATAATGACTGAGTTCATAGGATTACGCAGCAAAATGTATAGTATTTTGATTGAAGGTGGAGAGACCATTAAAAAGGCTAAAGGCATAAAATCTAGTGTAGTGAAAAAATCAATCACTTTTGAAGACTATCGAAACTGTCCTCAAGATCTCGCAATTATACGTCGTGAACAGTGCAATATTCGATCTAAACTGCATATAGTGCATACAGAAAAACATAACAAAATTGCACTAAGCCCTCATGATGACAAGAGATTCATATTGCCTCACAGTACAGATACTCTGCCTTGGGGTCATTACCGAATCATGGAAGAACAGATGGCGCTATCTGCACTGCAAGTAGAGAGGGAAATGGAAGCAGAGAGGGGGAATGAGGTAACCAATAGGAACATAGCCTCAGGAGTAGGATTTATTCATGAAATGGAGAGGGAGATCGAGGCAACCAATAGAATTATAGTAGAATATGACGTCATAGAAGAATTCATGCACGACTGGGACCCATCGATAGAGGGAGAAAGTCCTGTGAAGAGAGACATCTTGCAGGAGGCGATGGAAGGGGCAGACATCGAGGAGGGAGATGGGCTATATCAGTCAACGAACCAAGCTAAAGAGCACATTCGAGCGATCGAAGAGCTTGAAAACTACCAACTCAAAGCAAAGAATCCAAGACTCACTTAACTCTTCAAGTAATTTTCGTTTCTTAGTACTTGAATTTTCATACATTCTCTCCATCATTATCTAACAAATATTTTGACTTTCTTTTTTCAGAATGGATTTATCTGCACTAAACAAAATTGCTGAGCGTCAATTTCTACCAAGAAAGAAAGCTATGGACTTGGAAAAGGGGCATCAGTACATGGTTACAGCATTAAAGGAGGTGAAGACGAGATTCGGTAATAAAATCGTAGCCGAACTTGATGAAAGCTTCCAAATCTTCATGCCAGAGAAGATGTTCGCGCCGCTTATAGTTTCCGGTTATATAGGTGGCGAGCGCGTCGCGTGATACCTTACCGAATCGGAGAGACTCGATAGCGTTCGTGGCGAGTCGCTCTTAATTCGTCTAGGACGCTTGCGAGAGGTAGTCGCGCCTATAACATTCCTTGTATTAACAAATCAAGTTGATAATAAATCTTCCGACGTTAAGTTTATTTAAGTATAAGGTGAAATGGTTTCTCATTCTACTCTTCCGCCTTTTACCTGTGTCCTTCTTCAGTAACTCACTAAAGGTGATTACATAAAAATTGGTCCTTTGAGCCGGATCGTCACTTCTCTATTAAAAAAAAAGGGGGAATTTCAAGAACTCAGCCCAATCGTCCAACATTGAAAAGGAGGAAAGTTCAACGACCAGGAATTGGATTAAAAGAGAGACCAACGCAAGCTTCTAGAAGGTACCTAATAATACTCGCTCGCTTGTATACACGTCTGTTTACATCTATCGAATATAAGCCGAGTTGCTACCTCTCGCGGGGCGATAATAATACACAGCCAAAGATCGTTAGATTTGAATTTCTTAAGTCACAAATGATCCCGAACCGTTACTATGGATGAATTTTTACTCGACCAAAAACGCACCGAAACTCAGATCGCCGCGATTCTTGAAATGGCACAAGCAGCCGGTGCCGAGCACTACGCAGTCGATGACGTTGGTGCTCGGTTGGATCTACTGGAGGGTTATTGGCGAGCCTACGTCGAAAGGGATTTTGCACTTCAACGACAAGCTAGCTCTTTGGCGTCTCGTTCTTACTTTAAGGACAATACTTTCAACGCAACTCAAGACCAGTATCTACGGGCTAAGGCCTGGCTTCGTCAATGGGCTCGTACTCTGACGACCGTTGAGTCAAATCCGACGCGACCGAGCAACGAAGGACGCGAAGCCACGTCACACGCCCTGCCTACCCAAGCGTCGCTTGAAAAAATCAGACTACCACACTTTGCGGGCAACCAACGAGATTGGGAGGCCTTTAAAGAAAAGTTTACGTCCTTAATCTTGAATGACCCTAACATGGACCCAATTATCAAGCTGCAACACCTCACGAACTGCCTCGAGGGAGAAGCAGCGGGGAAATTAAAGGGCATCCAGCTCATAGGGGCAAACTTTCGTACGGCTTGGGACACCTTATGTAGCAGGTATGATAACAGATACCTTCGTTTTACATATCAAATGCAGGCCCTTTCTAAGCTTCCTTTGGCTACGATGGAAACGGAGCAACATCAAAGTCGTCTTCTTAACACCGTCAACGAAAGCATCAATGTATTCACGACATTGCAGCGGCCCGTCGAACAGTGGGACAACATACTTGTGTTTTGCATCGACAGCAAGCTCGCCCCGGGCACACGTCTCGAATGGAAAAAGGAAGTCGAGAAGAAAGCTCCCAACGACTTTCCGAAATACCTCGAGATCAAAACGTTTTTAGAAGAGCGAATCCGTACCTTGGATCTCGTCGGATCGGCCAACTCTGATACACACTCAGATGCATATATAGCAATCGATCAAGTAGAAGATACGAAAAGGGACTCTTCACGGGCAAAAGGGTGGAAAAATACAGCAATTATTAATAAGTTCGAGCGAGTAAACACGCACGTTGCTACCGACAGACTATGAAAAGGACAAAGAAGCGCTTACTGCTCCTTTTGTCAAGCCGAGCATTTTATTGGATATTGCCGAAAATTTAATGCTATTACAGTGGACGAACGCAGAGCGTATGCTGCGAAAGCTCAGTTATGCTATAACTGTCTAAGCAACTCTCACGCAGTAGCCCAATGCAACGCCAAGGGACGCTGTCTCGTCTGCTGTGGGAAACATCACACTAAGCTACACACTGTTGAGTCAACGTCTGCATCAGTGGCAGAAATTTCGAATCCAGAGTGCCCGGAGAGAATGGCGGCTCACCCTGCTACTGGCTGTCCAAGGGATACGACTACAAACGGTGCTACGGTACTACTCGCCACTGCATGCGTAGTTCTACAAGCCGAAAATGGTCGCTACGGTTCGAGCCTTGTTAGATTCAGGCGCCAAAGAATCCTTTATCTCCGATCATATTGTGCAACTGCTATCGCTAGCCAAGCGACCTGCACACGTAGCCGTTTCTGGAGTGGGAGGCACCATAACTGCTGTGTCCAAGGGCCGAGTATTCGCCACACTTAAGTCCAAACACGATTATTCTTTCTCGCTTAAGTTCTCAGCCCTCGTGTTACAGAAACTAACTGCTATTATTCCTAGCTCAGCTGCACCTAAGAGGGATCTTCCGCATCTGGAGGATGTTACGCTGGCAGACCCGCATTTTGATATGCCTGGCAGAATAGATTGTGTACTAAGCAGCGCTGTGTATGCAGCAGTTCTGCGGTCCGGCATTCAGAGAGGTAATTCTACGCAGCCTACCGCTATCAATACTGTTTTTGGATGGGTGCTGATGGGCCCCGTCGCCACCGACTGTCCGGAGAACGCGCAGCAAGTTTCCACGTATCACACCACCGTGGATGAGCAGCTGTCGCGTGGCATCTCTCGATTTTGGGAAATAGAAGAAACCCCATCGAAAACGCATCTATCGCCCGATGAAGAGGCGTGTTACGATTTCTTTCGTAAGACGACCACGCGTAACTCTAAAGGACTTTTTGTGGTAAGAATACCGTTTAAAACAACACCTACTTTAAGCGATACAAAAGGTACTGCTGAAACGTGTTTTAAAGGGATCGAGCGCCGCTTTGCGAGACAGCCCGAACTGGCTACGGCTTATCGCAAGTTCATGGCAGAGTACGAGGAACTGGGGCATATGGAGGTGGTCGTTGACGAGCAAGGATCCGGAGATGCGATTATTTATCTGCCACACCATCCCCTGATCAAGTCAGCTGAGGAAAAATCAATAAGGGTGGTCTTCAATGCATCGAAGACAGCCTCACGCTCAGCCAACTCGTTCATGCACACGGGGCCGAAATTACAGGAGGATGTGCTGAGTATTATGATCAGATGGTCGTTTCTACCCATCGTTTTCACGTGCGACATCGTGAAAATGTTTAGACAATTTTTGGTCGCCCCAGAAGATCGTGATTACCAGAGAATCTTGTGGCGTTCGTCAGTTCATCAGCCCATCTCAACGTATCGATTAACCACCGTAACATATGGCACTGCAAGCGCGCCGTTCTTAGCAAACGCATGCCTTCTACAATTAGCCGACCAAGAGCAACACCGCTTTCCGGCTGCTGCCGAGGTTATTCGAAGAAATAGGTACGCTGACGATTTCTTCGTAGGCGGGGACTCGGTGCAAGAAGCGCTAAATGTAAAATCGCAACTCGTGCAAATTCTCCAATCAGCCGGCATGACCGTGGGAAAGTGGGCAGCTAATCACAGCGAACTGCTTGAACCATTAAATCGTCAAGAAATACAGAAGAAAGGGATTGTTCAAGAGCAAGAAAGTGTCTCGACTCTCGGTTTACAATGGTTAGCCGCGGAGGATGTCTTTTGCTTCAATGTGACGGAACCCGATTTAGCAGCTCCGGTCACAAAAAGATCGATTTTATCCGATATAGCTAAGCTTTACGACCCGATAGGGTGGCTTGCCCCGGTTATCGTAAAGGCGAAGATTCTTATGCAGAACCTCTGGCTTCATGGAGTCAGCTGGGATGATCCAGTTGCAGTAGAGATCGACACGGCGTGGAACACTTGTCGCGAACAGCTGATCGAGTTACGAAGGCTACGAATCCCACGGTGGAACGGCTCTTTTAAGTCTACAAGCTGGCAACTACATGGATCCAGCGACGCCTCTGAGCAAGCATATGCGGCGGCAGTTTACGTCGTCCTCGAGAACTGTCATGGTAGCACGGCACGGCTGATTATGGCTAAATCAAGAGTAGCGCCTATCAAAGTAATCAGCTTACCCAAGCTCGAGTTATGTGGCGCAGAATTACTAAGCAAATTAATCTGTTATACACTCCCAAAATTAGATCATCAACCGTCAAGAATCTACTGTTGGAACGATTCCAAAGTAGTTTTAGCCTGTAGTTTTCCAAAGTAGTTACGCGTGGAATTCTACCGATGCAGCTGCGAGAGGCCTCGCTGTGGTGGCACGGGCCGACTTGGTTGTCTCGGGAGTCTTCTCAGTGGCCATTGATGTCAGCCCCGAACCTTATCGTTGAAGAAGAGATGAGAAATGCAACCTGCACCAATACTTATGTTGCTCAGACCGAGGAACTCTCCGAGTGGCTAGCGAAATTTTCATCCCCCGACAAACTCATAAGCATCTTGACCTATATACATCGGTGGCGCATGAATGCCACGCGGAAACCTGTTGATCGACGTCTGAGTTGGTTCTCAGCTGAAGAATTGCACCACGGACGTGTAATGCTGTGGCGGATAGTACAAGCCTCTGCTTTCTTTTCAGAAATTCGTGACCTTCGACAGCAAGCACCTTCGAGAAAGTCAAGCTCGCTTCGACGGCTATCACCATGTCTCGACGCTACTGGATTACTTCGCGTGGGAGGACGGCTTCAGAACGCTTTTTTGAATCACGATGAGAGACATTCTATTATTTTACCGGAACCTCATCACGTCGTGAAACTGCTCATTCGCCAAGCGCGCTTAATCACCCTTCACGGAGGACCGACTCTGGTTCATAGTCACCTACTGAGGCAGTATTGGATAGTGCGTGGTCGCAATGCTATACGGAGAGTCGCCCGCGAGTGTGTACGCTGCACTCGTTTCAAGGCCATTACATTGGAGCAGCAGATGGGCCCTCTCCCTGCTGTCCGTGTACAACCATCCCGTTCCTTTACGTTCACGGGGGTCGATTTCGCCGGACCTTTTTGGATACGTTGCTCCGCCGGAAGAGAACAGAAAGCCTTTAAAGGATATGCAGCTATTTTTGTCTGTATGGTGGTACGCGCTACGCATATCGAAGTAGTGTCCGATTTGACTTCATCAGCTTTCTTAGCTGCTTTTCGCCGTTTCACGGCTCGCCGAGGTTTATGTCAAATCGTATATAGCGATCACGGAACAAACTTTCAGGGAGCTCAGGCAGAGTTACGCCGTTTATTCGATCAAACTTCTGTCATAAGTCAGGAGATAGCGGCGTCGATCGCTAAAGACGGGATTCAATGGACTTATATCCCTCCACGCGCACCAAATTTCGGTGGTCTGTGGGAGGTCAGTGTAAAATCCTTTAAGGGACATCTACGCAGAGTCATCGGAGAGGTTAAATTGACCTACGAGGAATTTTCCACCGTCCCGACCATGATCGAGGCCTGCTTATACTCACGTCCACTTAGTCTGTTGCAGTCTAGTGAGGAGGATGTTGCGCCACTTACTCCAGGACACTTCTTAGTTGGAGCTCCGCTTACCGTGCCTGCAGAGCCGTTTCAAGAAACACCTGAATCTCATACTGCAGCCTCGCGGTGGCATCTTCTCGTTCTCATGAGGAACCATTTTTGGAAGCGATGGAGTCGCGAATGTTTAGCGCAACTGCAACAGCGCTCGAAGTGGCTCACTCCAAATCAAACCTTCAAGGAAGGAGATGTTGTACTATATAAGGACACATTGTTGCCGCCCACTAAGTGGCCTCTGGCGCGCATAAGTCGCTTATATAAAGGCAAGGATGGTCTGTGTCGAGTTGCACAGATTAAAACAGCATTGAGTGACTATAAGCGTCCTATTAATAAGCTAATTCTATTACCAACCAACGAAGAAGCTGTAGCTCACCTCGCTACTACTATATCTGTACGTGCGTAATCAAATCTACGAATTGTTTATGGTGAATGCGTCCACGCTTATTGTATTTTACTGTATGCTGCATGATATATTTATGAGTGATGAATGATTTCTATGTTATTGTACCGAGTGGTCATGACTGATTGTGTACTGTATGATATTGATATGTAATTGCGTATTTTGTAAACTTTATGCGTATATGTTCACTTACTTTTAATGTGTGCCCTTTGCGTTACTTCTCTTATGTGTTTATTTCGTTCTTTTTGTATTAGAGAATGTATCAAATTTATTGCGACTCATAATTCTAAGATTATCTTTGAATGTAATTTCCTTTATCATTTGTTTGTTATTCCGATTATATTTTGCGTATATTTCTCTTGATATGTTTAATTGGGCGCTGCGCTGATATATTCTTAATATTGTGTACCTATATTTTATCATTTACTTGAATAATTACTATCTTGTATATTTCGTCTTCCTAAATTATGTGCTCTTTCTTATGCCTATTTTCCCGAAAGGTATGTTCCGAAACGATTTTTTTACTCGTTTCGTGGGGGTCGATATGTTCGCGCCGCTTATAGTTTCCGGTTATATATAGGTGGCGAGCGCGTCGCGTGATACCTTACCGAATCGGAGAGACTCGATAGCGTTCGTGGCGAGTCGCTCTTAATTCGTCCAAGACGCTTGCGAGAGGTAGTCGCGCCTATAACATTTGTTAAGTTTATTTAAGTATAAGGTGAAATGGTCTCTCATTCTACTCTTCCGTCTTTTACCTGTGTCCTTCTTCAGTAACTCACTAAAGGTGGTTATAGAAGATTTCATCGGCTATCCTCAAAGACCAGGAGCTTTTTAACAATCTTGCCGACGCAGCCAATAAACTTAGTTTATTTATAATATATCAAGGAGGATTTTCTTTTAAATTTGAAAATTATTAATAAATACAGATTTATTATCTTATTAAAAACTTTTATTTTGTACATAATATATACATATATAATATTAAATATAATACGATTATATTTTATTTACTTTCACCTTCCTTAATTTAACAAATATCCTTTTTATCTATCCAACTATTATGCTCGTCACTAAATCCTAACCATTTAACATATGCACGTTTACCACTTTTCTTTAAAACTTTTTCTACTAGATAAATTTCCGGATACGTAGTTTTCTGAATTTCTGTTTCATAAAAACCGCCAGAGACGGGTTTATCAGAATAATCTTTAAGATGGTAAGTTATCGGATTTGTTTTAACAATTCGAGTTATTGTAAAAATTTCAGTAGACCAGTTTGGAGTATAACCTTTTTCAAAAACACTTTTTATCTTACTTATTCGCACTTTATCTCCTACTTTGAATTCCGGTTTTTTTACTGGCGACTTTTCAACTGGAAAATGTCTTTTGATCTCTCTTTCATTTGTCGACGTGATATTTTTCGGCTCAATTCCTATTGTACGATGTTTTTTTGAATTATAAGCTTCCAGTAAATCAGGCAAGATATCCATCCATTTATAGTTTCCTTGTTTGCTAAACTCTAACCACATTGCATTTTTCAATGTTCTATTAAATCTCTCGCATATACTTGCGTGAAGATTACTACGTGAAGAGTACAAATTTATTTTATACTTTATCATTAGTTTCTTGAAATCTGAATTGTAAAATTCTTTCCCTTGGTCAGTTTGTAGATTTGTTGGTACTCTACCTTCTTTCAATATCGATTTCATAGCAAGAGTAACATCTTTGCCGCTTTTTGTCTTGACTGGAACGGCACATGCATATTTTGAAAATATATCTATGACAGTGAGTATGTAGTGAAAGCCTTTATTCTCATTCGAGTAAGGTAACATTTCTACAAGATCAGCTTGCCAAGTTTCATCTATTCCACGTATTCGTATTTTCTACGTTTGTATCTGCGACGTGCTGGTTTGTGCAGCTCCTCAGCTACTCTTTGACGTTCCATCTTGTCTCTATTTACTAGATGGAAAACCATCAGGAAATTCGTCTATACGATGTTTCAATTGTTTATTGACTTATTCAATGATATAATCAACACCAGAGTAATTACGTAGAGTTGTACTATAAAGGTATTTCAATTTCGCATCTACTTCCAATTGATGTTTTTCAACTTGCTGCTTATACCCATCTATAAATTCACTGATTTCAGCAAGTTTAGCAGCTATATAATTTATTTCAGTTTGTAGGATAACTTTCAGTGAATGCAATGTGATTGCATCGTTTGGATGACTAGGGTCTCCTAGGTTGCAAAGTCGTCTATTTTCTAAACCAAAATGACCGTCTGATGTAAAATTGAAATCAATGCCTCGAGGACCGCGATTCCCTTGCGAGCCCTCAAGTTTTCGTCCAAACACATCGAGACTCATGGTGCTACTGATCCAAATAAGAAAGTCGTGTGTCAATATATATGTCCAGCTTCATGTAATTCTTCAATAATTGATTGGATTTCATTGCTGTGATTGTTATTTCCAGCAGATCGTTCGGCAATCAATAATCGGAGTCGCTCGATAAGCTCGTTCGGATCATCCCAGTAGACGAGATCAATTGAAGAATTTTTCTTAGCTATTTTATATTTAGGTATGAGACCTTCTCCGGTGCTGCTGTTGTTCTTTTTACGTGGAGTGCTACGGAACATTGGTGCCAAGACATTCTTAAATTTATTACTCCTCGAACTTCGTAAGGATTGATTTTTATCGAATTTTTTCCGATGAGCATTTGTTGCTTCCAGAATCTTGCGATAATTTGCACGATCTGATGAACTCAAAAGAAGCTCATCCGGATATTTTTTAAATAACAATTCCATTAGTCCACTACTTTTAGGATAAACTTTACCTCTGACTTTAATATATTTATCATTAAATTCAATTTCTGAATCACCAATCATATAGACTCCATTAACTTTTCGCACTCCGTATATATTATCAATTGTTCTACGGCTTTTATCTAGCAATGACAAGAAGTCTTCACGATTCATTTTTTTTTCCACTCGCAGATTTCAATGAAGAATTGATTATTGTGTCAGCCATTGACTCAAAATTGTCATCGTCATCATCATCATCATCATCATCATCATCAAATAAACTTGAATTATTATTATTATTATTAAGATCGCTTAGCATACTAGAACGATCAAATCTTATTCGTTTTCTCATTTTTTGAGTCTTGCCTGTATCCAAAATGTTTATGGGATGTTGCAAGCTTTCGGTTTTGGAATCGACAAGTTTCTCAAGTGGTGTGACGACTGGTTTCAGAGTATCACCGATTACTTTTTCAAAATCATCTCTCTCCTGTTTTAATAGAGTGTATTTTCTTTTAAAAGCCTCACGAGCTCGCAAGAGCTCGCTGAGAATATTCTTCTCTTTCTTAAAATCTGACATGCTGCCAAGATGCTGTCTACAACTCTACTGCAAGTTTTACACTTATGTTTCCTTTTTTATTGCAAAACAGCATTTTTTATTGCATCTCAACTAATGAGATGTTTTCCTATATGAGCATATGATTGGCATAGATAGAAACTGACTACACTTTTATGTCTCCCCATACAGAAAAATGCTCTGACGTTATCCTGCTTTTCACAAGCGACGTCGTCAAATATCATAATTGAATTTGGAAGTGCTTCATCTGGAGATACTACGGATTCATGCTCACTGAACGGAAGATATGATACTCCTTCAATCGGCTCCAAAACATTCTTGAGAAATTGATACTTTGGCTGATTCAAGGATTTTGAGTATACGTACAAATTCTCGAACCTAAGACCATTCGGGTGCGTAATTAAAGCCAATAAACTATTTGTTTTTCCGCAGTTTGATGGCCCACAGAATACTGCTCGTATACTATCTGGTAGTAATTCCACCATGTCGCTTTTTTCTCTTCTTTTTTCCAAAATCGAAATTTGTGACGGGAAGTTTGATGTTCTGCTCGGTAAAATCCATGTTCACGTAACAAAGTCAGATTCAAGATTGAGCTCTAGAAATATAAACGCTTGTTTTATACCCTGATCGTCAGTTGTAAATCAACACTCGAAGAGAGATGATCATACACAAATCTCGGAAACAGCCGAAAGGCAATGGGCTGCTTGATAAAGTGATCAATAACTTACCCGTTGAAATGCATCTTCCTGGCTATCAATACTGCGGTCCCGGAACCCAATTGAAAAAACGAATGAAAAGAGGAGATCCTAGAATTAATCCGCTCGATCAGGCATGTCAATGCAAGAACATGACATAGCATACTCTGATAAAAACGGAGATCGTAAAGCGGCTGACAAGAAGCTTGCTGATAAAGCTTTGCAACGTGTCAGAGCCAAGGATGCTAGTCTTTCCGAAAAAGCTTTTGCTTTTGCTGTTAATAGTGCTATGAGATTAAAAGGAAAAACTGGAATGGGACTGAAATTTAATAAGTTAGTAACTGCAGCTAAAAAATCAATGACCGCAAGTAAATGTTCTCGCAAGGTTATTCAATCAGCCTTGAAGGGTGCACGTCAAACTGTTAAGAGTATTGGCGGAAAGAAAAAAGTTATCATTCCACGAGTTCTACCGCTTCCATCGAAAATTGGTAGAGTACTTCCTTTTCTCATTCCACTGTTCGCAGGACTTAGTGCGACCGGTGCTCTAGCAGGAGGTGCTGCTCGAATAGCTAAAGCTGTTAATGATGCTAAAGCTGCGCAGAAAAATCATGAAGAAAGTAAAAGGCATAATAAGGCCATGGAAACTATTGCTTTAGGCAAAGGTCTTCATCTTAAGCCCTATAAAACTGGGATGGGATTATTCATGTCACCTCATATCGGTCGTGGAGTTAATAGAAAAAAAAAACTTCGATTTAACTTTGCCAAATCGTCCACTGACTGACTACGATCTTAAAAAATATGCTCGTATGATGAAAATCTCAGATTTCCGAGGTGTTTTCATGAGAAATAATCTGCCTCCCAATGGTCCATGGCATAATGAATCTGCAGTGGTTAACTTGGATGACTATCAAAATAGAGGTACTCACTGGGTTTGTTATCGCAAGCAAGGTTCTGAAGTACTTTACTTTGATAGTTTTGGTGATCTCAAACCTCCCAAGGATCTCATGAAGTATTTTAACGTGAAGGAAGTGAAATACAATTACAAAAGGTATCAACATTTTGACTCATTCATATGTGGCCATCTTTGTCTCTACTTCTTAGCTGGGAGACTATAAAAGAGGTGCTCGCAGACAAATGGATTCATTAGCATCCGATCAGTCATGGAAGTCATCTGTCTTAGAAGCGCAATATTTTCCTTCAATTGAACTACCACAGCATAAAAATTTTGTCTTGGGATTAGTTGAACTTTTAACATTCAACTCTATTCCCAATGTTGACCATTCAAATAATAAACTTCATTTGAGCAAAGATAATATTATCACTATCCTTACTGGCAGTTATGAAATTGATGCTATAAATCAATTTTTACAAGAAACTTTGAAATCTAAAGGAATTGAATTTTCATTGAAAGCTAACAACAATACTCTCAGAAGTGAAATTCTCTGCAGTCATCAGATAGATCTCACACCTCACGATTCAATAGGCCGTCTCCTTGGCTTCGCTCCTCGCATTCTCAAAGAGAACATTCAACACAGCTCTGATTTACCAGTGAAAATATTGAAAATCAATGCACTCAGAGTTGAGTGCAATATTACTGCAGGTGCTTACGTCAATAATAAGAAAGTTCATACAATACATGAGTTTTTTCCCAGAGTGCCTCCAGGATATAAAATCTTAGAAGTTCCGTCTCATGTGATATATCTACCGCTCAGTGTCAAGTGCATAGATCATCTACAAATTCGAATTGTAGATCAGGATAGAAATTTAGTGAATTTCCGATGTGAGGAAATTACTATTAGACTTCACATTAAATCTATATAATGGGTATTGTTTACAATTCCGGAACATATATAAATCAGCCATCATGTCATCCAGTCATCAGTCAACCGAAGAAACTCAAACCGTTAACACGCAAGAGCATTCAGTTCCTGACAAGCCTAGGACTAAAAGTTCGTGGAAAAAATTCTCGTGTATAATTCTTTGCTGCTTCCAGAAAAATGGACGAAATTCTAAGCATTCAATCAGGTGTCGTCTTCGATGAGTCTATTGCTCATTACGAGGTACACGCCCATCAACCATACTCATCATTAAGCTTTGATAATAGTGATGAAATTCGTATTTCTATACAACATCACGATCTATGCCTCTTACCATCGCGTAGTTCTATCCACGTATGTGGAAAATTGAAACTAAAAGGTGGTTCAACAGCACCAGTTAAAACTAAATTCGTAAACAATGGCATTTGTCATCTGTTTGAAGAAATTCGTTATGAAATTAATGCTGTGGAGATAGATAAAAGTAAAAATGTTGGTTTGAGCAGTCTCATGAAAGGATGGACTTCATTTAATTCGAATCAGAATAACATACTAGAAAACGCAGGCTGGCTTGGCGTTGAAGAAGACGACAAATCGTTTATCGATGAAAAGGGAATCTTTGACGTTGCAATTCCGCTGAGTATGATCTTGGGCTTTGCAGAAGACTATAAAAAAATTATAGTTAACATGAAGCATGAGCTCATACTTACAAGATCGAGAACCGACTTGAATGAACTCTACTTATGAAGATTGTGAAGTAAAAATATCGAAGATTGAATGGTTAATGCCATATGTCATTGCATCAGATAAACCAAAAATCCAGCTATTAAATTTTATTGGTAAAGATAACTTCATCTCTATGTGTTTTCGTTCTTGGGAGCTATTTGAATATCCTCTTCTTCCAAGCACGAATAAACACGTCTGGACAGTGAAAACTTCAAATCAGTTGGAGAAACCTCGTTTTGTAATTCTCGGACTACAGACAAAGAGAAAAGCTACAAGAACTAAAAATGCTAGTAGATTTGACCATTGTGAAATAAGCAATGTGAAACTTTTCTTAAATTCACAATATTATCCATACAATAATATGAATCTCGACATATATAACAATCAGTATGCAATTCTCTATGATATGTATGCTAATTTTCAAAAATCGTACTACGGAAGAGATCCACAGCCGTTGCTGACAAAGTCTATGTTCATCAAGAATGAACCATTCGTAGTTATTGACTGTTCACGACAAAACGAATCTCTCAAGAACGCTCCTGTCAATGTACGTCTAGAATTTGAGGCTAAAAAAGATTTTCCTGCTAATACTTCAGTCCTACTGCATGATCTTACACGATCGCATCGTTCAGTACAATCCTATTAGTGGGGATGTCAAGAAACTCGTCTAAGCTGAACCGAAAAAAAAAAATCAAGATTGTCTGTGCACTTTACACCGTCAAACTTATAAAATTATTCTATCAGTCATGCAAACATTTGTAATAAAAAATAAAAATTACAAAATTTTATAAAAAATAAAAAAAAAAAGTAGAAACCGCTATAGGTATACTGGATCAGGGGACAGAGGGGGAAGCACTCCCCACTCTTTTACCCACTATACATTCTAGATCACTGGGAGCTGGGAGGGGGTGATCTAGAATGCCTATGATCTAGTATGCCTATAGCCTATCTACTACTATCGCTTAGATAATGAAGAATATAATACGTATCAATGATTTGAACAAGATGGAAGTATAAAATATGTTTTAAAACAATATAAATTGCAAAAAGGGGGATTAAGGCGCTTTCCCACTATCGGCCGAAAGTATGTCATTTCACAGGGAACAGAAATGAAGGGTAATCAGGCAAGCTATGTATGTACCTATAGGTTTTAGGTTCGCTGATTACAAATATGATTTCAGATTTGCAAAAAAATTTGTTTAAACAATTTTTTTTATGCAAATTATTTCAAAAACGAATAGCACGTCGAAAGTAATGATCGCTTGGGGGTTTTTGGGGTAGCTGAACACAAATATGATTTCAGATTTGCAAAATCATTTGTTTCAACAATGTTGTTTATTCACATTATTGCAAAAACGAATAGCACCTTGAAAGTGATGATCGCTCGGGGGTTTTCGGGGTCGCTGAACACAAATATGATTTCGGTTTTGTAAAATAATATATTTTAATAATATGCAAAGTATTATTAAAATATATTATTTTGTAGCTTTGCAAAGTATTGTAAAAGCGAATTGCTAAAAAAATGTCTATCGTAAGTTGTTTTGAGGCCGCTGATGATAAGTCGAGAAGTACAATAGCTACATTTTAATATCTTACGTAAATATATATTTATGTTAATTAATACAAGAACAAGTGCCAACGTGGGCTGTTCAAGTCTACAATAAGCGTCAATATTATGTTGCAAAAAGTATTCTTTGGACGTCGGGAGAAGGTAAATCAAACGGAAATTTGTAATACACAACTTTGTAGTTCTAAAACAAAAAATGACTAATAGATAGATGTACCTACTCATCTGTCATATATCATTCATAAAGGTACCAGTACTATACGAAGTTTATTGTCAATGATGGATTCTATGATTTTCTTTCTAATAATTTATCCTAAAATGTTACATTTTAATGCACATAAGGTTAATTCATACGTATATAAAATATAAAATGTCTTTGCTCTATACCGTGAAAATGCATGTATACACATTTAATAATTGTTCAAACTACCACCAGAGGCTACCACAGCATGCTGTATATTTTAATAAATATTTGTATACTAGGTTCGTAGGATTTTAAACTATAAGTACATCATTAATCTCATGTAGCCTACGTGCCATAAGTTTTAATAAGGGTAGATTTTTTAAAGTTTACTTTAGATGAATAAACCTTAAAACTAACTATCTCACAAAAGTCTACAGATATGTATACACTGAATAATAATAAGACGTAGCATGAAGTATATTTATCAGATTTTTCATTTTAACTCCAAAAACCGTCGAAGTGTGCGAAAGTAAATTACATATCATACCTGAAACTTACTCTAAGAACTGTGACATCATTACAGAAAAAGTAATGTGTATATGAAGGTACTGTATACTTAAGAAGATAATAATTATTACGAACGTGTGTATCTCATCTTTGCGTATAAGAATGGCATAAAAGTTTGGACGTATTTGGACAACTTTGAAAAAGGCATTTTCAAATCATTATTTAAATGAATGATCGATTATACGGTGATATCCTCGCTTGCCCACGCAAAGGGCGTATTTAAATAACATTATATTTTTTATGTCGTAAGGACAACGGTTATTTACAAATTTGAGAAGAGAGAGATAACATTTTTTGCCTTTGTTATATCTAGTTACTTTATACGTACATGTATAGGGGCGGTACTTAACTAATTAATAATACCGAGAACAATGCAGTATGCTTCTTGCATTTAACAGTCTTGTTGAAATCTTCATCCATAAATTTTTTTAAAAATTCACACGTGTTCTTTGACTAATTCTAAGCATTTTTTGTTCAATAAAATTTTTTCAATAAGTCTCTGCTTACCGAGTAAAAAATCTAAAAGCGTATTATTACATTTTTGGCTACAACCGGCTGTTCTGGTGTCTGCCATCTTGAATCTGGATAAACCAATTATGCTACCATGTAGTATAGGCATGTATGCCACCAGATACAGAGTTTCAACCCGATCGGAATACGTAATCGTGTCGAAAATTACGATCATTTCGGAAAAAATTTTCAAAAATCATGTTTTATTTTTGTTTTAACAAATGTAGTTCAAAATTGGTTGCTCGAATCGCAAATCTGGTGCCAGATTCGAAAAGAGCGATAAAAATCCCATCAGATATGGTATTTCCGCATTAATCTGATGATGATTTCATAAAGAAATAAGGCGTTGAAAGAGAAGTCAAATTTCGAGTCTCTTGATTAATAACGGGTTAATAGATCCAATTTGTTAGAGACTGATGATCTTAAGTCATTATGCTTTTCAGTCACAGATTTACTTTAAAATATTTTATTTTACGATTATTCCGTAACTAACAATTTTTTGTGTGCTCTGCTTATATACATTTAAATGTGTCGACTGTTCTGTAAACATAATTCATATTCATTAAATAACAAATACTCGTACGCAAATAATTACGATAGCAATATCTCGTAAAGTTGGACTCGATATTATTACAGTGTCACAACGTCAATTATGTCTTTTCATTCCATGGCGTTTTTATTACGCCTACACATTTGTTCGCTTTTCGTTAAATCTTTGTGTACAAAATAATGAACATGAACGTAAAAAAATGAACGACTACAATTCATCAACTTCTTAGTCATGAAACATGAAGGTATTCTTGCTTTAACCTGTCAGAATCGAACGAATAACCTTTAAGGTGAGCTTCATGATTTTCAACAGTATATATTCCCTTTGTTTACACATGGTTCGTGTGTTTTTCAGAAAGAAGAAAGACGTTGTTATGTACTGTACTCGAATTAACAGTATTAGTCCTTAATACACAGTTGTTTATTTCTTATACTTACGTGGAGACTTACTTTTGGATTCCATATTTAAGGTTTACTGATTAACTGCTTTATACTCATTAACTACTGTTTTGATTAGCATTGTTATGGTATAGACTTTTGGTATAGAGCATACGCGCCAACTACCGCCACCTCAAAGTTGTTTTTTGCAAACAGCTGGCGCGCGAAGTTTAATTGATTCTACATTGAATAACAGAGATAATTTTGTACTTGCTAAATAAATTTACTTTTACATTCAGATTTAAAAATACCGAACATTGTAAAAATTGTATACAAAATATTTTACTTATTACTGACATTTTTATTTATTGTTTATTATGTGATTACATTAGCTGCGACGAGGTATTTTGCAATGGTTTTGTAACGGATGAACAATATAAAGAAACGCCTCTTCTATTTTGTTAACAGCGTTCTCAATCGTGCGGTAAAATATCAACGTCACATTCATTTTTCTTTCTAATTCGTTTTGCTTTTGTATGATTTGATTAAGTTTCTCCATTATTTGTGAATGATTGCAAGTACAAGCGACTGTAAAATAATATTGAATAAAATAATAATTGTATGCAATATGAAATAATATTATGCTAATAAATATTTCCTACCTTTTCCAGAATCATTCTCATTTATTGTGCCATCCTCTTGTATTATTTCGTCATTATTTCCGATTAGTCCGTTATTGTCAGCTAAACATGAATCTCACATATTAGTATTTATAGTTATATGAATACATTGTTACATTTATACATAATAAATTTATTACTTTTTACTTCATCATCTTCAACCAAATCCTAAGATTCGACATACTTCGTTTCTTCTGCATCAATGACTGCAAATCGTGAAAAGCATTCTTAATATTTGGAATATGAAAATAAAAATAGATAATCTGTTAAAAAGTTTATCGCATTATACCTTGAGAATCAAACATATCTTCTGAACTCATCTCCGCTGATTAATGCAATACTCACGATTATGTACTTATTATTTATAGGTTATATTTGACAAATACTATGATAGCTATGAGTATCTATATTAGTTTGTATTATCCTCATATACCTTCTGCTGTGTTCAAGAATATTTATAATATCCGTATCTATACTATCTTTTAACAAAAACTGATCGATTTCAAGTAGGCCTAAGAAAGCAGAAACACAAACGCTGTAGATATTGCAAACCTGCCCTTCTTATTATTTTACGCTTCATACCTTACCGTCGAGACACCAAAACACAGTCGTTGAGGAGATGGGGGGAGGGAGGTGGCGGAGGAATTATTAGCTTCTTTTCGGTCGCGGATCGCGGTGCTTCTTGTCTGACTGACTCTGAGTAAGGCTGTTATTATCGTTACTCGGTAAGGGATCGCGGTGCTCTTTGCGTAGTAACAAAAAGAATTGCTTGTATTTACATGTTTGATTTTCATATCTTTACATACTTTTAAATCAGAATATTCAAAGCCACATTGATATCGAACAGAGCATTGCAGTATTCTTATGCTTCCATAAATGAAGGTTAGTATTTTTTGTAAAATACTTCTTTGTATATACACACGCGGTCTCGATATATGTATGTATTTGTGTGTGTGTGTATGCGTTTGTATGTATATGTATATATGCATGTGTGTCGATATTTCGAGGACTAGTCACGAGATTAATATTCGTATAAAGTAGTTATTTCTTTAATATTTTCAGAGTAGCGGAATCAAGCTCTTTGAAAATAAAATGACCCAAAAAACTGATACAGTTCACGTAAGACAAAGTAAGACCTTCTTTATTTTCGGTAATACATATATTTAATTAATTGTATATTGATTCTGACAAAAACAACATACTTTATTTCGGTTGCGGTTTCGAGAAAAGTTAATTTCGGCCGTTACTGAAAAAACGTATGTAGGTCTTAGTAACTTGTACGATTTGTTTTCTTCCTTTTAGAGTTATCGACTCGAAGCGATGTACCCAATTAATTTGTACGATTTTGTACTTTACGAGGCCATTACTTCTATCAGGCGTCGATATATGTTTTAGAAAGCAGAGTTATTACTGGAGAGAACTAACTTAGTTTTTTTGTATGACTATTATTCTACGCTCGTATGGTACGTTAATTTGGGATTAGACTCTTTATTCAAGTAATAAAAGTAAGGATATGTAGCATGGAAAAAACTTTAGGTATTTTAGAGGAAACGAGTTTAATGTATTACGAGTATTTGCGATGCCGTAAAAACGCGTGAACTTATATCGTGATATAATTGCAAGCGTCCCATCCAGAAAAACGCACGAGTCTGAAGCGACACACCGGATAATAGCATCTTGAGTCACATTACAAACCACGCACAGCAAATACATAAATAATTCATTATACTTGTATATACTTAACATACAAGTATAATGAATTATATTGCAAACCTAATAATGTTTTAGATTAACGTTTGATGAGAAAATGAATTTGACTCATTATATAGAAGACACCAATAATTGTGGATTCACAGGAATAAAAAATATAACTTGTAACAGTTACGTAAGAAATATTATATTTTTATATTGATTTGTTCTTGATAAGTGAAATAATGCCGTGAACATTTAATTTGTTTCCACGCAACTGAACAATAATGATTTCTCTAACGAATACTACTTAAAAATTATTTTTGCCATTGAAATTATAAGTAGCATATTTTCTTTGACCATAGGTACCGATACAGGCTCCTACGTATATCAACTTTTTACAGTCATTATGCACCGGGGCACTGCTACTGACGGCCATTACTACGCTTATATTAAGGATTTTGAAACTAAAAAATGGCAGTGTTTCAATGATAAAAATGTTACTCAAGTAATATATACACATATTTATTGAAAATTATTATGCTTATCAATGTTGCATCACAAATTTTTCAATTTTCATTTTATACAATTCAACTATTTTGTAATTTATAAAAAAATTAAAGTTTAAAGAACTAAAGTAAAACTTTATTATAGGTTTCATTTGAACAAATTCAACATATTTATACCAATCAGGGAATAAGAGAATGTACTATTGAAAAGGAAAAAAATGCAAATGCGTATATTCTGATATATAGGCAGATAAATGCAGATCGCAATGAACTACCACTAACTGTAGCTGATTTTCCTTCACATACTCAAGTACGATTATTATATTATTCCTATAAAACGTTAAATGTGGCAATGTTATTTTTCTTTATATATAACTCTCCCATTCGATGACGTGATTAAAAAAGTTGTACGACAATATTGATATTGATCACATTATTGTATAGATAATACGGTATACACGCATATTTACAAGTCATATATCTTAGTATAAAAAAATATGCTTCGAATTGACAATTAAAGGCTGATAAATATTAATAATAATTATTATAATACAATTATAGGGAACTATTGGCCGTACACCGTTAACTACAGACATTCTTATAAGCTCTAACGGAGAAGGCGTTAATCTGCATGATATAGGTAAGAATGATGTACTTACAAAACCCAAGGGATATGATGTATTGAATAAGGTATGTGTATAGTACAAATATGTGCAATAGCAAAAGCAAATGAAGATTTATGGAAATTGTAAATTAATACTAATTTCTATTGCTTCTTTATTGAAATTGAAACGTGGATGTACTTAAGAATTATATTAAAATGCAAGTAATTTTTAACAGCGTGATTTTATTTGCCCGCTGGTCTATAATCAAGCACTTTAGTGTAAGTTACCTATTAATAGATCAAAATAACGCGAAAATCGTGTATCGGCAATAATTGAAATTATTACTGATAACTTTTATTACATTACTCACATAGCAACTTACAATATGTTATTATTATTTTTATTTAGTTACCAGTACTTAATGAAAACAAAAAAATAGAAATGTGTTTTTCCCTTAATGAGGATGCCAAAAAGAGTAGCAACATTGAGTCAGCAATAAATGAACAATCATCTTTTTCTATTGATTCATATCCGGCGGAAATTAAATACTTAATGCCCAAATTAATCCAACAGTTATTGAAACTTGGAATAATAGATAAAACAGATGTTCTGCATTCATCATCAACTATTGATGAACATCAGCTATCAGCAGGATATGAGCAGGATGATACTGATGAATATGCACATTCTATATTAAAAGAGGAAACGGAAACAGAATTATCACAAGGAATAGGTACAATTTTCATATAAATTGCTGGACGCAAATTGTCCAATTTCATCAATTTAATTGCGATTCCATAAATAGTTGTTTGCAGTAGAGAGGGGTACCCTATAGCGAGACAGCCGGTGGGTGGTGCCACGTGGTCTGCACGTGTGTTGGCATCTTATAGCGAGCCCCCTCCCCCCCTAGACCCTTGGAGCAGGTAGTCGGCCTCGCTATCTCTCTCGCTTGCTATGACGAAAGGGAGTAAGGCTCTGCTGGGTCGTGCCACCCCACCACCCCCTCGCTATAGGACCCACCACCCACCACCCGCTATAGCTTATAGTGAGATAGAGAGTGGGTGGTGTCACGAGGTCTGTACATGTGTTGGGGGAATCTCGCAGGCAGCTTATAGCGAGCCCCCTAGACCATTGGCGCCGGTAGGAGCCGCGCGTGCTCTCTCTCTCTCTCTCTCTCTCTCTCTCTCTCTCTCTCTCTCTCCCTCTCCCTCTCCCTCTCTCTCTCTCTCTCTCTCTCTCTCTCTCTCTCTCTCTCTCTCTCTCTCTCTCTCTCTCTCTCTCTCTCTCTCTCTCTCTCCCTCTCTCTCTCTCTTTCTCTCGCATGGTATGGCGAGCGGGTGTACGGTACTCTGATATGATGGGATGGATACTAGTATCACCCACCACCCCCTCGTTATAAGGGCCCCGCCACCCATCATGTATACACATACACATACACACACACATATATACACACACACACGAGCGCGCGTACATATGAATTATATATATATATACAAGGGATATGAAGGAGTGGGATTTTGAATCGTTGTAGGGTAAATGAAAAAATGTCAAATGATGTTTATTAAATATATATTAATATAAATATTGTAAACGTTTTTAAAAAAATACAAATTTTACATTTCATCATTATGGATGTTACGTAGTCTGGCTGAAAATACAGCCGTTGTATTTTTTAGGTCATCCAGCCGGTTGGAGACCTTTGTCTTCTCCTTAGACTCGAATATTACCGGTTGGCTTGCAATGGCCACCAGTCGTCTCTGCAACATCCCTCTAGAGTTTTTTACAGATTTCTGTAATCAGAATAATTTAATTAGAATAACGATTTAATTTATTATTACGTACTATGAGTTATTTTGTAAAATACTTACAGCATCTTTGGCTAGTATCGCTTTTAAATTGATCTCCGCGGGTTTCAATATCCGCAAGCCTTTTGGTTTATAGACTCGCTCCGATCGTCGTCTCTGTAAACAGAAAAAATAATATGCATATAATATACATGATATAATAATAATAATAATAATAATAATTTAGTAAAAGGATTACCATGTAGTGTCGGGCGGTAATTGCTGCACTTTCTAGAAACTGCTCTGCCAAGCGTTCCGTCTGTCTGGTCTCATTATTGAAAAAATTACGCCTCTGTAGAAAAGAATGATATTTAAATATTTAACAGAAATTCTTTTTCATAAGTGTGAAGTAATCGAATAAAAAAACTTACCAAAAGTGCCATGTGCTTTACAGCACGATCACGGCGTTCTTGTAACTCCTCGTTGAGACGAAAGATATCATCTACGACGTTCACAAATTCAAAAGCTGGCTCCATTTTCCTCTTACGATCTTCTCTAACGTTACTGTAGGAGTTGTGGACTGTGAATGAGCGTGCGATGATTTTGGAAAATGAGTAAAGGAAAGTGAAGAGAGGGAAAATTACGTGGTGTGGGTATTTACACAGTTGTTACGTGTAATCTTCTTCTTCTTCTTCTTCTTTAAGGATGGATAGAGGGTGGTGTAATAAACTTAGTAGTATCAATAATCTTATATTTAGACATATGTATTTATAAAAATGCTGGGGTAGGAAACGGGATGTGAAAAAAGTTTAGGATGTTAAATAAATAAATAAATAATATACTTTTTGAGAGTTTATTTACAGATCAAAAATACAATTTCGTCGAACAAGACTGTATACAGAAACCCGTGCCTAACACATTTTTTTCGTAAATATTAAGCAAATTTTTACAATATTTTATTTTGTTTTTATAATTTTTTACTAATTTTCTAAAATAATACAAAACTAGAGAATCGTTATCTTTTAAATTATTTGTAAATAATAAAGTAAAACTGTTTAAAGAATTGAATTTACACATGTAATGTAGAAACACAATGCAATAATGACCGCAAACTGTTGAATTTGTCTGTTGGAGACATTTAGTATTCCACTTATATTTACGGGTATTTCTTCTTATAGCATTACGATGATGGCGTGATATCGGAGGGTTTCCATAGCTGTCGAAAAACGTACCTGAACCGTCCTTATCTATGTATATCGCAACCCAATGAGTGCCTGGGCGCCAACTCTCGTCTGTGTTAATGACCAACGCCGTCGGTTTCGTCAACACCTTGGGAATCCGATCCGCAGGACAGACACCCACTGTGGCGACAGGTAGATCTCGGATCGCTTGTAAAATCTGACACGTGTTCATTCTCTTTTTCTAGTTGGTCTATTACGCTGACAATTTCCAATGCTTCTTCGGCTATTTCAACTTGTTCTTCTTCTTCTTCTTCTTGTTGATAGTCCGTCATTTATGTTTTTGTAACTTCCAGTGGGTGTAAGAACTTCAATAGGCTTACTACAGTCAACGTCGCTATCTAGTGCTACTCTCGTTTCAGCCGATTTATATGAGACAGTATCATTATCGTCGTCGTCGCTATAGTCGCTGTAGTCTTTCTCGCTACTTTTCCGCACTTCTGTAGCGTAGATGTCTAAAATTTCCAAAGTCTCGTCCTCTCCACGTTCAAGCACGCTCCTTGATGGTGTACTGTTGCTGACAAATTTTTTTGTCGAATATTTATATTTTTTTGTAATATCACGAAGCCACTCTCTCAACAAGCCAGCTTTATGTAATGCACAATTACGCCAAACGTTCGAACAAACTTTATGATACATACAGCCAGTTGACACTATATTTTTATACGAAAAATCTAGCGTGGAATAAGTTGGTGCTTTGTATTTTTCTAAATCAATGACTTTTCGGCCCAGTAATTTTGACAAGTATTCTTGTTTTGGCGTACCTAGCGTGTAGATTTGTGAAGCAGTCTTTACGAATGCTTTTAAATTGCCCTCCACGTGTTTTAAGGATAAATCACCAGCGATCCACTCGATACCGTGCACAAATCTTGTCAACGTGTTGTTCGTTCGCTGCAGATAGCCGTTGAGTTATGTGAAATCGTGTGGTGGTTTCACAAACCAGTGAGCGTAGGTCTTCTCTTCAAGTGATAATATAACAACTTCTTTAGGAGTGAAAATATAATTTCTATCGAATGACGGTTGAATGTCAATAATTATTTCCATTTTTTGAGAATATTATATTTTAGACTGTGTCACACGAGTGATTTTTTGACTGCGACTGACAGAGCTACGCGGCTTTTTGTAGAGAAAACTCCGCCCTCATGTGTATTTTTCTTTCCCTCTACGTTATTTTTCTTATAGAGACTCCTCCTTGACTCTACGAGTTATAATCAACTATAACTTGCCGTGATGAGTCAATCTCCAAGACGTTGTCGTACTCGGCATAAATAATGGCATTGATCGTTCTTACAAGTGAAGTCTCGAAACGAACTTATATACGTACAGAGCCATGGCGTACTAAATTCCAATGTCCCGAATAATTAGCCGATAAATCAGGTGTCAGATCAAATGCGAAAAGACAATAACCATTTGGATAGTCCACGCGTGATATTTCATTTCCTGCATTACCGAAATGTATACCAGAACCTGCGAAAAGCGATTGATAAGCATCGACGTACAATTTATTGGCAAATGACGGCTGTAGCGGTCTACTCGGTACTGACACGCCGTCGATGTACAAGGACAAAAAGTTTATTGAAAAATGTTGAAAATTAAAAGGATTCATTGTACGATCTCCGTTAAACGCTCTGTTATCAACAAAGCCAAGCACGAGTCTCTTTGGCAGTTGACCTAAAATAACATTGTCAAGCGTATGACCTAAAATACCACTTGGTAGTGTGACAGATTTTATTTCCACACGAGTAAGTGGATATTTAGCGGTTGTCTTGGAGAGAGCGTTCGCATGTGCTAGTAGAATATTAGGACTAACTTTTACACGCCTTACGAGTAACGTTGCTTCGGTTATGTGTATAAAAAATGAACCAGCGGTTGAGGCATCCATAAGACAAAAAGCATCTTTAGATCTGACAAGGCGTAGACGCAGCTCAACACCGTTTAGCAGATGTCTATCCTGATTGCACACGTCTAAATGAATATGACCCGTTAAATCGAGAAATTTTCCAGCTTTTGTATGCTCTGCACGGGCTGTGAGACCCGGATTACTGGTAGCGGCCACGGCGTTTGCGGCAGCGTCCATTTTTCCCGCTGCATCGGTGTACCATAAGGCCGTCGTCAGATGCGAGCGCTTAGCCCCTGCACCGTAATTAAGCAAAGATTCTATGTAGGCTCGGTAGGGGTAGGCATTATTCGGTGGTGATACAAGTTTCTGGTTGAAAAAAACATCTATCTGATTAAACAGTGAGTGTAGAATATTGTTTACAGAGCCCACCTTATCATTATCGGCATCAATATCGGGTAGTATTTGAATACGGACACTTAACATAGTATGCGCAAGATCTAAGTAATACTCGCCATTACTCGATACGACAAATTCCAATGGTGCACTATCATTGAGCGATGACACTGGCTTATAATGCACGAACTCATAAGATTCGATAGATGTTTGTGTTTGTGGTAGTGAGAACAACGAAAGTTCTGATTTCAAGCACTCTCCGCTATGACTATGTAGAAAAGACATGATGTATATGTTCAATTTTTAGCCAAAGATATCGTTGGAAGATTTTTTACGCCCAGTCCCGCGACGCTTCTTACGCTGTGTTCTCTTTTTCTTAGTCACACCACCTGTACGACGTCGACAACGGCGACGATGAGTGTGTTTCTTCTTCTTCTTCTTACCAGCCGTACTGAAGGATTTTTTCCGATTACTAGTTGTAGTTTTTCTTCGTCGCCTTCTTCTCTTTTTCAGTGGCAGAAGTGATTGCGCGATGCTGTCGGTTGAGCGAGGTTTAAGAGACTGTAGAGCTGTATTCAATGCAATCGATTTATAGCCTGAACCATTCATCATCATATTGTTTAACTTGCCTTTTGCTTTCTCGGCCAAATTGTCGCGCGACTCCGTAAAACGGTTTCTCACTGATTCTTTAAAATTAATATTATTACCAATATCGTCTAGTACATTGATTCCTCCGCGTAATGCCTCTTTTCCGACTGCTCGCAAACCCTTCGTAAAAAACGGTAATATTGACCGGGCCAAGCCTGCGAAGAAACTACCAATACCAGATCCGCGTTGCCATCGAGAACCGTTAAAAACGTTACGTACACCCCCGCTACCAATCTGATTTTCATAGTATGCAATGTAGTGACTCATTTTGTAAAAGTTTTTACAATACCCTCTTAAAGTGAAGTGTAAGTGTCAGAGTTCCATACTCGAATGCTACAGAGCGTCCATTTGCGTCTCTTATATCGATTATAATATTTTGAAAACTATTTTTCATCAGTGGTATATATTTTATTGGTGCAAAATGCTTAACAACTGTGGCACCGAATTTATAATTAACATTGTCTAGAGAAACTATACGTAAAAGCGAAGCTTGAGTATCGCCAACAACATAGGGCTCGCACACATCTGAGTAAATGAAAAGATGCTCTGGTATGGCACGTGTTAAGCAGGCTGGGTGGTTTCCCGTAATAAAGGGATTTTTTTTATTTACTACAAGTTTCAAGCTAACGTACTGATCGGTATCTCTACCACTGGTGCTATTATAGGTGTTAGGGAATTCTGTAGCTCGCAACTGAAGAAGATCATCTGGTGAAGGGTCGATGCCTAGTATACGACCGATTTTTTCATTCAACTCCAAGTGATGCGCCATACCGCATCCTGTTGCAGATTTTGCGCATGAAAGCTTAGCCATATAATGCCCTTGCGCATGTGGTGCTGGTACAAAACTCAGATGTTTTTTCATCTGTGTGCTCGACTCATTCAAGCATTCGACAAAATGTTCGATATCCTTGTAAATTCCATAGGGTATTTCGTTAAATTTTTCCAGCAAAGACGTATTTTTAAAAATATCCTCGCTCGTGTAAAATTTATAATTAGTTTCACCGCTGTCTTTGGTAATATGTGGTATAGTACAAGGTATATATATTTCGGCAAGTCCTACACACCATGTACCGTTGAGCCGTATTTCATGTGCTAAATGTGTCGTAAAACATGTAGTTGTATTATCCTGAAAGTAACGCATACTACTGTTACTGGGTAGTACCAGATAAAATTTGTAATTAGTTGTCGTCATTATGTGTAGGGGAGTAGAGCTCACTTTCTAATATCCATGAATTAAATGTATCCGGATAACCAATCCACTTGACGAGTGCTTCTCTCTTTTTACCCTTGCCACGCCGTCTAATAACCCGTTCAATTATATAACTATTTTCACTCACTCGTTTCTTTCCTACTAGTGTTAATTCTTCGGTGTAAAAAAATCCTTCAATCTTTTCTCCTTGCAAGTCTGCTAATAAGTATGTATAAAGATTTTCGCGTTTAGTCACGTTTACAATTACAAAAATTTCTTCACTCCAGCCGGAAACAAAACCTTTTTCAAAGACATGCTTGGACCGACTGACTCTCACATGGTCACCAACTTTGAATTTTGCCGTCTTTACAGGTCGATATCTTATGTATTTTTTATCATTGCGTTTCCAAGATTTTTCTAGATTAGCACGTACCTGTATGGCATTATGAATAGTTACACTAGCGGGTGTGAATTTTATACTGCTATGGGGTGTATTATTGTAGCTACGTACGAGGTCTTGTAATACGTCTATATATCTATATGTGTTTCTGTAGGTGAAGTAACGCCAGATACGTTCTTTTAAGGTTCTATTAAAACGTTCAACAACTGCGGCTTTTACGTCTGGATTAGGGGCTACACCAAACAAAATTCCGTTTTTCTTGAGATACTTTTGAAATGCTGTGCACAAAAACTCCTTACCCCGATCCGACTGCAGGTATACAGGTATGCGACCATTAGCACGCGTCAGAACAGTATCGAAAGCATTAACGACCGAAGTCCCTGCCTTATCTTTCATCGGCTGCACCCAGCAGAATTTAGAGAATACGTCTATTACTACGAGTAGGTAGTTGTATCCGTCGTTATGCAATTTTAATGCTTGCACGTCTACGAGATCTGTCTCCCAAACAGCGTCAATCATGTGTACATTATAGTGCAATCTCTGAAACTTTCTACGTACTGGCTTATGAAGTGTAAATGCGTCTTGATTACTCAGCCATTCGTGAATTCTTTTAGGCGGATCTTTTTTGTTGATGCGTAAGAGTTTTCTAGCTCCGGAAAAACTCGCCTCGTGAGCAGGATTAAAGTATTGGTTTTCATACGTTTTACCAATCATATTTTACATATATATATATAATATATATGTAAATATATGATTGGTAAAAAGGTTATATATATATATATATATATATATAACACAGCTGAATTTCACAAATTTAAAGACAGCCAAGAGCCAGCTCCTTTTTGGTTGCTAGATGGTGTACTAGACGCTTGGTTACTTAATAATTGAAATTTTTGGGTTTTATTTTTCACGATATCTAGAGCTTCTTTTGTAACTTTTCGTTTCTTTTTCGTCGAGTATGAAGAACTCTTTTTAACAGAACTTACTGCTCCACTGTCGTTTGTAAAACTGTCTGACTCAGTGCCGTCAGTGTCGTTGTCACCCACACGACTGTGAGTGTCGGGTGTTGCAAATGTTGGTGTACTTACCCAAAAATCATTATTACCTACATACTCACGGGGCACGTTTAACAATCTTAAAAAAGTAGCAAAATCACCACGACCAATAGCTTGAAATTTTTTTCTTTTTCTTAACGTGTCATTTAACAGGTCTATAATACTTGAATGTTCAATTAATTTACCGTTTATAGCGACCACACCATTTTTATCCCAAGAGAAACGATCGGAAGTTGTGTTCAGTTTTAAATAATTCAATAATCGCTGCGCTTTATCAGCATACATTTTAGGAACCGTTGCCACGATATTTGTCGTGGATAACGAGCTATTCTGCTTGTCAGCAGCAGCAGCAGCAGCAGCAGTAGAATCTTGAGAAAAATTTGTATTTGCAAAATTTGAATGTTTAATACGTGATTTTTGTATGAAAAATAGATATCTCTGTAGAGTTTGAAAAAATTTTTTCCACTTTTCATCGTTATCTTGAAAATCGTTGGAATTTAAAATCTTACTCATTTCATCGTCAAGGCGTGAAAACTCATCACCGGGTGTTTGGATGCTATCTAAAATCTGCGAAGTATCTGTAAGATTAGAATCGATGGTTGTAGTTGATACTGTTGCTGTTGGCATGCCTCGTACACCGTGGCCATCTTGTGCACCACCTGAGTAAACTCTAGCGGCTACTGCATCTTCCGGTATAATTATCATTTTTCGTGCGTGTTCCATTGCGCGTTACTTGCTGTGTTTATTTATTTATTCCAATATTTTCGATAAAAAATGATTTATTAGGGGTGCAAGTAGGAAAGGGAGAAAACCACCGCCACTTTGTAATAATAAACGTTTTTTCTTCTTCCAACCAGATGTGCTATCTGTTATTGACTTTTTTTTCTACGCTTCCCTGTCTTACTACGTTTACTATTATTTATTTTATCAACTAATTTTCTCAAAATTTGTTTATGCTTTGAAAGTTTATTTTTCTCTTTAGTTTTTAAGCCTACACTTCCTTTTAGAATATTCAGAACGCACTCACAGATACAGCGTACAAGATTTTTATCAGCTGTTCGTAGCAGAACACTGCGTTGCTGCACATCTGCGTGGCAGAGTGCGTATAAGAGTGCGATGCACTTTTTTGTAAAGTATTTAGGTAGAGTAATTTTTATATTTTCAACGCAACCACAGCTTGCCATTGAACGGTCTGGTGAGGACTGAGCCCTGCTCGGCATTGACGACGCTGTTGACGCGTCCATATCAGCTATTGAACTGAAAATTTTTTAACTGGCTTAACGCCACTTTTTCTTTGGAACGTACGCGTAATGTCTCTCGTCGTCGGGGAAAATAGATGCCCGAAAACGAAACTCGTCTGGTGTGTTTTGCTTTAAATCAATAAATAAATAAGAAAAACTATGTTTAATTGCGTCATAGTATATTTCTTGGAGAAATTTTGGATTTTCAGGATAAATTTGTCGCGCTAGATAGAAAATTTGTGCACGATCGCGAGGATTTTTAAAAAGTACCAAATAATTAGCATTTAACGATATATCTCGCTGTCCTTTATGAAATAAATTTTGATTTAAATAAATAATCGACAGCGATTTGTGATGTGAACCACGCACAAAAAGATCCTCGACTACTTTATTGCTCGATTCTCGCATAAGATCATCTATGATGATTAATTTTTTATGTGCATTATCGTGTGAATAATCTTTAGGGTCAGGTAGACCCTCGTGATACTCGATCTTCCCATATGCAGGTTTGAAACCATGCTCGTACGTGTCTTGCCACTCTGCATAGTACACGATTATCCGATCAAAACGTGTGTTACACAAACGATCGAGATGTTTCAAGAATCGACTAACAAAAAAAGTTTTTCCACAGGATGTGGGCCCACTAGCAATCATTGTAAACGGATGAATAAGTCGTGTATCCATGATGATGATGATGATGATGATGATGATGATGATATGATGATGATCTAGCACAACTTATCAATACTGACACGTTGTACATATGCACAAAGTTATTTTACTACTGACAATCAATTGCTAAACCGTTTGCATATATAAAAATTACAGTTTCACGTTATATTTGTTCGTAGTTTGAAGAAAAAAATAATATATTTTTACAACTCATATCAGCTAATCACCGCTGCGGGTGGGCCCCGGCGGCGCGGCGCGGAAATTACACTTTACACACGCGACAAATCAGCTGCTTTTCGCGTGTGTTGTCACCGCCTGCTGATCAGCGGGGGTATAAGGCTGTAAAGCATGAATTTAGCTAACGCCGCATGGCTCAGCGTGCGAGGGCAGGCGCACTAAGACAGCTGATGCGCCGCCCTCCGCAATACCGCTTATAAGCAAGGTTATTATTTTTTTGAATAATAATAATAAGGTATGACTGAGGAGTTACCAGGATGTTTGAAAAAATTATACGATATACCAAATTACAATACAATGTAAACATTTTTATTACGGTGAATTTTTTTTACATTTTCTTTAATTTTCTTTCTGATTTCAGTGTAGCGCAACAACCGGCTAGTAGGATTCATAATGAATTGGAACATTGTAATACTCAAACTCATGGTTGCGACCTGATTTAACAAAATCACCGGGTGCAATACTTTTCTATATTCTCAATCACCAAATACATTAATACTTGGCGATGGAGAATGTAGAAAAGTATTGCACTCGGTGATTTTGTTAAACATGGTTGCAACCATCAGTTTGAGTATTACAATGTTCCAATTCATTCTGAAGCTTACTAGCCAGTTGAGGCTATATACAACGGTACAAACACACACATGAAATAAAATATATTTGACAAATATTTGATAAGTTTTCGTTTCATAATGTACATAATATTTATATTTTTTTTTGTCGTTTTTTCATATAATAAGATTTTTTATATACAGTTTTTATAATACTATTTAGAAAAAATTTGGACATAATTATGAAAACATACTTTTACGAATTTTTTCACGAATAAAAGATAATTGGAATGCCATGACTTCTTCATACACAATGTCAAAGTAACGCTCGTTGAATTCGCTTGGCAGATTATGTCTTATATTGTTGTATATAAATTCGTTTGTTGAGTCATCAGTTACATATTTTAAGAACATATTTTGTTCACTTTCTTCGACAGTATTAGCTGTTTCTGCTGCTGAAGCGTTGTCACTGGGTGCACTGACTGTCTGTTTGTAATAGGTGTTGACATCGGCAAATGACTGAGGGCGTTGTTCCAGCAAAAAAGATTTTGATCCATATGATGTAGTGAACAGTAAATCATGGTTTAGCAGATTTAACGTTCGCTGACCGTTATATTTCTGATAATACTCATAATCATCAGTGAAGTAGGTATTGATGAGATCAAAATGATCTTGTAGCTGCTCCCACGTATCTGTATTTATAACTAACTCTCGACGAATCGCTCTCGAACCACCGGCATTTATAAATTTCAACACTAACTCGTATTTTAATATTTCACCATTACTATTCTGGCTCTCACGTGTTCGGTCGAATCCTACTACGATTCTCTTAGTATTAGAAGAATTAAGCGCGTAACACACTGCTAAAATACTGTTGGGCAGTTTCAAAACTGCATTGACTTTTCGACAGCGTTGCGATGATTCACGTTCTACTTGTACTTGAGACATTGTGATGATGATGATGATGATGATGATGATGATGAAGGTTAGAGTTGATTATAACGATATAGCGTCGTACTTGTGCGTAGGTTCACATACATACACTCGAAAACGTTCTATGGTCTTGGCAATCGTACACGAGGCTTTTAAACAGTTAGCTCCACATTTTTAAAAATACACACACACACATATACACCCTTTGAATGCGCGCGTATTTTCCGGTCACGTCACCACCCACACCCTCTATATATTGTTTTTTACGTAAACAACGTATTTTCGTGTTTATTTTAAGAAATATCCTTTGCATATTTTTCTACGACAACCCTTATACAATTCACCGATACATAGAAGGCCTCGTTAAGCACCAAACAGTTTGTATAGCCACTGGTATATGTGAACGGGTAGGTAAATAAGCTTATCTAATCTCTTTTATGGTTTGCAATAAAACTCGAACGCTGTAGGATTTTCGGAAAAACCCTAGAAGCGTCTTACAACTTACCCCACCACTACCATCACAACCACCACCACTACCACTACCACCACCACCACTAACAGCTCATCAGAAAGATACTTAGATGAACGTCTATTTTTTTTTAACATGTAGCTGAAAAGATATAAATACCCAGAGCGCTCTAGCGAATGCATTACTGTCCGTTCGAATTTTCAACCGGCCGTTTCAACCGTTGACGCAAATTTTATAATTTTTGAAGTTTCTTTTTCTCTCGGTGTTTTTTTTAAAATGGCTCCTAAAATTACGGTACAGGACACAGGCTACCTACGTAA
Organism: Muscidifurax raptorellus; assembly: GCA_020010945.3. Lineage (NCBI taxonomy): Eukaryota > Metazoa > Arthropoda > Insecta > Hymenoptera > Pteromalidae > Muscidifurax > Muscidifurax raptorellus. The sequence continues at coordinate 915,990 of JAHUUD020000016.1, read as the reverse complement.
CTGTGTACGTAAAGTGTTGAAACGCGTACAAGACAAACGTGCGGGTGTGTTTTCTCGGGCTAAGCTAGCTGATCTCCGTAGACGGGGACAGTGGTTATCGAATATGGAGCATAGTGCTCTTCAATCAGAGTTGCGTACGATGCTCCCTTATCTAACGCCTACCGATATTTATTATTTAAAGCGCCGCGGGTACTTCTATTCGGTAGATGCAATGCTCGTGCTCGTGGGGTTTGTAACCCAGGGGCATCTCCATCGTAGAGATCCCCGGTTTAAAAATACATTGTGTGAATATAATGAATTAGGTATGTGTTTTAAGTAAAAGTGAAAAAGAAAAAAACAGTGTTAGTGCAAAGTGTATTTTAGTTTTTAAACGAATTTTTTGTTGTTGTTGTAGCGATTAAGCGCATACTGGCGGACGACGAAGAAGAGGCTGCTTCGATGAACGCCATGGGGCCTACGGAGGCTGTGGGGGCCGAAGAGGATATTGTTATGGAGGTAGTGGAAACGGAAAGTAATATGAGCATGGCAAGTGCAAGTGCAAGTGCTAGTGGTGTGAGTGATCGAAGGGATGTAGCTGCACCTGCAAGCGAACCGGTACCTTGTTCTTCTGGTTTAAGCAGACTGTTGCAGCTACAGTCATCTCCCTCGTCGTCCTCAACATCATCATCATTATTATTATTAACATCACCCCATCGAATGGCACGCTCGCCTGAAGATAGCGGCTGGATCGGTAGACCTGAAGTTGATCCTCATTTCGTACTGCACATAGACAATGTGTACAGCGATACGAGTTCGGATAACCCGTGTCCTTTCTCGACGGACGACGACGACGACGACGATGACAACGATGGTGCTGTTATGAACGACAACGACGACGATAACGACGGTAACGATGGCGACGACGACGACGACGATGACGACGACGACGACGACGACGATGACGATGACGACCCTGAAGATTTAGATGTTGACGACGGCGTTGAAGAGCTACCCGCCGCCGCCGCCGCCGTCGAAGCACAAGAAGATGCTAATTTCGACAACGACGACGATCCAGCATTTTTAGTTGCTAACGACGATGACTACGATGATGCTGCTAGTTTCGACTCGCAGGCATCGACAATAGTAGCGAACGACAACGACAACATCGAAATAGGACCCGTGTACGAGCCAGACTCATTTATACCGCAGTATGTTGCGGATGTAGCACCGCAGCCTATGCACGGTGCACCAGAGGACCGGGACACAAAATTTAGTGTCTACAGTCCGGTCGTACACGATACGCCCGAAGCTAAAGAAGCACAACTTGCACGTGCCCGACTCATTTATGATTTTTATCATAGACCAGAAGAACCTTCAGATATTACCTTCTACTACGACAACACAGGCCGCCGAAGAAACACCCATTTCGATCAGAACAACATGGACCACAACAACATCAATAGGAGTAAGTAGAACCGTTATTTTACTTTTAATAGCAGGGGGTGTATTATTAAATAAATAAAATAATTTTATAGAAATCCGTTATATCGAGGAGCAAAGACCGGACGCTCTAGCCGGTGATTTTGAGGATTTTTTAAATTATTACGCGGGAATACGTTGGGCACCCCGCGCGCGCGAACGACGTAGAATAGATACGATGTGGGAAAGCAGGTACGATACAGAATCACTGCACCGTGCCTTCTTTTACACCTCTAGTCTCGAGGAAATGCGTGAAGAGTTCATAGAGACGCATAAATATTTCCGCCACGTGTTCGACGAAGAGTATTGAAATCTTTCTTTTTTGAATTTTTTTCATAATCGGCATTATAAAAATAGTTCTTTTAAATAACTGATATTTTTTACGTAAAATTAAAATTAGATTTTTTTCTAAATTTCATAAAAGGCTTAGCGCTGATCCGTGAGTCTTATAACTCGGATGAAGATGTCGGCTCGCAGGTAGGCGGAAGTGCCTTAGGGGAAAATATGGACAGTAAAATGGACGACGACAGCAATGGCGACACCGATAGCGACGCTGGTGACAGTGAAGAACGTAAATTTATTTTAATATCGCGCGATACATCGGAATCTACTACTTTAGGGATGCGTGGCGAACGCATAATTGTTAGGTTGACCGAGCTCCCTGCAGAAAGTAATCCCTTTGAATGGTTCGAAGAAGCATTTAACGAATTGTATACATATATCGTATGGCTCGCAGACAGTGCCTACGATTATATAACGGGCTATGTTTCGAGCGATTGTTTTTCCAGGGGGCCCGGCTGGCTAAGCGTTCGCCAAATAGTAGATTTTGAGCCTACCGATATTTTAAACATAATTTTTGAAATAGGGTAAAGCTGCGAGGCTTTTGATATTAGAAATAATTTAATTTTAGACCTTAGCATAATAAAAAATGTGACCGGTGGGAAAAATACAGGGTGTCCTGTCACACATGTTGACGCCAAAAACAAAAAATTTATCGTCACCATAGCGAATGACGATAACCTTTGTTTACCGCGCGCCTTAGCAGACGGTTTGGCATACATACTACTCCAAACCGACTGCAAAAATCCAAATTTTATTAAAAATTGGAAACGTGCGTGCGATAGCCGTTGGGGAGCGCAAAAAATGTATGCGCTCGATTTGCTGCAAAGCGCCAACATATCTCCAAGTGACATCCCTCCGGAGGGGTGTACTTTAGAACATATTGACGCTTTGCAGAATTATTTAATAAATGATAAAATAGCTATAGTAATTAGAGATAATAGGAAATTTGCGAAGAGACAGGCCGAGGTTATTTTCGACGGTCGTGAAAGAGCCGGTTTACGCGACGAGAACAACGCGCGTGAAATAAATTTATTATTTTTCGAGGGTTCTCAGGGGCAACCAGGGCATTACGCGTACGTAAAATCAGTCGTAGCAGCCGCCGGGGGTACGAATTTTTGCGATAATTGTAATAAAGTCGAAGGATTTGCACAAATGTGCAAAATCCTGTGTTTATTGTTTTGCACGTCCTCCGTGTGACCAGGCAATCGTGATACATTGTGATGATTGTAACAGGAATTTTGCTAGTGAAACCTGTTATAATATACACAAAGAACAGAGACGTGACGGAAAAAAACACACATGTGGCATGTTTTATTGTAGGCGGTGTCAATGCGAACACACCTTCAATGAAGCATGCTACATAAAGCCGATCACTAAAAATGATTGCACGGCCAAAATCGTAGAAAATAAACCTGAAACACGGTTTATTTTTTACGATTTTGAAACGCGTCAGGACGAATGTAGTACTGATGACAACTCGTGTTATAAACACGTTGTCAATCTATGCGTCGCCAGACAAGTTTGCGATATTTGTATAAATATCGAAAACTTGAATGGCACACATTGCAGATTTTGCGGTATTCGTGACTTCGTTTTTGAACAAGACCCGGTAAAAAATTTTCTTGATTTGAGCGTGCGTGGTACAAGCTCTTTTAAAAAGACGGTGTGTATCGCGCATAACGCAAAAGCTTTCGACACACATTTTATTTTAAAACAAGTAATATTAAATAATTTAAACGTCGAACCAAAAGTAGACCAAATTAGAACCCCGTGACGCTTTTTTCGGTGGGCGCACTGAAAATGTCGTCATCTCCTTTGAGACGCGCGATTCGCAAAAAATAAAATATACGGATATATGCTCATTATATCCGTATATTTGTAAAACAGGAAAGTTCCCTACAGGACATCCTGAAATATATGTAGGTACAGAATGCCACGAATTAACAGGTGTTAATTACGAGCATTTTGACAGGGTGAATGGGTTGGTAAAATGTGTTATTTTACCCCCGCGGGATCTATATATACACGTTCTACCTGTCAAAATGCGTGTCAAGCTGCTGTTTCCTCTCTGCAGAGCCTGTTGTGAAGAGGAAAACTTCAGCACCTGTACTCACGAAAACGTTGAGTTGCGCGCGCTCTCAGGAACCTATGTATATAACCTATATATATAATTCATATGTACGCGCGCTCGTGTGTGTGTGTGTATGTGTATGTGTATACATGATGGGTGGCGGGGCCCTTATAACGAGGGGGTGGTGGGTGATACTAGTACCCATCATATCAGAGTACCGTACACCCGCTCGCCATAGCATGCGAGAGAGAGAGAGAGAGAGAGAGAGAGAGAGAGAGAGAGAGAGAGAGAGAGAGAGATAGAGAGAGAGAGAGAGAGGGAGAGGGAGAGGGAGAGGGAGAGAGAGAGAGAGAGAGAGAGAGAGAGAGAGAGAGAGAGAGAGAGAGAGAGAGAGAGAGAGAGAGAGAGAGAGAGAGAGAGAGAGAGAGAGAGAGAGCACGCGCGGCTCCTACCGGCGCCAATGGTCTAGGGGGGCTCGCTATAAGCTGCCAGCGAGAGCCACCCAACACATGTGCAGACCACGTGACATCACTGTCTATAACTATAAGGTATGATGGGTGGTGGATGGTGGGCCCCTATAGCGAGGGGGTGGTGGGTCACACCAGAGACTTACTCCCCCCCTCGCTATAGCATGCGAGAGAGATAGCGAGGCCGACTACCTGCTCGAAGGGTCTAGAGGGGGGAGGGGGCTCGCTATACGCTGCCTGCGAGATTCCCCCAACACATGTACAGACCACGTGACACCACCCACTCTCTATCTCACTATAAGCTATAGCGGGTGGTGGGTGGTGGGTCCTATAGCGAGGGGGTGGTGGGGTGGCACGACCCAGCAGAGCCTTACTCCCTCTCGTCATAGCAAGCGAGAGAGATAGCGAGGCCGACTACCTGCTCCAAGGGTCTAGGGGGGGAGGGGGCTCGCTATAAGATGCCAACACACGTGCAGACCACGTGGCACCACCCACCGGCTGTCTCGCTATAGGGTACCCCTCTCTACTGTTTGCAATACTATTTATTATAATTACACGAAATTATATGCAAATATACTTTATTACGAACTTTAAATTGTATATTTAATGTAAGTTAGTCTTGTATATTTAATTTAAAGCTTATTACGTACTTGAAAAATGAATTAAAATGAAAGCAATGTTTACAGTGTATAGTGTACATAAATATGAAGTATTTTTCCATAATTTTCGTGCAATTTTCATCTTTATTCTGGACACAAATTTTTCGCACGCAAATTAAGTTTGATTGTGTCGGCTATCATCAATTGAGCATTATATTTGCATTAAATGATAATTAAAATTACAGTATTAATATGTTCATATTGCATTAAAAATATATGAAACTGAATGCTAATTAAACATATTAATATAATTTGGAATTACTTTTGCATGAATTTTCGAACATGTGAAATACATTAAAATTATTGTTAAACAACTACAAGAAAATAAAAAATGTAATCTTCCTCTCATGACCTCTTCCTCAAGGTTGCAGACATAAAAAACATAAAGAAAAAAAGTATTACATTTTCCCACTGTCCTTTTTTAAACTGAAGTGTGCTTTATATAAAACATTATGATATACTTTCACGAAAACTATAATATGAAATTGAAGTTGTCAACTTCCGTTTTGAAGCGATAAAACGAAGAGCAAGTTATAAAATGCATACGGCTGTTATATCTCATACTGTTTTTCAGACCTCTATAGCTTCTCATGAGGGCCTGTAAATTTGTTAAAACTAGTTGGTTGTTGCAAAAGTAAAAAGATTAGCAAATTTTTTACTATGTGCATCTGCATATTTTGGATTAAAACTGCGAAAATGCAGTGTAAGGTGTATAACTTGCGACCTCTACAGTTTGGGTTAGGGGCTTGTATATTTGTTTGATTTTCGCTGATTTTTTAATAAATACACGACGAGATGACAATACATTTTCCGGGTTTACATCTGTATATTTCAAATGAGAGCGCAAAAAAGACAGCTGAGCGCAATACGTGTATGAATCGATACATAACTAAAGGTTGTAAAACATCATTGATCTATACTTTCATTATTAGGTAATTGTTCAACTGTTTGTACTCATCTTTGAGAAGCTACTTGCATTTTTGAAAGATTGAGAGCCACTGCTTTTAAGAACGCACTGGTAGATGGAGGTTGCCAAACTCAGTTTCATAACCATAGAATATTAATAATTGCTATATAATGAATATTTCATACATTTTTTATTTAGACGAAATTAAAAGTATTGTAAGAAGTGACAGTTTATGTTTAGCTGATAAGTACCCATGTGAACAAACCATAATTGGAGAAGTTAAAGACACTAAAGTTACTATGCTTCTAATATCTAATAATAATCAGCAAAATATTATTACCTTCGAAATTCCGGCAGGTTGCATATGCAGCTTGCTCCCGAAAATCGAAAAGTACATTATTTTCAAGAAACATTTCTGAAAATTCATTTAATTCACAACAATCTCGTAATGTGCAAAATAGGGTAGGAAGCTGCCTACATTCTGCGACAATGCCAGATAAAGATGTAATAACCCGAACCCAAGTAAGCATCGTTTTTATAATGTTACTCAAATCATACAATGTATATATTAAAAACATCTCTTGTAGAAATGTGACTGTTTTTGAAAAATTTGAATAACACATTAACAATTTAACAAATAATAAAGTTAAATTAAGAAATATATGTTAAGAAGACAACGATTCTTGATATTTTTCTTAATTTTCTGTTCTCGTCGAGCTAAAAATCCATTAATACCGACCGTATTAGTTATTTGGGAAGGAAAGGAACTGATAATTGTTTTGATACATTTATTAAACAATAAAAAAATAATTATATATGTATATATGTATATTTCACAGAATACTCAGTCATATTGCAGAAATGTAATAAAAAACGAAAATGTGAAGAAGAAAGAAAATGGGAGTGTTCCCAACACTGCAGCTACTGATACGACGTAAGTTATTGCTGATGAATGAGTTAAAACTCCCTTCTTTCATTGTATATAAAATAGTAAATATTCTGTGAAATTGAGTGCTCGAAAAATAAATTTTGCCGTAACAGTTGAAATATATTCTATAGATTGTCAAAGACTACCATGATTTTTTTTAAGTTGCCTATTTTATCATTTTATGCCTATTTTCAAATTTATAACTCCTCAGAGAAGTATTAGACAAAAACTTTTGTTTGTACAATTTTCATTTAATTCTTTAAATTCAAAATTAAGGTATTCATTCTCTAACAGCGTATGGAACATATTCCCAAATTTATTTATTGATCGGTCGATTTCACAGAGAATCACCAACATTTGATTGTATGCCCTGCTGTAGCCCTAATATAATACAAATTTAATTTAGCATTTTCTAAATTTCCTATGTATTTTTCTTAAGATTGTCCATTATTTACATATCAATTTATTTACAGGTTATTGATTTATCAACCACCTCCATGTAAAGGCGGAATAGCCATTAAAAATGAATATTTACAATGCTTGGGGGAACAAAAATTTCTAAACGACATAATCATCGATTTTTACTTAAAATATTTAATTGAAGAAGTTATGGAACCTCAAGAGCGTGACCACACATTTTTATTCAGTACATTTTTTTGTTCTAAATTATTTGATAAAAGTACGGCTTCCGCTGAAGAAAGGCACGCTTCCGTTAAAAATTGGACTAAGAAAGTAAATCTTTTTGAAAAAGATTTCATTATAATTCCTATAAATTATCCGAGGTGAGTATTTACATTAATATTATTTGTCCACCTGTTCCAAAAAATTGGTTTCTCTTAAAAGACTTTAGCCCTTCAAGTCTTACAAAAGTATTAGCTAACGACAATAGATCGTAAACTTTTGTTCCACATATTTGATGAAACACTTCTTTATTACTAATTTACTACAAATAACATTAGAAACAGCAAAAATAGTTATTAATTATTATTAGATCTCTCGCTCATTGATTTGTCAATAACTTTTTTAGATGATTGAAATGATTGCCAAGAGTCAATCTTGAAATAAATTATAAATTCTTTAAGCTTCATTATTGAAGCTGAGCCTCCTTTATCGAGTTCTAAATATATATATATATACAGATATCGTTAAGTGTTATGAAACAAGATTTAACATATTGATATGTAAATTTAGAGAGAACTATAAAGATGAACAGTCGTCGTAGTTGATTGTGAAACAACGTTTTTAAAATGTTACAAGCAGTTCATTTACTATATTGTTATTATTATATATTCACACACACTATATTTAATTGATAATAATAATATTTAATATTTAAATAAATTATGTATATAAACTATTGTAGGAAAAGAATGAATGTGATGGCAAATCTAGAAACGGAAAAGATAAAACGTAAATGTGTTTTTCTATTGTCATAAATTTGAAAATTAGTTATGAAATGCACATGTATATACTTTTTAATCTTTAATTTGTTATAGACCATGTATATTAGTATTTGACTCTGCATATGGTATGAGCCCCCTAAATGTTGGAAATATGCTTGTTGAATATTTATATTGGGAATACAAAATGAAAATCAATATTTCAATCAAACTCAAAGATTTTGATCTAAAATGTATTTACCCTAAAGTTCCTCAGCAGCATAATGCTTTTGATTGTGGGATTTATGTACTACATTATGTAAAAAAATTTATTTCTGTAAGTAAAATATCATTCTACTAAATAACAAAAAAAGGCATATATACATTCTTTAATTGCAATACAGACGACAATATTGGATTATGCATCATTACAATCTCTGCAAGAATGGTTTCAAATAGAAGACATTATTAATAAAAGACAGGAAATAAAAACATTGATACAGTTCAAAGGTAAATATTTTTATGTAATATAATAGCCGTGCATGGTTAGTTCTAATTATGAATGTTTTTGTAATAACCAGTAAGAAAAAGTGATATTTTATTCAGAATATAATGATATAGTATTAATATAATTTCATTGCAAGTAACTTAACGATACAGTTTTAAATCTTTAATTTTCATCAACTGATAGACTGTCTTCTAAATATTTTATTGTGAATGCATTAAAAATACATAATAATTTTTTTCAGCGAAGGAGCAAATGAAATAATTATTTCTAAATGAAAGGAGCTCAGATGCGCGTTTCCGCATTGATACGTAAACCATACCGACCATATTTTATATACGTATGAGTTAACCTTATGTATATTGACATGTAACATTTTAGGATTAATTATTAAAAAGAAATCATAAAATCCATGATCGACAATAAACTTTGTGGAGTAGTAGTAATACCTGTATAAATTGTATATAAGATACATTCAATTTTTTATTGTTTTAGAACGTAGGATTGTAGGGTTGTTTAATGCAAATTTGGATTTGACTTACCTTCTCCCGACGTCCAAAGAATACTTTTTACAACATAATATTGACGCTTATTGCAGATTTGAACAGCTCACGTTGACACTTGTTCTTGTATTAACATAAAAAATTTATTTACATAAGATATTAAAATGTAGCTATTGTGCTTCTCGACTTATCATCAGCGGCCTCAAAAATACTTACGATAGATATTTTTTTAGCAATTCGCTTTTGCAATACTTTGCATATTCTTAATATATATTATTTTACAAAACCGAAATCATATTTGTGTTCAGCGACCCCAAAAACCCCCGAGCGATCATCACTTTCTAGGTGCTATTCGTTTTTGCAATAATGTGAATAAACAACATTATTTAAACAAATGATTTTGCAAATCTGAAATCATATTTGTGTTCAGTGACCCCAAAAAATTCCGAGCGATCATTACTTTCGAGGTGCTATTCGTTTATAAAATAATTTGCATAAACAAAGTTGTTTAAACAAATTGTTTTGCAAATCTGAAATCATATTTGTTATCAGCGAACCCAAAAACCCCCGAGCGATCATTACTTTCAAGGTGCTATTCATTTTTTAAATAATTTGCATAAACAAAGATGTTTAAACCAATTGTTTTGCAAATCTGAAATCATATTTGTTATCAGCGAACCCAAAAACCCCCGAGCGATCATTACTTTCAAGGTGCTATTCATTTTTTAAATAATTTGCATAAACAAAGATGTTTAAACCAATTGTTTTGCAAATCTGAAATCATATTTGTGTTCAGCGACCCTAAAAACCTATAGGTACATACATAGCTTGCGTGATTACCCTTCATTTCTGTTCCCTGTGAAATGACATACTTTCGGCCGATAGTGGGAAAGCGCCTTAATCCCCCTTTTTGCAATTTATATTGTTTTAAAACATATTTTATACTTCCATCTTGTTCAAATCATTGATACGTATTATATTATTCATTATTTAAGCGATAGTAAATACCTCCATTGCTCAAATTAAAGTTTTTCACAGCTTTTATTGCGAAATATACGTAAAACTTTGATTATTTATAACAATGTTAATTGATGCATAAAAATTAATTTTTTACAGTAACTTTTCTTATATTCAACCATAAATAATTGTCCAATATTTTAAATATTTTTTCGACTATATTTATTTTTCTTGGTTTTAAAATTTTTATTTTTCCCTCCTTCTATTCTGTCCCTTTTGGCTACACTGTGCGCGAGCCGCTTGATGGGAGCGTCTGTGAGCGCGCGGAGTGTGTGTGCGCGAGCCGCTTGGTGGGAGCGTCCGTGAGCGCACGGAGAGTGTATGCGTGAACCGCTCGGTGGGAGAGTACGTGCGAGGGCTACAAGTGCGTGTGTGAGTGTGTGTGCGTATAGGATAGCACAGCTGGCTAGTGATAGAGCCTTCCTGTGTATACGCAGCATAACGCGTATTATACGACAGCAAAAGAGTGCGGGATCAGAAATTCGGTGCAACGCACGCCGTCTCGCACTTAGAATCCGCGAAATAAAATCACGCCACGGTTAGTAAGAATAGAGGCGTTAGATTTTTTTTTAATTTTTGCAAAGCACGCTGTTTTGAACTTTTAATTCGCGAGATAAAATCACGCCACAGCTATTAGAGTAGTGGCATTAGATTTTTTTTTTTTGATAGACTAGCTAAATCTAGGTAGACAAGCGGAGGTTTACGTGTATTGGAAATACACAGAAACACGCAAATAAATTGTCAGATTAGTTAGCCGCTGCTGCTGCGCGAATCTATTGTTAATACCGTGACGTAGAGACGCGAGTAAAAATGTTGACGCAAGCAAATAGTGCAGAAGAACTGCGGAGTCAACAGAATTTGATAGCTGATGCGTTGGCTAAAACCGCCGAAGATTTAAAGGCAAAGAGTTGTAGCTTATATCAACTGCCAGATGAAGCAGTATTTTTTGCAGAATTGATATCGAAAAGCACAACTGCGATTACCTACAGTGAGGAAGCTCAACAAAGGATAGCTCAGGAAGTCAATGGATTTATCTGGAAGCTGTCAGTTGAATCCTTAATAACTGTAGCAGACGCTCTGTTATTAAGGATGCCAATGATTCACCAATGGTTACTCTTATTAAAATCAGAGCTAGGGCTCGGGGGTGAGTATAATGAAGAAGATTTCGCTACGTCAAACGATCTGGGTAGATATGTCACTCGAGATAAGAGTGACATAAGGCTGTTGTTGTTGTTACGACCAGTATTACCGCAGTTTAGCGACGTATTGGCAGCACGAATGGCGGATGAAAGAAGTGTCTGCGGTATTACAAGTATAACGCAAGACACAGAAGATGACAGCCAGATGTCAGGAGCGGACCAATCAGAACGAGACTACAGAACGCCTTCGTCGAGGATAGACAGCGTTTTGGGGAAGGAGAGTACCCATCAACTTGCTGTAGAAGAAAAAGTAGCAACAGAAGATGAAAACGCTGCTATAGCCTCGACTACGACCAAGGTAACGCATACGCCTGTAGGCGCAGAAACAGCTCAAAGCTTAGAGCACGAGTCAGATGCAGAGACGCAATCAGACTCAATGCTCAGCAAGTCAAGCTATAATCCTTGTGAGGAGGTAACATGTCTCCTCGCACACTCGCAGATACTCAAAGAGGTAAAGGCGGAAAAGTTGCCTGACAGACGGAAGTGCCGAGGGCCCAACACGCAGAGGGAGCGGCCTAGCCCAAAGAGTAGTCCAAGAAAGGGGATACTGCTAAAGGCGCGTTGCCGGCATAAGAAGTGTTGGGTATGTGGTTCAAAGCATCACTTGAGGCTAGATTGCTTCGAGGCGATAAATCAGGATGTGCAGCTACCTAATCGAGTGCATAAAAGACTCGAATGTTGCACATGCGGTCAGGTGACTCATTGGATGAGAGACTATCCTGAATGGAAGGGCTGGTCGCCAAGAGCACGGCCAAGTCAAGTTGCTAAATCTGGAAGGAATGTTCCTAGCGAGACAGAGAGAAAGGGATGTAACGCTAAAGAAGGAACTACCAACAGAGCACAGGGACGGACCCTACTTCTTAGGCAAAAGAAGTAGCCATTCAGTATCGCAAGGCTTCGATACTACCATCTGATGGACGAGGACGATAACACCCAGAGCTGGGTGGATGCAGGTGGACTGGTAGAAGTCCATAAATCAGATCCACTCGGAGGAGGACAATCAAAGAGGGATGATATGAAACTCCGATGGATGTGGTAAGAATAGATACGAAGCGTCAGATGCTGCGTGCGAGCGAAAGAGACTCTGGTAACTAACAGAGCAATAATACGGAATCGCGTCCTGGTAGATCGCAGCACAGCGGTGCTCGACGTGTGAGCCCCCCTCAATGTACCACGGAGCGTCAAGGTGACGACGTAGGAGACTCGACCCCGTCCCCTCGTAGGTTGCGCGGGCAACGCAACGCTACGCAGCAGATGGGAGGTCCAGTTACAGGGCGGCCAGTAGCCAGGCCGCGCGGTAAGCCTCGGAAGGCCCAGTATGCGACTTTACCGGTGCCCGCACAGCCGATGAACGAGGCTGGCGCGACAGGCACGGCTAAGAGAAATCCTGGTCGGCCTAAGGGCTCACGCAACCGTGCTAGGTAGGCGGAATAATCTGCATTTCTGTTGCAGGATGGATTCTGGGAATTGGGACGGTGTCCTAAGCAGGATGTTCGAGGAGGCCCGCCTATCGGCGGAATGCCTCACGGACGAGGAGGTCCTTATGGACCTAGACCACCTGTCGGAGGAGGAGGCTCAACCAAGGAGGGACTGGACGGAGGAGGTTCGGGAGGACGAGCTCCTGGAGACGTCCCCGAACGATGTGGACAACCAGCCACCGGAGGAAGACGGTGAGGCTCCGCCGTGCCGCCTGCGATTCGCAGGCCTGCCCATTTCGGCGCGGTTGGGGTCCGCCCAGCCCGTGGACCCAGCACCATCAGCACCTGCTCTAGAGACTGCCTCAAGCGAGGTGGAGAAGGAGTGGGCCAAACTACGGCCAGTGATCGAGGCGAGCCTGGAAGCTCGCAGGCTGGCACGAGAGGCCTTTAGGCGCTACGATAGCGCCGTGCGCCAATATGGATCGGCTTTCCAGCAGCGCTCGAAAGCCTGGATGCGGCAGATCGAGGAGGAGAAGGCGGCGCTCAAGGCCGTCGATCAGTCGCGCCGTCATAGGAGACCTGAGGGCCAAAGAGTGGGCCTAAGGGTAGTGCCCCATCCCGTAGCAATCGCGCGAGCGCGCGAGGAAGCTCGACGGCGGCGTGCTCAAGAGGAGCAGAGCCGTGCGATCCGGGCCCTTAAGGAAGCCGAGGTGGCTTTGAAGAAGGTCCGGGCGTGGAAAGTGCTCGCCGACAAGAACGCGGCCAGAGGCGAAGTTCGCCGAGGGGTCCGGCCAGGGGCGTGCAGGCGACCCCGGACCGATGTGCGTTCGGAGAGCACACCACAACCAGAGATGCCTATGCGCTCTGCAGGTGGTGGCTCTACTCGGCGTGACCGGTCTGGGAATCGGGAGCACGTCTCTCCCGTGAACCGGCGAACGATGCCGGTCGTGCGGCGCAGCAGGTCCCGCACAGGGACGCGGGGACCGTCGGAGGACAGACGTGAGGAGCACCCCAGGGGATCCAAGAGGTGTCGAACCAGCCGTTCACGGTCCAGGTCCCAGAGGAGGCGCCGGCGATCCAGCAGCAGGGGGTCAATTCCGCCAGCGGTAGCTCGTCCGCATGGAGTGCGGATGACCAAAAGAAGCTGCTTCATCTGCGGCCACGAGAGGGTTAACCGATCTTCGCAGTGCCCTAATTACCCTCATTCGGGCGGCGCCCAGGGCGCCCCCTTTTATAAATATTTTGATTTGTTTATTGTTGCAGATGAGGAGTTTGTTATTTGGCGCCACCCTATTCCTCTATGTATGGTAGAACCAAACTCGGGGCGATATTTTGGTTCTAGGGGGGGGTTGTCACGGGCGGCGAGACGCGCATGTCGGCACGGGGAGCCGAAGCGCGGGAAGGCCGGTAGAGATCTCGTAATTTGAGGGAGATTCGAGACAGTTAACTTTTGACCGCACTCGCGACCAGTAGAGACGACGCGAGCCAAAAGTTATAGCGGTTACAGCTTTTATAAATATTTTGATTTGTTTATTGTTGCAGATGAGGAGTTTGTTATTTGGCGCCACCCTATCCCTCTATGTATGGTAGAACCAAACTCGGGGCGATATTTTGGTTCTAGGGGGGGGGTTGTCACGGGCGGCGAGACGCGCATGTCGGCGCGGGGAGCCGAAGCGCGGGAAGGCCGGTAGAGATCTCGTAATTTGAGGGAGATTCGAGACAGTTAACTTTTGACCGCACTCGCGACCAGTAGAGACGACGCGAGCCAAAAGTTATAGCGGTTACAGCAGCAGCAAAGACAGGAGTCCTAGCAGCAACAGCAGCATCATGATCAGCAAGAGCAGCAACGAGTGCAGCAACCACCGCACAGCAACACGGCAAGATCGAGCAGGAGACTCCCTGGCCAGAGCACGACGGAGATAACCGCGACATAAAGTAGGAATTAATCTCTATTTTATTTATGCGCGATCGACTGGCGAGGCATTTGACCCCAGTCGTTGAGTCGGTAGATTTTGCGGCCTTCTCGCGACGCGAATACGCGCAACGAAGACGACGAATTTCTTAATTGAATAAACGCTTTTTATTAGAATCGGTAGTGTTCATTTGATTGTCGTCCCGATCCCTCTTCCTATTCAAACCGCCGAATACCGCCGCCTCCGCGGGCGCTACACAGGAGTGTAGTGCATACTGAGCACCGGAGCATCTTCGCAGGTAGGCGACCACACGAGCGAGTACAGCATCTCGCAAAAGCAAAGTGCAGGAGAACTTTGCATTTGTACAGGGTACATAGGCAGTTAGCCGCCTAGAAACCACCCCGTTACAATATATATATATATATATATATATATATATATATATTGTAACGAGGCTCAAGACCTCGCTATGCCGGTAATCAGTTATTTTCAATTACTAACAGTTACATACAAAAATAATTTTTTAGGGGCAATACGTTGCTGAAGAGAAATTCTCATGTACAAAAATAGATAGGATTTTCAATTTAGAATTGAACTTAAGTATTGTATTTTTATTTATAATTTTAGTATGGTTAAACGGAAGCGGAATTGTCGAGTTGGTCGGCCAAATAAACGATTTTTTTTCTATCCTTGACGATGGTATTAGTATTCCAAAAAAGTCATATCGACGTGCTCACGAAGTTTTTGATTTTGTAAATAATGATATTACAGTACTGAAATTAGCTATACGGATATTTGAGAATCAAAATAATATAGAACAAAGTGTTGGTTACGAAAAAAATAATTTGCAACATACAGAAGAATCAGCTCTTGCATTTTATTTAGAAAATAATTATTCTAAAAAGAAATACGAAGCTTTAGTAAAAGATAGTCATTCAAAAGGCTGCAAAATATATTCATGTTATGATAAAGTGTATGAAGCAAAATTAGAGTGCCAAACGAAAAATTGTAAATTGTCAGAAGTTGAAGTTATCGTACCGCTTCAAGATTTACTTAATAAAACTGCCGAAAGATTATGCGAAACCCTTGCTTTAGATTGGAATAAATCAGAGTTAAGTAATTTACAGTTGATTGCGACATCAGGATTTGATAGTTTAGCTGGACATATAAAGCAACATCAATCCTATCAAAATGCTACAAATCAATGTACGGGATCTCATTAAAATTTTTTTGTTACTTCTGTGCTTATTGCTAAATTAAGTAGCAGTACTAATGGTTAGTTAACAAATAATTGAGTGATTCATTTTTATAATATTTTATTACAAGCTTTTTCCCATAAAAAAAATTGAAATTTCGTCCTTTACATTTTATTATTATTTTTTATTTAGAAAACCTTTCATGGTTGAATCCAACTCCTCGAAGTTTTGTTCTGCCGATTGATTCTGCCAATTGATTCTGCCGACCAATCAGAATAGCGTTTGAAAAAGAAACAGAGAAAACAATTATTGATAAGCATAGTAGATTACTATCTGAAATAGAAGCAATTGTTCCACATGAATTTTTCATGTCTAATAAGAAAAAAGCAAAAGTCACATTTATTATATCAACAACAATGTTTGATGGGAAATGCGTCAACAAAATTGTTGGTAACCTAGCCACAGTGAGATGTCCTATGTGTTTAGAGTCCTCTCACAAATTTAATGAATTAAAAAAAGATTTTACTCCAAACGAAGGTTCTTTAAAACTAGGACTGGATCTTCTGCATGTCAAAACCAAAGCATTTGAACATTTTCTTTAATTGTCTTATAAACAAAGTGTTAAAAGTTGGAATATCTCAAGAGAACATAAAGGTATTATTGAATTAAAAAAACGAATCTTACATAGTGAAAATTTTTATTTTTGTCAAATATTGCTTGTATGACTTAAGGGA
This sequence comes from Muscidifurax raptorellus, assembly GCA_020010945.3. Classification (NCBI taxonomy): domain Eukaryota; kingdom Metazoa; phylum Arthropoda; class Insecta; order Hymenoptera; family Pteromalidae; genus Muscidifurax; species Muscidifurax raptorellus. The sequence goes on along the minus strand of JAHUUD020000016.1, from coordinate 899,294 downwards.
GTACTTCCGGTAACAGATCTAAAAGTTAGAATCGCTTGAAATTTAGGTGACAGCTTAATTAAACTGTACTGAATCTCTAATTAAAATTTTGGGATCCTTCAGAGCTTCAAACGCGAGAAATTAACGATTGCAATTAACATGAGTTCTTATGGGGAAATAAACGTTTTGCAGTATACAAAAGCATCTAAAAATGAAAAAAATTTTGAAAAAGTTCTGAGAGTTAAATTTTATTTCTGATCCATAGCTACTTTCAAAATTATCATTCAGAACCTGTAAGACTAGAAATTAAATATTTTCGGTCGTAAGTGTACGTTTATCCTCAAAAAGTGAATCAAATTAGCTTCTTTATGGAACTTGTTATTGAGAATTAGAACGATTAGAATTAATTTAATACTAACGCATGATTGTTTTTTGGTGTTAGTTAATCTATATAGTTATTTTACTAACTATATATCGCGAATAAACTGAAAATAAATAATGCACTCATTTTTACTAGCTCTGTACCGAGGGTACTCCGTTAAAAGGAGGTCGTAGCTAAAAACACATTTTATTAGCTGAAACTTTCTAAATAATGCTTGAAATAAAAAAACGAAGAGCAGAGTGAAATTCTGTTTAGTCTAATGAATCAATGTATCAAAATTAAAGGTCGATCAAACTTTTATTTTCTTTTTTAATTGTTAAAAACATCTTATTTTACAAAATAATTTTAATTAAATTTAAAGTATCTTTTTCGCAAAACTAAAAGTTAATTATACAGGAAACACCTCCTAGCAGATTTACAAAGTTTCGATTCGATATCCTCTTAAGATTTGAATTATTATTAGAAATAGTTTTTACTAATATATTTGAAACAAAATTAAAATGTATTTATGATATGTATGTATGTATGTATATATAATTTAGTATAAGCATGAATTTGAATTAAAAGAGTAATAAAATTTCTTACATTTTATTCCTGAAAATAATTTAATATAATTGTTATAATTGCTGTTCGATTTAGAAAGATGTGAGACTCATAAAAAAGAAGTGCAGTCAAAAATTAAACTCAACTTTGGCGTTAGAGTTGATCAAGTTTTTCAAGGGTATTAAACTACTAATACGGGCAACTTATCTAGAAAATGCTTTGATAACCCAAAAAATTGGCTGAATCTACAAGTCTTAACGAGAGATTAGTTTGTAACATAGCAACAATAATATCAATTTATCGATGCAAAAAGTTATTAAAACTAAATTTTGTTGAAATTATATGCCAAGACACAATAAGATTGTATTTTGGTCCATATCCATGGGCGCGAATGAGCCCTACTCTACATAAAGCACTTGTGTATGGGTTCGATATTATAAGATAGTTTCCGTTACCAATAGCATACTATGCTGAAGATGCTTTAGAATCCAGCCACAAATTGTTTAGGAAATACATGATAGAGCCATGCATGTCAATGTAGCCGAAAATTGCGAATTATGGATCCCTATTGAAAACTCTCACGTGAGATCTCAGGTGAGATCCCAGATGAAATCTCACGCCAAAATCTCATCTAACCAATTTTTTGTTCTTTACGCGTTTTAAACCATTCGTAGTCAATTGGTGGCTTTTTTTGAGAAATTCAAACTTAGAAAATTTATCACAAATTTTGACTTAAAAAAATTAGGTCCAATTTTCCAAAAATTTGTGTTTGACTTTTCAATGAGGGGCATTAGGTCGAGAAGGAAATTAAATCTTAAAAGGTAATATAAGTGTAAACATTTTCATATTAATCAAAGTCATTCTTTGCAAAAATAAAAATAATTTATGTATTCTGATTGAAGGGGTGATTTGTCCCCTTGAAATACATAAATTCGAGTAGATTAAAGATAAATTCAATAAATAATTTACTTATATGCATAATAAATAATTCTCTTGATGACCATTTTTCTTTGAAGGGAAACTCACGAAACAGATCAGTATGAAAATGAAGATGAAAATTGTACCGAGGAGATAGAAGAATATAATGACTATAGTGAAGAAGATAGCATATATTAAAAATAAGCGTAAAAAGTATCATTTAATAAGAAATAGTAAATCAGACAAGTTTTATATTGTTCAGAAAAAAGCGTTAATTTACCTTTTAATGTTTTAAAAAACGTTTCTATCACGGCAGTTAATTCACGATCAATGGCATACTGTGAATATTTATGTGTCTTATATAATTATTTAATAACATTTAGCGTTTAATTGTAAAGTGTTTAGCAAATGAAATATGTTAAAATTTAATTCGAAAAATTCTAAAATAAATTCTATCAGGATTTTTTCTCTAAACAATACAATGCAAGATGCAATTTAAAAAAAAATTATCCTGCTAGCACTTTTATAGCCTATATTATGCTATTTTTTAATGAATTTTTTCAGTAAATTACACAGATTTGGCTCATATTTCCATATAGACCACCTTGAACCACCTTAAACATGATCCAACGATCTTTTTGTAAAATTTCAGTCGGCTAGGACAATTCTAGTAAGAGCCGTTAAATTTTGGAACTTTTTGGATTTTTTAAAAATCTCCCACTGTGCGGCGCTCACCCGTATAATGTGCCCGAGACTTACACCACCAATCGGCATCAACGGACACTAAACCCCGTGATAGCGCTCGCTCACTTTCTCTCTGTCCCTGCTCATTTAAGTATCGCTCTCAAGCCGTCAACAGCTCACCACCGCATATTGTTTAAATAAAGAATAATAAAGTGAGAGTGTCTGTGCGACTATTTAATTAGCCCCATAATCCTCTCAAAAAAAACTTCAACATATATATATATATTGTAACGGGGTGGTTTTTAGGCGGCTATCTGCCTATGTACCCCGTACAAATGCAAAGTCCTCCTGCACTTTGCTTTTGCGAGATGCTGTACTCGCTCGTGTGGTCGCCTACCTGCGACGATGTCCCGGTGCTCAGTATGCACTACACTCCTGTGTAGTGCCCGCGGAGGCGGCGGTATTCGGCGGTTTAAATAGGAAGAGGGATCGGGACGACGATCAAATGAACACACTACCGATTCTAATAAAAAGGCGTTTATTCAGTTAAGCAATCCGGCGTCCGTATTGCGCGTATTCACGTAGCGAGAAGGCCACAAAATATACCGGAACAACGACTGGGGCCAAATGCCTCGCCAGTCGATCGCGTATAAATAAAAGGAAAATGAGATCCTACTTTAGCTTATAGCGACGATCCTCGTTGTACTTTGGTCAGGGAGTCCTCTGCTCGACCTTGCCGTATTCCTGGGCCGTGGTAGCTTTGGTTGCTGCGGTTGCTGCTGTTGCTGCTCAAGATGCTGCTGTTGCTTCTAGGGCTGCTGTTGCGGCTAGGGCTGCTGTGCTGCGGTTGCTGCTAGGGCTGCTGTCTCTGCTGCTGCTGTAGCTATAACTTTTGGCGCGCGTCGTCAGTACTACTCGCGAGTGCGGTCAAAAGTTAACTGTCTCGAATTTCCCTCGAATTGCGAGATCTCTACCGGCCTTCCCGCGCTTTGGCTCCCCGCGCCGACGTGCGCGTCTCGCCGCCCGTTACAATATATATTTATAGAATAGAATAGAATAAAAAGAATTTTTTTTGAGCAAGTCAAAAAATATACATTACAAAGTTCACTCACAAGGAAACCGCCCTAAGCCGAACTCACCGATTTCAATAATCTTTTAATATGTTGTAGTTTATCAAAAAACAAGAGGCACTGTTTTTTTATCGGCGGAAAGGCACTTTAAAGGGATGAAAACTACCCTCAAAGGTCATCCCCTAAAATTGATTTTTTAATATATCTCAGGTTCTAATTGATATTTTTCAACGAAACAAATTTTATTTCACTTCTCATAAAAAGACGCAACTAACACACGTAGTACTGACCAATACGGTGGCAACCCCTATTTTTTTATTGAAAAATATAACTTTTTCATGTTTATTTTTATGAAAATCAAATTCAAAATGGGCTTAAAAATATTTTAGAAAATGTTTTCATAGATAGAATACAAAAATAAAGTTAACCTGTCCGCGATAATTGTTCGAACTACCCTTGAAGTGAAAAAATTTCAGTTATCATGCAAATACACGACTAACCAGTGCAGTTTGGACCATAAGGGTTGCAACCCCTATTTTTTTCAATGAAAAATTTCACTTTTTCATGCCTATTTATGTGGAAAAAAATTCAAAATAATCTATAAAAAATTGGATAAAATATTTTCGTCCATAAAATACAAACAAAGTTGACCTGTTCGAAATTGTCATTCAAATCACCCTCAAAATGGACAACCATCCCTTTAAAAATATTTTCCGATATAGTTCAGGTACTAATTTATAATTTACTATAAAATAAATCACGCATTGGTTCTAATGTAATAATACAATTTACTTCTGTATTTCTGATTATAAGAGTAGCAACCCCTCACTGGAAAATCTACATTCTTTACGTCTTATTATGTGAAAAAAAAATTCAATTTGCTTATAATAGAAAAGATAACTTAGTTAATTGAATACGAAAATATAGTTCACGTATTCGAAATTATTTGTTACACCACCCTCCAAATGGTTTTCGATATAATCCAGGTTTTAATTGATAATTTACTATGAAACCAATTTAACGAACTTTGTACAGTGAGTTACAATGACAAAATATTGCATTATAATGATATGTAGTTCAATTATGTAGTAAAAACAATTGATAAAAAATCCAATATACGATTTTGGTAACTATACTCTCTATATGTATATAAATTTATGTAATGCTTACATAAAGCGATCGTATTTTTAACGTCTTGCATAAATCATTGAATTTTATTAATTACAATAAAAAATCATTATTTATAAAAAAAATCACCTGATTGAACTAAAATTAAAAAAAGTGAATTGATTAATCAATTAAATTGGGTGAATTTTTAAATTAAGAATTAATATTTTAATTGATAAAGTTCAATATTATTACGGGACCCGTTAAACATACGACTGTTTTGTGTTTGATGAATTTTCCATGTGTACATTAATGCAATGCAAGATATCAGTTCTATTCTACGTAATTTTTACAGTAATGATATTTTTCAAAAAAGTGTTTGAAACAAAAAGATTTTTTATACCAATCGCAACTTATTATTGCTATGTTTCTGAATAAATCACAATGAGTTTTGCATGAGTCTCCATAACTGAAATCAACAGGATTTTGAAATGTATCTGGCCTTTAATCGATATAACCACTTTTAAACCACGAATATTTAAAAAAATTGATATATCATGATGACGAGAACTGGTTATGAACTAGAGATTGTAATTTGATAATATTATTTCTTAAGTGTAAATTCATATCATAATCCATTAACAGAACATTGTCTGAAAAATGGCGAACGTAGTTTTTCCAAATACGGAATCCAAATACGTCTAATGGTTGAATTTTCCCATTGGTTCCAGTAGGAATCTTTTTTACATTTAGAATCTGAATTTTTGGTAACGTTTCCTCAATGCTTTTTTCACAATGACCACTCCAAGAATCTAGTAATAAAATTGTATGAGGCCCTACATTCGAATAAAAAACTTCTCTTAACGAAGTTTTGAAAAGATCTTGTTACCGATGTACATTAGCTGGAAGCACAAACTTCCAAAGGTGAGCGTCTCAGCACAATGGTTTCGAAATCAGTTGCGTAGGCTTCGTGCACGACGATCCAAATGGGATTGATCGGGGCCGCTAATCCACCCCCAATCGGCTACAACTGATTAATCGGCGAGGCCCAGAATAGAACGGAAAACTTGGGTTGTTTTCTCTGTGTCCAGATGCTGATAGGAGACGTGTCGCCTGGAAGGGTAGCCGCTTCACGAAAGAGCCTCGCTTGTGTTTTCGGGGAAAGCTGTTGCACGTTTAGGTTATTTAGGTTTCATATCGCAATAAATTTGGTTGATAATGCTCGCGTAGACATGAGAATTTCAGCATGTTTGACAGATGTGACAGTCTTTCCTGGTGTAAATTTTCTCTCGAGTTTTCCCACGTCACAAGCGTTAGCTTGGGTGAAAGCGGGAAAGAACTGCGCATTTGTTTAGGCGGGTATATTTATTAGTTAGGATTTATGTACACATGCTGTTTGAGCGAGAACAGCATTCGGGTATAGGCAGGCGGTTGTTAGACTTATATTATTTTATGATTGACAGGCCTGCGTTGAACGCAGGGTCGAGTGTTAGAGTGTAAGCGGCGATATTCGAGCTCGCAGTCTTGGGCCGGTTAGCCTTTTTTTATGACTACGCGCGGATTATCGCTGGACCCGGCGCCGAGAGCTGTAGAATGAGGCGTTTATGCGACGTCTTGGAAAATCAACATGAGTACGATGCTTGTTGACATCTGCTAAGATTTGGTATTGAGTGAGAGTAGAGATTTTTTTGGCGAGCGACGGCGGCAGTTGAGAGTCAGGCGTCGTTAGAGTAGGTTCATTACATATAGAGAATTGTAACTGGGAATATTTTAAATATACCCATATTTTTCTTGAACGAGTCTTGTCTTGAATTGTATTTTCCGTCACACAATTTCTCACCCACTGAGAGATAAACAGATCTAGAATAGAAATAATTTTTGGATTAAAATAATTTAGATACTAGTTGTGATATTTTATTATGTTATATTTGTATAACTTACTTGTAGTTAATTTTCCAGATACCGTTAATTCAACATAAACATTTTCAGAACAAAAAAATTGGCTTCAACAACAGGACCAAATTTACCAGATCGCGCTTTGAATACTATAAAAAGAGGATAAAGGAGTTTCTCTTCAACTGATATTGTAGGTTGGATGGTATAGCTATGGGTCATTGAAGAAACTGATTGCACCGTACACTCTATCTGTTTTTCTCTTTTGGGAGCCAAATGAATTTCCGGAATGAATTTCAAGTTGGAATCTGCTTTGATCAGTGTTGTAAACATTAGCTTATGCAACAGATAGTGCACATTGTCTAACGTCATTTACAAACTTTTCGCACAACTGATGCTCAAAATCTGATATCTTCGTTGCCTATCTCTTTTTGGGCTTGTAAAGCCCATCGATGTAAGTCCTTATCATAAACAAAGTGACCAGCATTAACTGCTGCTTCAAAATTTTGCAGAGTATATTCGCAAATTCTAGTAATTTTTCCTATTACTCTTATTTATCTATAAAACTAACATTTAATTAAATATACGTATTTTATGCGTATACAATACACGCACTTCTTGTTTTAGGGTTGTAAGATAAAATAATGAATTTTATTCATATAAAAATTATATAATTTTTATTTCATGAGTATAGTGTATAGTTATAATCACAAAAATGACTTCTGCTATTATATTATTAACAGTAAAAATGAAAATATATTAACTATAACTTTATGGACTAGACACGACTGCATTATATGATCGAATAGTAGTAACTGTAAGTGGAAACAAACTGTACTGCACACTCATTAGCACGTATGACTAACGCCGAAGCTCTAGGTCTGAGTTTCCTAATACGTTTTTGAATAGCAGTAAATGTAAGTGGAAACAAACTGTACTGCACACTCATTAGCACGTATGACTAACGCCGAAGCTCTAGGTTTAAGTTTCCTAAAACGTTTTTCTAAAAGAAAAACGTCCACAGTAAATAATTTGTTTATTTAAAACGTGAGGGTATTTTAAGGGTAAATTACTATATAACAAGTAGATTCGAATTAATTTAAAGAAAAATTTTTTGATTGACAATTAAAATAAGTAACTTAATCTGAAATTGCACACAATTTTTGTCGTTGGTAAATTGAACAATAATTTGCTCTTCACATGGGTAACAAGTAATCGAATGAGACGAAAATTTTTATCACGAATTTATATACAGGGTGTCTGAAAAGTTCCGGAACGGCATGATAACATCTGAACTAACAATGGTAAAAAAAATAAAAACACATGGTTGTTAGGATTTTTTCCCAGCTTTCCGATGGGGACCTTGAATTTGATCTTAACCATGTTCATCAAGGTCATTTGTAGGTCAAATCGATTTTTTTAAATAGGACCCCCATTTTCGACCCCGGAAATGAAAAGAGCGGAAAATTTTACGTTCAAATATGGTCTAAAATATTTTAAAATTTGACCTTGGAAGGTATGGACAAGGACAAATGCAGGTTTGGTACGATAACTCGAAAATCAGAACTCGTAGAGAACAACATTTAAAACGTAATATTCATAATAATTATCCAGCTATTTGATGGAGACCTTGGTTTTGATCTTGGTCATGACCTTCAAGGTCATTTGAAGGTCAAATCGATTTTTTTAAATACAACCCTCCATTTTTAACCCCGGAAATATAAAAAGCGGAAAACTTTACGTTCAAATATGGTCTAACATATTTTAAAATTTGACCATGGAAGATATGGACAAGGACAATTAAGGTTTGGTACGATAATATGAACGCCAGAATTCGTAGAGAACAACATTTAAAACGTATTACTCATAATATTTTTCCAACTATCTGTATAGGACCTCGAATTCGATCTTGACCATGACCCGCCTGATGATTTGAAGGTTAATTTTTTTAAATAGGACCACCCATTTTTGATCAATTTAGGCAGACCTGGTGTTATCCAAGCAGTTAAGGCAAGATTTGGTGTTGTCCAACAAATTAAGGTAAGACTCGGCCCAACCAGTTAAGGCAAGACTCAGTCCGACCAATTAGGGCAAGAATTAGTTTAGCAAATGTTCAAACTGATGACCTTCGGTTTCTTGACAGTAACCTAATCGATAATAAAAACTATGAATAGAATTTTGAATGTGTTCTACCGAAATCAAACTGCTTTCATCAATTATCCTTTGCCGTAATTCATCTAAATTTTATGGCTTAGTTTTACAAATACGATCTTTCAAGTATCCCCAGAGGAAGAAATCTAGAGGAGTCAGATCAGGTGATCTGGCGGGCCATTCGATAATACCTCTGCGGCCAATCCAGCGATCAATGAACACAGTATTTAAATACTGTCGAACATTGCGTCCATAGTGAACTGCTGCACAATCCTGCTGGAACCACGTGTGTTCAAAATTGGCTCCCGTAACCTCTATAATTCTAGGAACGATTTGCGTCCGTAACATGTCCTCATATTTTGCTGCATTTAAATTACCCTGTATGAAAAAGGGACCAATCAATTGATTATTCAATATTCCAGCCCAAATATTTAATTTTTCGGGATATTGGGTTTTGTCTTTGCGCATCCAGTGAGGATTTTGCTGAGCCCAATATCTGCAGTTATGCCTATTCATAGTATAGTTCACCTCTTCGCAAAACTCAACTCTCTTATCAAAATCATCTTCATTCAACTCTTGCACAAAATTAAATGGATGGAATTTGTTAGTTTATAATATTTTCTGAATAGAAAACTTGCTTATTTCATATTGTTGGGACATTTTGCGTATTGAAGTATGGGGATCCTCTGTGAGTGACAATAAGACATCTAGTGATTTTTCTTTGTTTGTTGCAGTAGACGGTCTTTCAGAACGAGGACGATCTTTTACACTTCCTGCATCATGAAACCGTCTGACAGCCCTCAATACTATAGATTTAGAAAATAGAGTAAGGCCAAGTCTGAAAGTTTCATTGAAGAGAGTTTTGGCATTTTCGTAAGATCGTCTAAGTTCACCCCAGCCTATCATCATCAAAAGTGAAATTCTTTCTCTTTCATTAAGTCGTTGCATGTTTATGTACAGATAATAAATATGCACGACTGCGAAAAATGACAAAATAACTACTGAAAAATATTCGACGAAAAAATGACCAATGAACGAGAAAACACTATTTTCAAGACAAAATTAAAGAAATACTTCTTTTCCAGAAAAGATGTTGTCAATCTCTACATATAACGAAATACTAAGAAATAAAAAATGAGCTTTGGTAAATTGAAATTGAATGAAAGATGACTGAGATTGAAAAGATTAAACAAAGAAATGTTTTAGAAATTCTTGATTAACAATATCTTTTATGATCAAATTAAAAATTAATTTTAAAAATAGTTTTATGGTTTAATATGAACCCTTCTTTAAATTCTTAATGTTCATTATTCATTTAAACAAATCTTGTCCATTTAATAGAAGGTTTAAAAATTGAGACGTTAATTATTATTATCATTATTTGTGTCGAGAAAATTTAAGCAATTAATAAGTGAAAGTAGAAGTGGAGTAATTTGAGTCTACGGTGTGAAAATTATGCTGAAGCAGTTTAGAAGTAAGATAATAATAACTAAAAAATGTATAATGTCAGAGACGTTCAACAATGGGGTAGTTTGAATACCGGAATAATTTGAGTTTGATGATGTAGAATTTACGATGAAGCAATCAAGTTAAGTTAAGATTAAAATTGGATACGTTCTTAAGACGCAAAATTATCCACGATTTAATCTACAAATGGCCTTGCAGGTCATAATCATGAATATTGTGTCTTAAATAATTTTCTCTACGAATTCTGGTTTTCGAGTTATCGAACTGAACCTCGGAATAACCTTGTTCATGATCTGCAAAAGTCAAAATTTAAAAATGGTCAAGACCCTATATGAACACTAAATTTTCTATTCCCTTCATTTACGAAGTCAAAAATCGTGGGTTCTATTTTAAAAAATCGATTTGACCTTCAGATGACCTTGAAGGTAATGGTCAAGGTCAAAACAAAGGTCTCCATCAAATAGCTGGATAATTATTATGAATATTACGTTTTATATGTTGTTCTCTATGGGTTCTGATTTTCGAGTTATGGTACCAAACCTGCATTTGTCCTTTCTATACCTTCCAAGGTCAAATTTTTAAATCTTTTAGACCATATTTGAACGTAAAATTTTCCGCTCTTTTTATTTCCAGGGTCAAAAATGGGGGGTCCTATTTAAAAAAATTGATTTGACCTTCAAATGACCTTGATGAACATGGTTAAGATCAAATTCAAGGTCCCCATCGGAAAGCTGGGAAAAAATCCTAACAACCATGTGTTTTTATTTTTTTACCATTGTTAGTTCAGATATTATCATGCCGTTCCAGACACTCTGTATACGTGACCCTATCGAAAGTTGATGATGGATATCAAAGCTCATATCAAACTCTTTTGTTTGTTGTAACAAACTAAATTCATCAAACACAAAACAGTCGTATGTTCAACGGGTCCCGTAATAATATTGAACTTTATCAATTAAAATATTAATTCTTAATTTAAAAATTCACCCAATTTAATTGATTAATCAATTCACTTTTTTTAATTTTAGTTCAATCAGGTGATTTTTTTTATAAATAATGATTTTTTATTGTAATTAATAAAATTTAATGATTTATGCAAGACGTTAAAAATACGATCGCTTTATGTAAGCATTACATAAATTTATATACATATAGAGAGTATAGTTACCAGAATCGTATATTGGATTTTTTATCAATTGTTTTTACTACATAATTGAACTACATATCATTATAATGCAATATTTTGTCATTGTAACTCACTGTACAAAGTTCGTTACATTGGTTTCATAGTAAATTATCAATTAAAACCTGGATTATATCGAAAACCATTTGGAGGGTGGTGTAACAAATAATTTCGAATACGTGAACTATATTTTCGTATTCAATTAACTAAGTTATCTTTTCTATTATAAGCAGATTGAATTTTTTTTCACATAATAAGCCTAAAGAATGTAGATTTTCCAGTGAGGGGTTGCTACTCTTATAATCAGAAATACAGAAGTAAATTGTATTATGGAAATTTTTCATTGAAAAGAATAGGGGTTGCAACCCTTATGGTCCGAACTGCGCTGGTTAGTCGTGTATTTACATGATAACTGAAATGAATTTTTTTGTAGTAAATTATCAATTAGAATGAATTATATTGGAAAATCTGCTCCGGGGGTGATTTTTCCATTTTAAGGGTGTATAGAAAAATTCTTTCGGACAGGTCAACTTTATTTTTGTATTCTATCTATGAAAACATTTTTCAAAATATTTTTAAGCCCATTTTGAATTTAATTTTCATGAATATAGACATGAAAAAGTTATATTTTTCAATAAAAAAATAGTGGTTGCAACCCTATTAGTCGGTACTACGTGTGTTAGTTGCGTCTTTTTATGAGAAGTGAAATACAATTTTTCATTGAAAAATATCAATTAGAACCTGAGTTATATTTTAAAGTCAATTTTAGGGGGTAACTTTTGAGGGTGGTTTTCACCTCGAAATGATACGGCTGCTGCCCCATAGAACAAGCCTTGTATACAAGTACCGGCGCGAAATAGGCTCTTCGATCAATAACGTCCAACCAGTTGAGTTGGCTGCGGTGAGGGGTGATGTGTTTGCTCCGTCCAACACCTTTAATATATCTCACACATGAATTTTGAAACCTCTGTAGTCTCATCTGAAGCTCCTCCGATACATCCAGATAAACTACCGAGCAATAGTCCAGGTGAAAAACGACATGGGCGCTGGCCAGCTGCTTGCGCAGAACCTCAGTGGTGCAGGACCTAAAAGATCTCAGCCCATAAAGGGCTCTGTTAACCTTGCGGCTAACAGCATCCACCTGTGGTTTCCATGTAAGTTTAAAGTCCATGATCATACCAAGGTTCTTTACTACATCGACAAAGGGCACGAAAACACCATCCTGAACCTCAACACCCTGCAGGTTCAGCCTCTGAAGCTGATTTATGTTGTGCTCGGAACCGAAAATGATTGACTGCATTTTCTTTGTGTTGAGCTACAGCGCATTCTAAGATGCCCAAGCCGATACAGAGCGCGCCACAGCCGACATGCGACCCACCCCCATCCCAACTAGATCATCCCTCTTGACCTGAGTATATGCCTGCAGGCCATCCGCGTATAGCAGGTGCGTGACACCCTCATCCAAATACCCCCGTGGGCTTTTAAATTTATACAAAACCTCTATTAAATCATTGATGTACAAGCTGAAGAGAAGAGGCCCCAGTATCGAGCCCTGCGGGACACCAAGGTTGGTTATTAACCAATCAGCTTCCCCGTCTGTTCTGCTAACCACTCTCTGATTACGTCCGGTTATGAATAATCGGACCCACATGACTGTCAACCTAGAGAAACCCATTCCAATCATCTTGCGAAGGAGTTTAGATGGTGAATTAGTGTCAAAGGCTTTACTGAAATTAAACAGTAGCAAAATTGTCAGGAGGCGCTTATCACTGTCAATACCCGTCCTAATGTATTCTGTAAGTTTAAGCAGTGCTGTTTGAGTTGAATTGTTGCGTCGAAAACCAGTCTGGTGAGGGCCAAAAACCTTCGACACTTCCAAGAACTCAATAATCTGGTCGTGTACTAACTTTTCCAGGACCTTGGAGAGAAAGCACAACGGGACTATTGGACAAAAGTCCGAGACTGCTGATGAAGTTGATGTCTTTTTAAGCGGCACAAGATGTGCTCTCTTCCAAGCCGTCGGAAAAGTCCCCGTTGATAGCGATAGATTAAACAGTGTCACTATATGTTGTCCTATAATGGGTAATGGTTTCGCAATGATGTTCTGCGAAATTCCATCCTACCTGTTTGCTTGAGACAAGAAATGAGCGACAGCAAGCACAACGTCAGCAAGTGTGACATCACGAAAAATGAATCCTCCTTCGCCAGCCATCGACACAATGTTATCCAGGTCTGCCTCGTCCTTAGAGTTCAACATGGACACTCTAGCAAAATGACTGTTTAATTCGTTTAGTGTGAAGCTGTGTATGTCGTTCTTAGCTTTAGACCCCAAATCCAGATTACGTAGTTCATTCCACACATTTTATTGTTATCAAGCGCGTCAAAGATTCTGCTCTGAGTGAAAGCTTCACGCGCGAGCGCAGTACCTTCTTTAGCCTCCTATGCTAGCGTCTGATATTCCGTCCATAATCGTGTCCGTTTCGTACGTTTGCACCATCTATGTGTTGCGTCTCGTCAGTTGTACAAGTCTCGTAAGTCTGAGTCTACCCAAGGAGGAAGCACTTTTCCTCTGGGTCTAAATTGTTTAAGTGGAGCAACTTGGTCAATTACATTCATGATTATGTGACTAAGATTTTCTAGTCGTGTGTCAACTCCGCTTTCAGTGCAACCAAATGGCGACCAATCACAAGCGGCTAATAGGGACAGAAGTTCCTTCGTTTTAATATTCTTGAAATCCCTATATTCAAACCCGTTGAAAGTTGGAGGTTTAACAGTGTGATAGTCAATCTCAACATCAATTACATTATGCCTACTTGGGTCGCCAGTGGATCACATCAATCCAGATTCAACTCTCGCGTGATTTCCCGAAAAACTCTGCATCGTGAAAGCTCGACAGCATGTTTGCGTTGAAATCCCCCATTACAATTCTGCATTCGTAGTCCATTAAATATATGCGTAGATCATTAATAAGATCAGTCATCCGAGACTGGGATACCGGGTGGATGGTAAACTAGCGCAACAAATACAGGTGACATGGTACCTTGTCGGACATTGCAGAATAAGTACATCGGAGTTGTCGGCTTTCCTTCCGCCTCCGTTGGCGAGGAACACAGTAGAGTGGCTTTGTGGTCTCATAATGAAGTACCCATCAACCTGGGCAAACACGTCGTCAACCTCAGAACCAAATCGCCTCTCCGCGACGCCAAACAAGTGATATGAGGGGCGAGCGCCCTCCAAAAACTGTCAAAACATGCCCATATGCGTATACAGCTTGGTTGCATTGAGGAACACCGCTGAAAGCACCTCCCTGTTCCTCTCTCTCTCTCTCTTACCCTGACCTAGTTACGCCTGACTAGCTGGGGCCAAGGCTCGACCTTGTACTGTAGGCCGCTTGGGTATATCATCAGTAGCCCTTGCAACCTCTCTGGCTGCAGCCTCGACAATCTCGTCAGTCTTAACAATCTCCCCATAGGAAGCCGCCAACGCATGCAGGTCTGCCGCCGAAGTAAACTCGTGCGTTTTTCTACCGTCTCGTCTCTTAGTAAGGAATCACCTGCCTCTATGCCAAGTGTATTTGAATTCCAAACCGCGTCCAGTCTGTTTTAGATTGTTAAAACGACTAGAATTCTCTTTACTTAAATACTCTTCAATAAAAATTCTACTCTGAATAAGGCTTTCACGCGTTTCTTCACTAAAAGAGGTCACGTTGATGTGCTTCGTGTTCATTGCTGTGAATCTCCCCTTCGAACGCATGATTTTATCCACAAGTTCACGAAAAGAGAGACAAACTACCCATGGAACGCCAATGCATCGAATCCGGCGTCCCCGCGCCGTCCTTCAGCCTCGCTCCAGGTCTGAGCAGACGCGTGGATACAAGATCTCCTCTCACTATTGAAGGGACGACCGTTGTGAGGACAGCAAACACTATATCTGCACACATTGCATCGGAACCATCACTGATATTTATCATAACTATTTATGCTGAATCCCCACCACAAGCCAGTGTCCTTTCCAAGGAGACGCCTCCGCTTAACTTGGGAGCAGCGACTTTCGCGGGTTGAGGACCCCGGATTCGAAGCCGCTTGTGTCGTATTCGAGACCCATTAAGGTCAGAAGCGATATCGCAGATTTGTTTAGCATTTGTATTGTTGTTACCGTCAATTAAACAAACACTACTATTTTTATTAACACTAATATCTGCCGTGATTGGGCATACGGCCCTATCATGATCTCTAAGTGAAACAAAGATTTGCGAGTCTTCCGCAACACTGAGGCCACGCTGGCAACCTTCGGCAGCGTCATCATCACCCGTGCTATCAACGACAGATGTTATTTTGGACATAAGGCTTTTAAGGTCCTATTTAAGGATTGAGTTTTCCTGCAGAAGCAACAGGCGGTCACCGTGCAGTCCCTCCAGCATAGACGGTTGCTCAGCAATCGTTTCCTCCAGCGAGGATACCCAGACCCCAAACGACCAGACGATTGATCGACTCCTCCAATGCTGTGGAGGGTACCGAATCTACACTAGCGGCTCTGAGTTTCCTCACGAGGTGAGCTTTCAGACCGTCGATCGCATTCTCCAGCAAGTCAAACCTGTTACCAAAGAGGTCCAGCCTGGAGGATGGCACTGAGCAATACCGAATGCTACCAGAATCCACAACTGAGCCACTCCTAGAAATGGCGCTCAAGGATGGTGTTGACGTTGTCAGTTTCGCAGATACATCGCTATGTACATTAATATTCGGCGCGGAAACATTGAAGCTCGCAGTATCCATGTCGGGAACTCTATCTGGAATGTTTACAACCATAACATCCGGGTCAAGGGTACCAGTGTTACTAACACCAGCACTATCATTTGCACTATTATTACTAGTATTACTAGTACTATTTATAGTACTTCTTATTAGCGGACTGCGTGCTTTGATCGTACTTGTGGACTTATTTTGCGACATGGGAACTATGCTAGTGGTAACTGCATCGCTTTTTCTTTTGCAGATTTCTCGTCCTACATTCCTGACACGCCAATTTGCCACTTGTCAGAATTAGGGAGGACCGAGCATAAAGGAGAGAAGATTGTTAAATTTATTAGCAAATTTGAATACAAGGAGTCGCGCTTCCATCGGCCTCCGTCGGATCGCGAGGTTTTACGGATACCGTACCGCAACATCCTCCCCGAATACCGCAAACCTATCGGTGATAAGCTCATCGATAATATGGAGGATTTGGAGCGTTATGGTCATCGCTAAGAAAAACAGCGAGAACTGGATAGCCGCTAGACACCACCCCCGCCAGCCGAGAAGACACATGTTCCCGGCGCGGCATATAACGGTGGCGCTGCTCGACCGAAAGTCACAGCAGCAGCAGCGGCCGAGAAGAAGGTAAAGGAGCGAAGAGGCCTCCCGGTTCGCTGAATTAGGGGAATTAGAGGAGAAGCTCACGAAACTGCTAGGTGATAGGAAAAAGTAAGACAGAAGCGAAGGTCGAACAGCTGATCGAGAGTATAGCTTGTCCATGCCGTCTTGGGCGTCACCAGAGGGCAAAGAAAAGGAAGCTGCGTATGAGGAGAGCGTGGTTTTCCACCCGGTAGACAATCCTACCCAGCTCGAGACGATAGCGAGGGTTTGCGTCCCGCTCCTGAAAGAGTAAAGCCTGTGCGAAACTTTCTGGCGCCAAGAACTGTAAAACAGCTGAGACGCTTTCTGGGCATGTTGGGCTGGTATTCGCGCTTCACAAAGGGCGAGTCCGAGTTCAAAGTACCGCTAGTTCGTCTGCTGAGGAAAGGGCAAAACTGGGAGTTGGGTGAAGAGCAGCAAGAGGCATTTGAAGCGCTACGGCACGCGCTCACTGTGGCCCCGTACTCGCACGGCCCGATTTTTCAAAGCCGTTTAAAGTGCAGTGTGACGCTAATGGCGTGGCTATTGGGGCTGTCTTGACACAAGAGGGAGAATATGGTAAGCACTCCATAGTATACATTAGCCGAGTGCTGACGTCAGCGGTGAGAAATTATAAGACGACAGAGGAAGAGTGTTTGGCTGTGATCTGGGTCATTAAAAGGCTGGGGCCGTACATTGAGGGGTACAGCTTCAGTGTGATAAACAATCACAAGAGCCCGCAGTGTCTAAAAAATTTAAAAGATCCCAGCGGCCGCCTAGCGAGATGGGCGATTGAGCTGCAGAAGTGGGATTTTGAGATAATTTATAGGAAAGTTGAATTGAATCACTTTCCTGATGCGCTGTCTTGAAGCGAGGATAACGGCGAAGATGCTGTTGTCGCCTTTGAAGAGATTACCGACCCGTAATATTTAAAACTGCCAGAGCAAGTTGAGAATTTCCCGGGAAAGTATCCAGGCTGGCGCATAGAAGCCGTGTGCTATATCGTTGGTGCAACGATGCATTGCTTGATCCGATTACACATCTAGAGGAGGCGTGTAGGTTGATAGTGCCTGAGGAGCATAAGGAAAAAGTGATGAGAGATGCGCACTGCGCACCCTCCTTGGGTCGGTAGCGGGAAAGAACTCATGGGACGGCGTGTAGTCGAGAGGCCCTGGGCCATCGTAGCAGCTGATCTCATGAAGTTTCCGCCGAATAAGAATAGGTTTAAATATCTGGTCGTGTTTCAAGATTTGTTTACACGCTAGATAGAGGTAAAACCGTTGAGAAAGTGCGACGGGGTAACCGTCTGTGGAAATGCTCACACACATGGGTACTGGAACCGATTAATAGAGTGATATTATTACTCATTTTAATCGGGGATTGTAGGTGGAATTTGTGGAGGAAAGAAGTGAATGCTAGTACGTGAACAAAGCAGAAGTCGCCCGCTCTACGTACCTCTGGCTTCCCCGACCGCTCGCTTGTGCGGCTGAAATTGCAAGGAGAGCGCCATGCACCACTCGACTGCAACGCCGCTGATGCAAGAGACCAACAAGTTCCGACCGTGCCCATTTGCCGCGTTTAGTGATTGTGAGTGCGGATGCACCGGCGTATGTTCTCGAGCGAGTGCTGGCGAACGGCGATTTCTCTACGTTATTGTACTTGTATGCAAGAGTGTCTGATGAATAGTACCTACTGTTATATTTAATTGTTTATATCAATCTTTGAATTCGACGCTGCTCGACTCAGGAGTTGTGCGCGTGCGCCGCGCCATGTGCGAATGAGAGGGTTAGGTTAGGCTAGGACCTCGAGTCGCCGACGAGAGAGCTGGGGATTGTGATAGGGACCAGGGAGCGAGACACTAGGATGCAGACCAGCGAGCGAGATACTTGATCCCCCCGGTTACTCACGTAAAGTTTTTCGGCGATTTACAAGGCACGAGCCAGCGCTGAACGAAAGGAGGCCTGAGTTCGAGATTTTGTACATAGGTAGAGTAGGATAATTACAACTAATAGTGTGCCGAGCGAGTGTGCCGATCAGTGCTGCGCGAATGCGTTCCTTTGTGATTTTCGCCGCCGCCAGTGTATAATTCCGCCGCGATCCTCGAGAATTTTGTTCACCAATGCAACACGAATAAACCAGTCTAAACCAAACAAATTAAGGTGTGAAAGCGTCATTCGATCATTCCTCCTTTTCCTTGTTAGTCACAGTGACGAATCTCCTGCGAGAGGCGAGTCTCTACAGCCGAGCGTGCGCGAGTGCGAATTAACTTCACGCCCTGGCGCCCTTTACTATAAATTCGGTCGCAAAAGTGTCTTTTACGTTAACGGGTTTTCCGAGGCACGCGAGGAAAGCTGCATCTTTACAAAAGGCAGATGCTAAGTCAGTGGCCAGAGCATTCGAGGAGTTGATTTTATTCAGGTGGGAAACCCGTGAATATTTTCTATCAGATAATGGCAAGGAGTTCGATAACCAACATCTCCGTAAGGTGTTGGAAATCTATGGTGTAAAATACATCACAACTCCGTCTTATGACCCGCAGGCCAACCCAGTGGGGCGTACGAATCGAACGCTTTAGACGATGATAGCCACGTTCGTGAAAAACGATCATTGCGAATGGGATGTGCACCTGCATGAGATTTGTCACGCCATCAATACGGTCACACAAGCGTCTGCTCGAGTTTCGTCCGCTTTTCTCAACTACGGGCGCCACCCCCGCCCTGTATTCAGTTTACGCCGCGAAATCGAGGCGGGCAAGCCGATTGAGAGGCGAAAGCCAGGGGAGTGGGAAGCGTGAATGAAGTGATTGGAATGCGTTGAGGGATTTAGCGGCGAAATTCGCAAGTCAAGCCACAGAGAGGCAGGAACCGATGTCCTATCTGCTGCAGCGAATAAGGTGTCGAGAAAGGTGGATCCGTATTGGGAAAGCCCGTATGAGATAGTCGAGATAAAATCCCTGATTGTTTACATACTGGGCTACGGTGACGGAGGATCGCGGCGGTTGACCAAAACTTACGTCGACGAACTTAAGCGCTGGATCCCGCCTCGAGGTACGAGAGCGAAATAGATTAATGTGTGTTTTCTTTTTGTTTACGGAGGATGGAGCAGAGGAAGGAGGGCGCGGCCAAACCGCCGTCACCGAGCCAGCCAGGAGGTAGTCGCACGCCACTGCGTGCGACATTCGCGCAGGTGGCTGGCGGAGCATGGTTCCAGCCGGGTTCATCACCGAGGCCAGCGACGCCAAGGGTGACACCACCACCGAGTCCGCTGCGTGGTCAAGGGGGGAGGATGACCAGTTTGAGGATAGGCCTCGTCTCTCCGAGGTGACGCCAGACTTCAACTGGTCCATCGAGGCTTAGACCCACGGGAAATCCGACGGGCAAACCTAACGCTTCTCCGTGGCATCTCGGATGGCCGCTACCGACGACGCCGGATGCGTCGTCAGCAGGGAACGCCGTTGCCTGCAGTTCTCACGCACAGAGGTGCAATGCTTGCACTTCTGCACGTGGAGACGCTCGCCACCTCCTCGTCGCGGCGGCGGCAGAGCGGCAGATCTCCGGCGACCACCAGACTGAGCAGAGCTCTGACCAACACGAATAAAGGGACTTCCTTGCAATCCACCTTGTGGCTTTTTGCCCTGCTCACAAGGCAGGACCCACCCGCCAACCAATCAACCATCCATCCATCCATCCGTAACATCTGGCATCCCAAGCGGGTCTTGTGTAGCAGAATTTTTGGAGCAACACAAGGAGAGGTCACTGGCCCAAGAATTGCCTAATTTTGTCTTAAGTTTTGGCATCTACGTAGAAGTCATCTTGTCAGCAATCTGTGACTTAGCTACGTGGGCCAAGAAGCTTCCTGCAGTAAAAGGACTCGTCAACACGTGTGCCTCAGAATAAGCATACAAGTGGTCGCCGAGGCTCAGGATTAATATCCGAGCTTTCAAAAAAAAAAAAAAAAATCAAGGCCATCAAGATCTCACTGCAAAGCCCACTCTGTCACTGTGGAGCAAGTGTGACGGCCGGTAATCGAGCAAACGCCGACGTGCTTTGCATTTTCATCAAGCCCGCCTGGGCCCACAAAGTCGACCAGCCGCCGACGGGCTCCAGCAAAAAATCATCAGTTGCAGCCTCCACGGGCAGTGCAGTTGTCGGCGCAGACCAGCCGCCGACACGCGCGAGCAGCTTCGCTGCCTCCAGCTCAGCAGCGACATCGCAGAGCAGCCATAATGCGTCAACTTAGTCTACTACTGTAAGTTTTTCTCGCCGTTTTTTTATTATTACGAGCATCTTGGCTTTCGGGAGTGAACGGACCCTCGCGTTACATTCGGTTTTTAAACTAAATTTGTAGCCGTCAATTAATATAATGGTTCCCGGCCTGTTCAGAACAAAAAACCGCGGGTTGACAACGCGATCGAGGAGCCGCGGTACCTGCAGCGACCCGGAAAAAATCGACGCGAAGGTGGTAAATCGGGTAAATAAAATTGCGGACCTGTATTTGAAAAATCCGCGAATCGTGCGTAAAGCTTTTATTCGCACAGCAAATCGCGAATTTTCAGCTTCAGATTCTGCGGACGAAATAAATCATGACAACCGTGCTAAAGAATGTCAAGATTACTTGCCGGCTAACGCGTTGTCCAGTAGTTACAGACAGTCGGGCGCTAACGACTTTCCAAGCCGGACCGAAGACGAAAGTGTAGATCACATCCGCCCACCCGCGCCAAGCCCCGTAAATTCAGTAGACGGAGCATGCGCGCTCAGTTTTTCAAAACCAAAGCCACTCGATCCTTTCGATCTAAAAAGACTCGAAGAAAAGCTATTCGGCTGCAATTTGCGCACCGAATCGCGCGTCAGAGCCGCTGCCGGTCATACCGTCACAGCACCGCGCCCCCCTACGCTAAGGCCAGGGGATATAAATCCCAGGTCGGCCAAAGCATCCGCCGCAGAAGGTCCGATGACGGAAATGGCGAAATATTTTATCAAAATGACCAAAGCGTTTAAAAATGGGGGCAATGAAAATAAAGTTCGCTTAAAGCGCACAGAGCGCGTACGCGTCGCGAGTGCACAGGGCAACGTGCTAGAAACAGCCGTAACACAGCCGCCGAAAATGCGAGGAAAAATCGAGCGCCCAAGGTCACCCGCCGAGAGCTTAGTAAGCAACGCGGCCGACGGCTCAAACAGCAGCTGCGTCGGAAGCAGCCTATGCGACGCAAATTTTGCGGCGCTAGAAAAGCGCATAAATGCGGTGGAAGCTGAAAACGCCAGGCTAAAGGCCGAGGTGATAAAGCTTTCTACAGAAGTGAGCGATGCATCTAGGGTGGAGCACCAGATGTCCACTAGCGTGCAAAATACCCAAAACGAGAAAATGCGCGCTGCTATCGTGCAACTCGTTCACGAGAACGGTGGAAATCCTGCATGGTACAATCTCGCGACTTCAGGACTACCGGACCAGGTACCAGCGCGCCAAAACTCGCGGTGCCAAGAGCCAGCGCGCCGAGAGCCGCTGTGCCGAGAGCCCGCGAGCCAGCGGCCGGAGCATCAAAGTTCGGTAAATACAAAGCCTGTGCGTCAAAAGTCGAAAAGCGCGAGCAATAACGCGCGCAGAAACACTCTCGCCGACAAAGAAATTGGAGACGTGTCCGCAGCTGAATCCTTCGCGGTCCTATACGCTGAGTCAGAAGAGGAAGCCGTGAAAAGCGCTAAAACTCGTCGCGATACTCGCAAAGAAACCGAGACATCGTCAAATACTCATACTCGGTCCACCGCGCCGTTAAATAAATCGGTCGACCGCTCTGTCAGGCAGAACCGTGCCGCATCTCGTGAAAAATTAATACAGCGCCGAATTTCTAACGAAGACGACCTCTCGGACTCGGATCCATCCGACGGCGATAATAATTACAAAAATTTCGATAACTCGGATTGGCGTGTAAAGTCGACCCCGAGTAAAAGGCCGACAAGTCGACAGCAACCAAGAGGCGGCGATCGCTTCCCCTCGGACGATGATCCAGACTCGGATCCGTCCGACGGTGAAAGTAAGCGCAAGCGCACTGATAAATCGGACAATCGCAAACGCCCGGCTCCCGACAAAAAATCCACACGTCGCAGGCCGCCTCATAGAGACGATCGCTCCCCGCCGGACGACGATCCGGAGTCTGATCCGTCGGACGATGGCGACGACGACGACTATGACGACGATGACGAGGATTGGCCTCCAAAACCTCGTAGTGAGCCAGTAAAACATAGTGATAACAGCTCACGAGCGAGCAGCAAAAAAGAACGCTCGCCAAAATTGCCGTTTCATCAAGCCGTCGCATGTATCCCGGACTTTAACGGAGATCCGGATAACCTCGGGCTTTTTCGGAAAGGAGTACTGGATGTGCTAAAATCACACCCAGCCCACGAACAATTCTTGCTCTTGCACATCGCTAGCAAGTTAAAAACCAAAAATACCGAAAATTATCGCGCGCGCATTGCCAATTATTCATCCGTAGATAAGCTCCTTTACACTCTTGCACTGCACGCACGGCTTCGCCGATGACCCTGTTTTTTTTGGGCGCCGAGGACGGCACCCGCGCGCCCCGAGGACGTGTCACGGAAAAGCGTTAGGTTCCCCGTGGCATCTCGGATGGCCGCTACCGACGACGCCGGATGCGTCGTCAGCAGGGAACGCCGTTGCCTGCAGTTCTCACGCACAGAGGTGCAATGCTTGCACTTCTGCACGTGGAGACGCTCGCCACCTCCTCGTCGCGGCGGCGGCAGAGCGGCAGATCTCCGGCGACCACCAGACTGAGCAGAGCTCTGACCAACACGAATAAAGGGGCTTCCTCGCAATCCACCTTGTGGCTTCTTGCCCTACTCACAAGGCAGGACCCACCCGCCAACCAATCAACCATCCATCCATCCGTAACACGAGGCTGGAGCCAGTGGAGGAGGAGGAGGTAGAGCTGAGAACGGCGGCGATGGAGAGTCTGAGCAAGGCGGTAGCGTATGGTGAGCTACCCCGGCGGCTGGACGCTATCCACGACGCCATCAGCGGAGGAGCCGGAGTATCGGCAATAGCTGCGACGCCAGCGGTGCCAGTTGTAGTAGCGACACCTGCGGCGCCAGCTAACGCCTGCATGGAGAGGCGAGAGCCATCCAGAGCAGAGGCGGAGGAGGTGAGCGAGGAGGACGTGGAAAGCAGGGAAGCACAGAAGGAGCTGGAGCGATACGTCGCCGGCTCCTCTGCATGCAAAAGGCAAGACTCGACTCCCATCCCACTGAAGAGACCGTGAGAAAAGCCAATAGACTGACAGCCAGCGGGAGAGAAGAAGAAGAAAAACAAAAAGAAGAGAATGAAGAAGGGTGGGAATAGGCAGCTGACTCTAGCTTACCACCACGACTACGACGAGAGTGGCCATTCATCGGAGGGAGAAGCCGGCGCGCCACTGCAAGGCTTCTTTAGTGGGGTCTTTCCAGCGGAGATCGACTGGACCAACTGGGTCGCTGCCGACCGAAGAGGCGACCCGGAGGCAGTAGGGAGAATGCCCCCGAAAAAGGTCAGCAGGAAGCAGGACAGGGAGAGGAGAAGGAGAGCCTCCATGCTGCCGAGAGGAGGCCGCAAACCGTCGACGAGGGATACTGGCGGAGCAGGCGGCGCGCAGCAACGAGCAAAGGCCTGTGGACGATCATCGTCCAGCTACTCCTGCGCAAGAGGAGACGCCGTAAGCGGCGGAGAATAGAGCTCAGCACATCGCTTCGCGGAACGCCCGCCGCAATGCGGCCAGGGCTGCCAGCCGGCATGAAGCGAGGAGAGCGCGGAGGCAGGCAAAGGAGCAGGCGGAGGTCGAGGTGTAGCGGCAGATGGACCGCTCGAAGAAAACACAAAAGGAGACGCCGGGACCGAGAATAAATCTGGCGCTTCCGAGATCTCTAGGCGCGCGCTCAATCCATTGAGACAATGCCGCCTTATTCCGTCACTTTCGTTCCTGCTCCAATTGCCGGCATAGCGAAGACTTGAACCTCGTTATAATATATATATATATATATATATATATATTTTTTTTTTTCGTCACAGCCCACTTGGCCCAATTGACAAGGGACTCCACCACCTTTGTGAGGAAGTTGCCCATACCCAACTTAGGACCTGAGTGCATCTCCGGTGAAAACCTGTTTCAGCAAGCACCATGTCGTTTAAGCTGACACTCTCTGCCTCCAGAGGGGTCATCGGGTGCGCACTTCAGTGTTTAGCCCTCAGGAGAAGGATATATTTCCAGCCTCAGCTCCTCGCCGGTAAGGCCGGCGCTCACTGCTTACTGCATCGGATTGGATAAACTCATATTACCCTATACACTTTAAAGCTCCTAACAACTGCTTCGCATTTGCGCAGACTTGCGTTCGTGAGACAGGGAAAACCCAGATTTTAACTGAAGGAAAATTCTGGGGAAAACCTACCTCAAAACAGCCGGTTTCATGGGTACTTTTTCTGTTGAAAGAAACTCAGAAAAAATCCAAGTGACTTCACCGGGAATCAAACCTACGGCCCCTGGAAGGAACGTGTTTCATCCGGCTAAGGAGTGCGCCTTGGCCAACTGAGCCACGAACGCTCCTATAATATATATATATATATATGTGTTACGTCCTGTGACGTATTGTAGTTAAGCAATATCAGCATTGCGAAGTCCTGCGACGTATTATAGTTAAGCAATATCAGCGTTGCGAAGCCGAAAACTCGAAAATGATGAGTATGGCCAATAAAGTAGATCAGCCGAGTAAATAAGTGTATAAATACGTTGAATCCATTGCACTTGAGGCTCGCTTAGAATCTGGACTCTGCTACGACGCTCCGGGCAGTCGACAGAGCTACCAGAAGTAAGTCGCGACGCGATCGGTATATAAATTGAATTATACATTTAAATAAACGACCATCAGAATACATTCTATTATTGTAACAATTATTCACTCTATCCTGCACCTACGACTGGCCGATCTTGATCAGACACCAGCACCAGAGCAGAGAATATCCTCCATGACAAAGTAAGTACGAATTCTTAATAAATATATATACACAGATCGAGTTCGTGACTTAACATATGAACATTTTTATTTGGTTGTAGACTTACTGAAATATTTGTGTATTTACTAACACTTGTTATTGTGTAGTCTAGAATTGTGGAAATGACTCAAGGTGTACTTGGTAATAAAGGGCAGATGATATGGAATCGAAGTTTTATTTTGTACTCTCTCGTAACTAAATTAATTAAGTTCAATTGCTCGCGGTTTTTAAAATAGTATCGCCGTTGTGGCTTTCTTTTTTGTGTGAGAGCCACAATATAATTAGCCATTTAATTCCAATTATCTCTATTGTTTTTGTGGATTGAACGTATCGAATATATTATATCGCATCGATATTGTAACGTTCTTTAACCTACGGCCACGTTAGCATACCAGTGAAACTAAGAAAAAATTCTGTAGGTACAATACCGATCGATACCTACCGTAACTTCCTCACCAAATTCTCGCCATTCTGTTCAACTCTTACGTTGACCTGGTTACCAGAAACCATCAAACGTATCTAGCCACACAGGCAATCCCCTAATTAATCGCGTCCTCTGAACAATGATAATTTATGCATTCATACTTATAGCACAGGCAACCCCTCGGGGTATATAAATACATGACCCTTACCGGGCTCCGAACTTCTTAACCGGCAGTCAGTTTAACTGTAAATAAAACAGAATAGATATAACTTTACAATGCGCAACTTTTATTCATCGTCAACTCGGTACATCTAACGGTGTATTGCTGTCCTAAAACTACTAAGCGACGGAAGACTTCTTAATTCGCACGGTAGCGAATTCCAGAGTCGTGCACCCTGGGAACTGAAAGACTTCTTCCCAGCCTCATTACGCGAATTCGGGACTACGAGTTCTTTGGGGCCCCTGCTCGAGGTCCTAGACTGGTTTCTCTCAAAAAGAGCAGCAACATATGTAGACTACCTCATAACCATAGCCTTGTACAGCATGACTGCGGCAAAATACTCTCTCCTCTCTCGAACCGTTATCCATCCCAATTTCTTTCTGTATGGGGAAAATATGCTCGTCCTTCCTAACACCACAGATATATCTTATACAAGAATTCTGTAGCCTCTGAAGTAGAGACTCAAGCTCCCCTGAGATATCCATGTAAACAAGACAGCAATAATCCAGATGCGAGATTACAAGAGCACTAATTAACCGCTTACGAAGCGCCTCAGTTGTGCAGGATCTGAAAGATCTGAGACCATATATAGCCCTATTTACTTTACGACTAACTGCATCAACCTGCGGCTTCCACGTCATTCTCGAGTCCATCACAACACCAAGGTTAGTCACAACGTCAACAAATGGAACGAAAATGCCTCTTTCAACCTCAATGTCAGGCAGCTCTAGACTTTGTATTTTACTAATGTTATACTCCGAACCGAATATCATAGCTTTTGTTTTGCTAACGTTAAGGCGGAGCGCATTCTCAGTCGCTTACGCCGATACAGCTCTCGCCACCATCCACAAACGATCCACACCCTCCACAAGATTGTCTATAGCTACCTGAGTATATGTTTGTGAACCCTCAGGCCCCTGAAAATTGGCCAAAACATCCTGAAGATCGTTTATGTACAAACTGAAAAGTAGAGGTCCCAACACCGAGCCCTGTGGCACGCCAAGATTGGTAGTGAGCCAATCTGACTCGCCGTTTGTTTTCGTAACTACTCGATGGTTGTGCTAACTGTGATATATGATCCAATCCACTGACTTAGAGAATCCTAACCTAATCAGCTTGCTAAGGAGTTTAGAGGGAGAAATGGTGTCAATCGCCTTGCTAAAATCAAACAGTAGAAGAATAGTCAGTGGCTACTTCTTGCTGTTAATGCCTGCTCTGATATCCTCCGTCAAGCTTAGAAGCGCCGTCTGCATGCTATGGAACGGGCGAAAGCCCGTCTGACGGAAATCAAGAAGCATCTTCGATTCGATGTATTCCGAGGTCTGATCGTGAACGGTCTTCTCAAGTACCTTGGCGAGGAAACACAGCAGAGCAATTGGACGGAACTCCGAGCCAGCAGATGGAATTGCTTTTTTCTTCACAGGAACCAGATGCGCCCTCTTCCATGCTGCAGGGAAAACTCCACTTGACAGAGAAAGGTTAAAAATTGTAACCAGATGATGACCCAGAACGGGAAGAGTCTTTGCAATGATATCCTGAGGAATACCGTCTACCTCTTTCGCCCGTGATGTGAAATGCGCAACAGCCAGAACAACATCAGAAAACATTATATCACGAAACTTAAAACCATCTTCATTGGCCGTTGCAAGGACAGCATGCAAGTCCTCCTCACGCTCTGTCTGAGAAATGGAAACGCCCGCAAAATGAGTATTTAATTCATCTGGTGAAAAGCCATGTAATTCCTCTCTAGTCCTAGTCAGAAGCCCAAGATTGCGGAGCTCATTCCAGATGTTTTTATCGCCATCCAAGGCCTCCGAGATTTTATTCTGAATGAAGACATCCCGCGCCTCTGCCGTGCGTAGCTCAGCCTCCGCAGCGAGCGACTGAAACTCAGTCCACAGGTGATTGTCACGCGTACGACGAAACCGACGTCCAACAGCACCAAGTCGATTATACAGTTCTTGAAGCTCGACGTTGATCAATGGCGAGAGACCCTTCCTCTTTGGTTTAAACTGCTTTAAGGGCGCAAGTTCATCAATAGCAGCTGCGACATTTCGGCTCAAGAGATTCAAGTTTTTTATCTAATGTCTCAGCAGGACAGAGGACAGTTGACCAATCAAGTGTCTCAAGGAGAGAAAGACGCTCACCCTGCCTAACAGATTTAAAATCTCTGAAATAAAAGGAGCTCAAAGTAGGAGGTGAGGACCTAGGAGCAGGGACGGTTAGGTCAATGATGTTGTGCCTGCTCGGAAAGGTCGCCATCAAGTTATTCCTATCCACGACTGTCTCACCCTCATCAACAAAGATCACATCAATCCAGGTGTGAGAATCCGCAACATGGTGGGTTGGGCCATGATCAACAAGCTGAAGATTCAGCTCACAAGATAGCTCTCTGATGAAATTTGCATCCTGGGACGCCGACAACATATTTGCGGTCAGATCTCCCATTATTATGCGATGATCAAAGTCAACCGCATGTAGTCTCAAGTTATCGAGCAGGTCTAAATTCTCTGTGAAACAGATACCCGGTGGTCTGTAAATTACAGCAACAAAAACAGAGTGTAATTTGCCCCTCTCTACTGTACACATGAGATATTCAGGAATTCCCGGTTTACCAACATCTGTCATTGTTGAGGATGAACATAACAGAGTAACCTTGTAACTATTATGGATATAAAGAGCCACTCCACCTCCCTGGGTATTCCTATTCTATCGAAGAACCGAATATCCATCAACCTGCGCAAACACATCATCAACATTTTGCCCGAAACGCGATTCAGCCACACCAAACAAGTGATAGAAGGAACGAGCAGCTATAATGAATTGGCGAAACATTTCCATATGTTTATTCAAGGACGTTGCATTTAAGAAACCAGCCTTCAATCCCTCGAGCTCAGCTCCCTTAGCCTTTTCTCCATCTAGTCAAATATTATTCGCCGTATCCCGCGCTTTATCACACGAAGATACTGCATCGTTTGCAGCAATATAGTTTTGTATCGCTGTCACTATATTTACAGGCGCCAAGTTAATGGCGCCAGTTGCGCTGTCATAAGACGCAGCGATTGCGTGCAAGTCAGCAGCTGTCTTGAAAGCGTGAGCAATATCCCCGTCTCGTCTTTTTACCACAAAACGACTGCCTCTATGACAAACATATTTAAAGCCTAGGCCACTAGCCAAGCTTTTGAAGCTTCTAAATTGAAGAAAAAGTTCCTTCTGTAATAATTCATTTGTAAAATTTTTCTATGAATTAGGCCATTACTCGTTTCTTGGTCCAAAGACGAAACGTTAATATGTCTAGTATTTAGGCCGGTGAAACGATGCTTCGCACGCATGATGTCTCCCATCAACAACCGATTCGATAAGCGAACTATCCACTGCGACAATCGTTCAGCCTTCTCTGCTGTGCACACACTCTCCGACCGGAGCAGACGCGTGGAGACGATATCGGCCCTAACGACCGATGGCAAGATGGTGCTGAGAACAGCATGGGCCACATCACCACGCTTTTCCTCCGTACCATCGAATATGCTAGAAACTATAATTTTAGCAGAGTTCTCATCACCATCCAGCCGAACCGTCGAAGGACCGTTTGAAGGATTGCGACCCTCCTTTTTTCGGTTTCTACCTCGCGATCGATGGCGACTTTTACAAATTTTGAAGTCGCCCAGAGTAACGTCATTATCCGCAGAGGCGCCTGCGCCATTTCTAGAATTTTTTGAATTAGTATCTCCGACGGTAGCGCCTGCACTATAACCAGAGGTATCCAACCTTCTGAGTGATACGAATACTTGGGAAACATCAGTACAACGAACACCTATGTCCTCTGTAGTGCCACCATGATCCGAGCTGGATCTGTCCTCACTGCCCTTTGATGCTGTGATATCAACAATCTTTTCATTTTTTTGCATTAAGTTATTTAATTGTTCCTTGAGCACTCTATTTTCCTGAAGCAAGAGCAGGCGATCATTGTGCAAACCATCAACCTTAGTATTTTGCTCGATTATTATTTTTTCAAGTAACGACACTTTATCTACTAGAGTGTCAATACTAAGTTTTTTCTCCACAAGAGATCTAAGATCACCCATTGCCGTCTCAAGTAGACCAAATTGTAATGTAAACAAATCCAGCATGGTCGGTGGCAAATTGCAAAAACGTAGCGTGCTTAATTCTATCAACGAATCTCCGGCTACCTGTTTCCTATCGCAGTTATGTTTCTTGGTGGCAACGGCTGGCGTTGAGGCTGCAAGGTCATGTTATTAACAGTGCTGTTAATGTTTATAGTGCTGGAGTTGCAATTGGTAACAGCGTTATTATTAACTTCATTATTATTATTACTATTACAACTGTTATTAAAATTATTATTACTTTTAAAAGTCATAGCATTATCTTTAACTTTAATTTTAACATTATTATTATTACTACCACTATTACAACCAAAAGGAGTATTTTTGATTACTCCCATTAGCAGTCGGTGGTTTTTTTACTGCTACGATTTGTGTTATTGTTACTACACTACTACAACTGTACACTGTTATTATTAATTTTAACATTAACAGTCTTTTTCAACGCCAAGCCCTTACTTCCTGTTTTATTTATTTTATTAATGTTATTATTTATACTAATACTGCCATTGCTAACCTTTTTATTATTATTATTGTTATTGTTATCGCCGTTGTTACTACTATTACTATTATTATTGTTGTTATGATTATTACTCTTATTGGCTTTGTCTGCACCGAAAATGCGTTTTTCGTGACCTAAGCTATCAGTATCAGCACTTGATTTCAACGTCGACCCAATCGCGTAGCATTCCTGGCATATGTAACTAGTATTATTGTCAATATTATCATCCATGTTATTATCAAGTACCGACCAAACATGACAGATATCATGATCTGGTTTATCGCAGTGCTTACATCTGCGAATAACAGCATTAGGACGATTTATTTTCTTGCATTTTGTACATGACAACGGTGCCACAATTATAATTAATAATTAAATGATTCAAAAAATACACCAGTAATTTGTTGCTATAATTGGTTAATGAATGAATGAATTTATTTATCTGCTTAAGTTCGCCCCGAGTTGGATCTGCGAGTAATTGGTAAAGTTCAAGATAAAACTCAAGATCCAAAAACCCAGAATCCAAAATCCAAAATTGAAAATTCGAAATTTAAATTTAAACTCAATACGATTCCCGTGCTTAGTTCAATGATGCGCACGCTCAAAGTCGACAGTGCAACCAACCTACGATAAAATTCGGTGCAGATGTACCCGCTCGAAAATTGTTCGCACACATACAGTGCCGATGACTAGCGTTTTCGCGCGACTGGAAGAGGCCAGCACTCCCCGAAACATCTAACCTCAACGATTCATTCTGTCTTGCACTACAAGCGAATCGCCACCCCGATGATCTCCTTGGCTCGATGTTGATGATGACGGCGATGAGAGAGAGACCCGACGACGACGACGGTGCAGATGAGAGACAGACGGCTGGAAAATCCCGGTGACGGCCAGAAGTTGAGGTTATGTCGGCCCGCCGAATTTCAAGCAGCGAAAAAAGCTAAAGTGCACCGTTCTTCTTTCGATAGATTGTTTCAACAGGTCGGCCACAAAGTATATTTGCAGCCACCTGTAAAATAAATCCACGCACAGTATAGCGGTAGTAAAAATTCTTGAAAAAATTCGAGTGAGAGAATACAAATCTACTTACTCGCGCGCAGTCCATTGGAAAATTCGTAAACAGGTACGTAAACTGTAAACACGTACACGTCACTTTGACTCGGGACTACTTTTCCTCATAGTTACTTGTAATTGTCTTCAGTAATCTCTGTAAGAATAAAGGTACTTATACTGATTGCTCATTTAAATGATTAATTAAACTCGCACCTATTCCTTTTTCCCTGTCCAACTGCAGGAATCCATCGCCCTCTACGCATCACGGAGAACATCATTCCACTAGGTAATCTCGATATTTGCTTAATTCGACTTACGTTCACGTTTGCCCTCCTTGTCGTCACGATTACTTATGATCTATACTTGTTAGTGCCCTAGAGTCGCAATTCCGGTTAAGTGATTATTCGCTTATCGAAACCGCGACGACGAGAATCAAGAATCGCTTCCTTACCGACTTCTCGCCTACATTGAAATTTGTGACGTTATATTATAATGGGGGACCCAACTCCGGGCTCTGCTAAGACAATTTAACAAAACGACCGAAATTTTTTTTTCTCACTTTATTACTTTCGTCACACGCACCTCCCAACGCGACTCAGGATGTTCCAAAAAATACCGGGCACGAGAAGCAGAAACGTGAAAACACTGCAAATTATAACAAAACAAATTAGCAAAGTAGACAACAAATTCGCACCCGCGGATCGAGAACCGACACTGACAGAAGCGCTTGTATTCTTACAACAACGTTATCCAGTCTCAAATGAAACTCCACCAGATCGAGAGATTGATGTAAAACACTATGCGAAGCATTATTTAAAAACACGAGCGAAACTGCCATAGTAGACGTATGTCAAGACGAGCTAATGATAGATATACTAATGGCACTAGTATTCAGAGGCATAAGCTGCAAAGAAATCATCGCCGCAGTAGAAAAACCAGAGCTCTCAGAAAATTCGACGAACAAATACCAGCGCTACTAAACCAGAATCCGGAAATAACCGAAGATGAAAGCAGATACGACGCATCTGTAACAAACAGGTAAAGTATACCGCGCTACACATTATTCGGCAACAACCGGCCACAGAGCACACCTTTAGGAGGGCAACGGCTTAAATCGAAACACCTAAATGCTATTCCACAACTAAAAACACACCCTCAAGGAACCGCGAAAACAACGGGGACACGTCACAACTGCACAATTACATCGGTCTGCAATCTATCGATAAAAGACGCAATAAACTCTATACCGATGTTCGTTGGTTTCAACATACCAGTATCACAATTCGCGATTGCCTGCAGAAAAGCAAGCCTATCATTCCAGACGGTATCAGAAGCAATCGCATACTTTCATAGTCGATTCGGAACCGCTAACTTATACCACCAACTACAAGGAGAGATAGCCTCTTTAAAACAACGCAGAAACGAACGCGTTATCACATTCTTCAACAGAGTTAAAGCCATAGAGCTAGAGATTCGCAACTCAGCCGAAAGAGAAAACAGACTCAGAAGAGGATTAGAACAGGAAATAGAATTAGACGCAATTAAATTCTTTGTACACGGATTGCACAGCGGAACCAAAGCACGTATGACGCGGGCAAGCAGACTCGAAGAAGAAACCATACGAGCTATAGATTGTAACGTGACGGCTGTGCCGCACGATACAAACCTCGGGACGGCAACGTCGCGAGAGATCTTCGGCTACCGCCGGAACGGTTCGGCTCTGCTCAGCTGCCGATCGTGTGCGCTGTCGGCGAGCGCGCGTGCCGAGAGACACGCTTGAGCTGTTGAAGCGACAACAGGTTCCGAAAAAGGGCTAGGAAGGAAGGAAGGAAGACTTTCGGCCACGCTGCCTTTTGATTCCCGGGTCGGCCTTCACCACCGCAAAGGAGATCTTCTTCAACGGGTCCAAGTCAAGGAGGTCGACAACTGAGCACGACGAACCACGCCAAGAGGTGCTAAAGCGGCGTATTACGCGGTTTCCTTTGTTCGAACTCGACTCGTATCGCCGCGCCAGAACAGAGGCACGAGGCCCGGCCTCGTGCTCGTGAGAGAGCAGCTACCGCGGGGAAGGCGATGCTCGCTTTTCCCCGACTTATTCGCTACCGCCAGTAACTGAGCGAGATGTGGGTTCGCGCGCGCCGAGAACTGGGGTTTTCAAGAGTGTATCGGGATTCACTCTCGTTGACGATCGCGCGCTCCCACCGTTCCCGCTTCAGGGGTTAGCTACCATCTCGGGGGGACAGCGACGGTGACGATGTCTTCGCTGTCTTTCCCTGGAGAGATACCGCTACCGAGGTTAGCTCCCGTGTCCGTACGCTACCGTAACGTTTAGGATAAGTGCTTAGGTTAATTTTAAGATAGGTTCTCCCGTTTTTCTCACGTCGGTTAAATAAGGAATTAGGATTTAGCTAGATTGGTAGGTCTAGGAAGCGGTGACCCGGTGATCAAATGGGGAGCCAAGCACGCGCAGAATCGGGCGACAGGGTGACAATTGGGTGGTCGGAGCGTCCATGCCTCGTGGAGGCGCGCGGCAGCAGGCGCACCGGAGTGCCAGAGTCGACAGGCATCGGAGAGGCGGGGTCGACGTCGATCCGCACTGGGTGGACCCCCGGTGGTCCGCTGACGAGCGGATTGCGACAGGAGGCCACGTCGGTGGGCGCGAGGGAGCGATCCGATGGTTGGCAGAATGGAGGATAACCTCTCGAGTAGGAGCCGACTGCGCTGCTCCCCGTTCACGTCGCCGAGGTCGCGCGTGAAAATACGGCAGGCGCGCCGTTGCGTAGTTCTAAGTCGCAAATGTAATGTCGGGGTAATGACTGTGTTTTGCGATGGCAGAGTATTGTCATGGTCAATGTTGTATTTGATGAAATAAAGGCTAGTAGAAATAAAGAAAAGATAAACGCACTCATGTGTTTGGCTCAGTATGGCCCCCTCCCAAACCCACGATCCTGTACTATTCCTCCGCAACCCACAACAGCTAGCCGGGAAGGAAACGGTCGGATCGACGCGCGGCATGGCAGTTTTCAGGAAAGAGATCGAGGGATCTCCGGCACCTCGGTGCCTGGCGTCCCGGGCTTTGGCAGCCCTGAGCCCATGCCGCGTGCACGAAAAACCCACCGTTTCAAGATATAGAACGAGATTTCGAATGACAAATGACGACAAAATAAAAAACAATATGAATGAAAGCAAGAAGGCGCAAATAAACATAATAGAAACAAAACAATCAGACATTTGCCAAATCTGCCAACGAACGGGACACACATCATTAAAATGTCGGTTCCGCAACAATGGAGGAAGCAGCATTGCGCCAACGTTATCACCAGCCAGAGCGGTATGGGCCACGCCGGAACGTGAAAAGCCTTTACCTGACCGCACATCTGGGAGCGGTCCAACTCTCCTAATACTTTAAAGCGACAGCCCAATGCCGCCAATGATATTTGCCGCTACTGCAAACAGCTAGACCATTGGAAGGACCAATTCGAATTATGCAATAAAGCCAATACCAAAAGGAGAAACCATCAGAATCAGTGTCATTATTAGAAAAAAAGCGCTACTTCAGTTAATAAAGGAAACAGTGGTACTAAATATCAATAGCGATGCACTCGCATAATCATGGACTTAAAAAAATTCGAAGAGCCGCTTTGCATGATGCTTGATATGGACGCAGGACCGGCACAGCTTAAAAACTCCAAGAAACCGGCGGAAATCATGATGAATACTCAGGAAATACTACAACTGTCGGCAATAAGCGGCACTAGCATGCAAGTTAAAAGTCCAACTTCGTGACCTAACACTGCAGTTACATTTGATCCCGGACAATTTTCCGATTGAAGAAGACGGACTGCTAGAAAGCGAAGCTAGCAAACGGTTCAATATCCGGAATCACACACTTTCTCGATGCAAACCAATCATACGGAAGCAAAGAATGACACCGGAACGGGAAATTTTCGCTCTGAAACCAATAATCAAGAAAAATCAGTCTGAATCGGAAAACGTTGAAAGCACAGAACCAGTACAAACAAAGGAACCAGAAATTAAAAAAACAAAAAAATCGGTGCATTTTGAAAAAAAATGCGAAATGCTGTTTTTTGCGAAATCTGTCAGTCTCGAAAAACCAGAAAAGCGAGAAAACAGAAAACCGAGAAAATCACTCAGAAGCAAAAAGAGCAGAATGCGCAATCAGTTCAGAAAAAAAGAAAAGAGAGAAGAGGTTTATCAATCAGACGATCCAGAAATTAATACGTACCCAAAAGGCATGGAAGCGGCGACGCCAAAATGACCGGATGACAAAGCGACCACGCCCGAGTATCAATCCAGGAAATAAAGCATGACGGAATTAGTCATCGAGAGACAAATAAATTCATAACGTTAGCTAACCAGGAAAAAACAGACGACCAGCAATAGCAAATGGGCAATTAAAAGCCACGAGTCACTCAAAAACTCGGAAAGCACCAATATCATACAGCCGCAGGAATTACAGCTCACTCTAATTAGCTGTAACAACATACGCGAAATACTCAATAACCAAGAACCCTCCTTTAGCTTGATACAAGCGCTAAGCCGAGCGAGGCGCCTAGAAGAAGCAAGTTACCGAGCCCAAGAAATAATGAAGATAATATCATCGTACCCAAACAATAAAAGCTCGTACACTATAAAGGCTTAGAAAATCGATGAAGAAAATCGAATAACCCAATAAAAGTAAAAGCTTTTTTATGACTCGACTATCTCAACCTCAAACAGTGTGCTATCATAGAAGGGCTAATAGAACGCTATGGGAATAGATTTTATCTACCGCGCATGAAGCTCCCTGTCACCAACGTACTTGAATACGAAATGTCAATTACTTGTCCAATTCCAGTGAGAATTAGACACGCACGCGACACTAGAACCCTAAGAAACAAGGTTAATAGACAGGTACAAGATTTACTAGACAAGGAGATAATAGAGCCATATGTGAGCGCATATGCGGCACCAGCCTTCTGCGTACCCAAAAAGGTCCGAACCCAACGGCGAAAAATAATATAGAATAGTAATCGATTATAGACATCTGAATAAAAAGATACCGGATTATAACTACCCCGTGCCCAACATAACAGATATACTAGACACAGTTCGAAAAGCAAAGTACTTCTCTGTATTTGACTTAGCCGCCGGCTACCACCAAATAAAAATAAAGGAACAAGACTGGCATGGTGACAGATTAAGTGTTCAAGGTAACAGAAGTGTGTTGTCCTCCCCAGAGGATATTTCGCGCCTAATTAATTGGATTGTTGCAGGAGTTCTTTGAGCCATGGCAGAGTCAACCAACTAGCCGCAGGCGAGCGACCAAGCCAGCGCACTGCCCAGCTACATCGCTGAGAGAGACAGCAGAAGACCGAGACGGAGTGGGCGGATGCGAGGTCGGTGGAGAACGGGGCTGAGGGGAACCCCTCAAACGTGATCGAGGAGTCGCTGCAGTTACTCCTATAGAAGGGGACAAACGACGAGTTGCCATTGGAGTGGGACTTGGAGCTCCAGGATGGAACCAGGCCCACCTCCACGCCATCACCGTTATTCTGCCAGAGGGCAAGAAGGAGGCGTGGACCTAGGCAGCTGACCGTAGATGATGTGGAACTCCGAATTAGGCATGAACGCACCACCCAGCCCCCCATTGTCCCGCAGGATGACGGCAGACTTGGAAGCGCTCCCAAGATCGCAGGCGGAGGAGCTCCGCTGGCAGGGTCTCAAGATGACTGGGTTGAAGTTCAGTGGACTGAAGCCCATCCCAACTGATCCCGCTGTCGATCCACCGCTTTACTGTTGCTTCAACTGTTAGCGGCAAGGTCACTCGGTGTTTGACTGCACCGATCCGCGACGGGCACCATGTGTCTTACTTATCGTCGCAGGGGTGACCCTCCTGACGTGCCCTCGCTGTAGCGAGAAGCACAGGGAGCTTTTAGCGGCCAATCGTTGACCTACGTGAGGTGAAAAAGGCCATACGCCTCTTGGAGGAGACTAAAGACCTCTCGCCAACTCTTAGAGAAGCCATCTTAAGGCGAGTGTTAACCAACATCCAACAGTGATAGTCGCCAGAGGACGAGCAAGGTATAGCGGACGGAAGAAAGAATAAGCGAGTATTGGACAGATTGTAAGTCTTTGAACAATTATTTTTCCATGTGATAGAAATATCCTTCCCTCGTGTCCTCTACAACCCCCATTCGTTGGCAAAAGTGTGTGGCGAGAAGGGGAGCGTTGCAGAAAACTTAGACATACGGGGTAAGTAAAGTTTGGGAGGGGGAATGCGCCGGTCCCGTCGAAGCATACGAGTGGGGTTACTCCCGCACTCACCCAGACTGAAGCTGCTTAAGGTACCTAAACTTACGCTCATTCTCGTAAAATGGTTGTAGTGTGGACGGAGATGGGAGAGAATCTGTGGCCAAGCATCTATTGCCTATCAACTGCAGCGAGCAGAGGACGCAGGCAAGTTGCCTGCTTGACCAAGTCGCATCGCTTGCGAGAGAGAGAGAGAGAAAGGCGACAGCTTGACTAGCGCAGGAGAGCGGACACCAGCAGCATCAGGCCGCGTGACAAGACTCGTGGCACGATAGATGGAGAGAGAGGGGGGGGGGGGGGGGAGAGCCTCGCCGAGCAGCCTGTAGCGCGCGCATGGGATTACCTATATAAATATATATACCTCGATAATAGGCAAACGGAGAGGAGGAAAAGGAAGATTACTCAGCAGGTGGACGAGCCTATGCAGCCGAATGTTATTGGTGAACGGTTTCGATCGTAAGACCCGGGTACATTGTACAGGCGCCTGCGAGCGACTTGTTTATTAAATCATGTATGAGTATGAGTGATACACGATTCAAATGTCGCGCGCTTTGTTGCTGAATGAGTGCGTGCGCAATTAGCCGATAGAAAGAGATAGCTGACGAGCACAGGACATCGTCGCCAAGTCCCGGGTGGAGCTCGGGGACTCAATTTCTGGATGCTAAGCCAGCGTCCGCAATACATAATTACCAGCAAGTATAATTTTTCACGAGTTCGTCTTTACAAAGTACGAGACATCTCGGTATGGGAGGAAGGACGATATTCCGGAGACTTTTGTAGTAAGTAGTTATTTTTCCTGTAGCCATTTAGTCAAGACGAAATTACTGTTCGCGATTATTGTGGCAGGAGACGACCGAGTGTATGAGAGTACGGTACAGTGCGGTATTGTGGCCGATAAAGAATCCCATTGTAACTGAATAAGTAGCAATATACGAGAGTGTAAGGTATCCGATTTTTGGTGTATTATTTGAAAGATTCCCGTCTGAGAGACAAGCCTCCTATAGTCAGTCGAGATCGTGCGGCTTGGCGCCTTACAAATTCAGCCTCGTCCGATGAAAATTTATACGTATGGTAACGCTGGGTTTTTATGCAGCGGCGTTACTGATGCGATCCTCCGTCTCCTACTATCGCTTCAATACTTACGGCCCGCCGCCTCGGCCCTGGGCGCCAGGGATCCCCCGATCCTCTTACCTTGAGACGCCGCCTCGTGTCGAAACATCACTTCGTCCAGCTGCTCGGTTAGCCAGTATACGAATTAATACACAGGGAAAATAAGACAATCACACAAGGTCGTGGGTATCATTACGGAATGAATGATCAATGTTAACTTTGACTATCTCTGTATTTCAATTAACAATCTTTCTTCGTTATTACTTTACATTCTGGCGATCCCCAGTTGCGGGCCTTACTAAACTACGACATTCCCGTCGATCGCACACATACTCACACTGTGACTCCCACGTCACCGCGACGATGTTCGAGCGAGGAAATACCGACGCACGCCCTGAGCGCATATCCGGTCGTCTCGAAATTCTGTCCACTGATCCGGCGCCGAACTCGCTCGTGCCCGCCGATGTAACCTCCTAGCCGCGGCGTGTTTGTCAACGCGCCGCCGGACGGCTTACCCGGCGCGGACGGTACAGCTGACTCGCCCTTCCGATCGTCTACCGGTGCCGACGATCGTAGCGTACGTCGCAGTCTGCCCTCACGAGACCATGAATCCCCGCCCCGAGGATAACCATTCTCTCCCGACGTACGCAGATCCCCAGGCGTACCCGCCGTCGCCGCGCCGGTGACTTCGCCCGAACTTCGATGCGAACATTCACTCACTTCATACCACTATGTTTAACTTAATGGGACCGCTGTCCCAACTACCATATACTTATATTACAATCGGTTATTAATTTAATCTAATGCTAAATCTTAATCCAATGCGAGTTAACGCGCGGGCTAGAACTAGCGATAGTCGTGTCCTTGTGTCCGTCGTGTAGGTCCTGGTTGTGTTGCAAGCGAGAGCGCGGACGATAGCTTGTTAGTGTAATTGTGGTCTTTGTATTTGTCGTGAAAGCGTCAGTGTAATAATGATAATCGTGTTATAAACGGTAGCGCCAGTGTAACAACGATAATCAGTGTAACGATAGCGTCAGTGTAATAGCGATAGCCATAGTGTAAACGATAGCGTTAGTGTAATAACGATAGCCATAGTGTAAACGATAGCGTCAGTGTAATACTTGTAGTTTCAGTCATGTGTACAGTAGTTACAGTATGCGGTAAATCAATAGAGGCGTAATGTTCGTTTAATACGCCGAACGACTCAGCGCTGTTAAGTCGACAAAGCATGCTATAGCCGCACTCATGCTTCGCCGCACTCCTGCCGCCATATTGGCCACGTGGCGTGTTAAGTATCGCGAGTTCGCGCTACTCCGCAATCGGCACACTATTTCCCGTAAGCATCACTTAATACAATATTCACTCTACTCACGGGTACGCAGCCGTCCGTCGCACAGCACTCCCTTATAATCTCAAACGCCGCTCAGATGGTCCGATGCTCAACAAAAGAAGTAGCGGAGAGTCAGTGGTCAAAAGTGTACCTGTTGCTACAGCGGTCAGACACGAAAAGGGAAGAGATGATGAACAGCGCTCGCGTCGATCCCTCTCGCCGTCGACGTTAGGTTGGGTCGCTCACCTACCTACTCTCGCTCTCGCGCGCTCGGGCCTAGCCGATGCCGGCCGAGGCTCCGCGAATACGGCCGAACGCGCGCTCGCCGACTCGTGCCGAGGCGCTGCCGTGCTTTGCGCGGCCGCTTGTAACTGGCAGTGAACTGCCATGTTACAATATATATACATACACACACACGCACACACACACTCATTATTATAAGACAAATACTTTTGTTCATTAAAAGATATAACCATAAGTATAAAGCCATTTATACTATGTAATCTACTAACTTTTATTATACATGCAAGAAAATTACTACAAGTATCGTAAACATCCTCATAAATTGAGTATATCCAACCATTTCTATATAGTATAGTAATTTTTTTTATTAAGATAGCCAAATTTACTACGAATTTTTTCTCAGTGTAAAGAGCACAAAGGATTTATATTTACCAAATACAATAGATAACATTTATGGAAAATATCACTTTTTATTTACCGATATATTATACATAAATTGTATATTCTAAATACTTGTAATATTATAATTTTATATAATGTATTTGATATAAAATCGATTACAAATGTATGATAAGCTTGCAAAACTTCATCGTACAAGGAAATTTATTAAAATTTAAAAATGTAAAATATATGTCTATATCTTATTTGTAAATTTCGAATTACGTCAACTTCACTTTTTATTTTTTGGTAATAGTGCAATTTTAAGTCTAATTTAGCCGATTTGATAATTTATATATTTAAAAAATGCGAAGAATCGCTCATTTACTATTAAAAAAATAGGGGTTGACTCCCACGGGGTAGAAATTGTGCCTGTGTTTATAATAGAGAATTTGGTGCTGGTAGAATTTAAAAACCCCAAATAGTTTTTGAGATATTAGAAAAAATCGGGTTTTAGGGGTACACTTCAGGGGTAATTTTTACCCGTTAAATTGACGAGATAGCACGTAAGAAAAACGCGTGTCCAATATTTTTTTGAGTACTGCAACATACTACAAAATTATCGAAGTAGGTGAAATACACCTGGGAACCCTTCGTAGTTAGTTTTTGTGGCGAAAAAGTGAAATCTCAGTGTTTGTCCAAAAAGGTGAAATAAGCTTCGCGGTGAATATTGAAATGTAATCCACTTCGTAGCGAGATTTCAAATGTAATATTTTTCGACGCGTGGAAATGAAGTCTTACTTTATTGGGTTATTAGGTTTTTGGGTTGTTGTTATTATAATTCTTTGGGGTGATGATATATCGACGAGTGAGGGAAATAACACCAATCTGTGTGCTTTGTAAAAGTATAGAGAACTCTAAACACAATACATACTTTGAGATAGGGTGTTCTCGAACCAGGCTTACAAGGAAGGTTTTCAGAGTGTCCGCCTCCGATTTTAATGAAACTTTACTATGTTACAAAAAATATAAGACACGTATTTCTATTTCTGTCCATAAACGTTTTAAAGGGGTGAAAATCACCCGTAAAGTTCACCCACAACAACAGTTTTTAAAAATATCTTTAAAAAAATAATAAAAATAGCTGAATGAAACGAACGCTAAAATTATAGAATGATAGATGCTATAAAACAGCAATACTTTTAGTTTTAAGCGTAGTAACTCATATTCTTTTTTTAAGAAAAAATAAGTTTTTATTAATTTTTGGCCATCAAAATTACAATAAATTTGTTATCGACTTAAAACTGATTCCACATAAAAGAGTGTTAGCAAATAAAGTCGACCAGTTTAGTGGTTTAAACCAAAATATTTTTTTTAAACAAACAGAGATATAATGGAAGAGTCATTAGATTTTCTAAAGGAGTTTAAAGAACCTATAGCTCATATTATAGAAGGTGCTGATTTCCATTCGCTTCCTGATGATCCTCAGCCACCTACAGATCAGTGCACACGTGATAACGAACCATTAAGTTTTGAATACAAAATAAAAACTGCAGAGTTTTGGAGAAGTTCAAAAAAAAGAAAATACGTGTCTCTTCAAACAGTTCAACATAAATTTAGAAAAGTGGTGTATGAATGATCGTTACGTCGTTGGGCGTAACAAATTAATCAAGGCGGTACATGTCGTGAAAAAATTGCATGAATTTGCGATTATACTATTGAAAACTTTAAATCTGCTCTTAAATCTGGTTTAATAGTGCAGAATAATGGTTTGAGGTGGTGGGCCTTGCAAGCCAAGAGAGAAATTGAATTCGAGTATGAACGATTCAAACTTCCAAATACTACCTTTTAAAATTCAAGAAGGCACATAGAATTTTTCCCAGAAAAATTAATAAATTTATTACATAAACAAATATAGGAGATAAAGATAATTTGTATAAAAACACTCTAGAAAGTGCTGAAAAAATATATAATTCTAATCGAAGTGG
The DNA here is from genome assembly GCA_020010945.3 of Muscidifurax raptorellus. Lineage (NCBI taxonomy): Eukaryota > Metazoa > Arthropoda > Insecta > Hymenoptera > Pteromalidae > Muscidifurax > Muscidifurax raptorellus. The sequence continues at coordinate 855,834 of JAHUUD020000016.1, read as the reverse complement.
TTTCTAATTAGACATGCACTCTGGTCAAACATTTGCGATTGAAGGAAAGAAACATGTTCAATGTTTAGTACAATCTATTTTGTCTACATTTCTCAGCTATATAGTATAACCACCAATTTCGGCTGATGGAAAATTATATCGTCTTTATTTTTGGTTTTGAAGAAACCATGAAGAATTCATGGAGTGGTCACTGTCTAACCACGGTACAGAAAGTTACGCCAGGTGCTAAAGCAGTTTATCTTAAAATAATACCTACAGGGACAACTGGAAATATCCAGCCATTATATATAAAAAACTTCGTTAAACATTTTTCAGATAATGTATTGCTTATGGATAATGATCTAAGTTTGCATATTAGGAAGAATATAATTAAATGGCAGTTGTTAACTCACAAACAATTTTCGTCTCTAAGTTATTCAATTATTCATGGTATAAAAGTGGGTATTTTATTAATAAACCGGATGATTTCGAAAATCCTGTATATTTCAGTTTCGGGTCATGTGGAATGCATTGTGAAATTGATGGTTGTAATAATATTGCTATTATTCGGTGTTCTGATTGCAAAAAGTGGCTTTATCTTAAGCAATTTTTTTGAAGATTTTTATTACTGTTCAACTTACAATCCATATTGTTTTATTATTAAATTATGATTTGCAAAATACTACTTTATGAGAATATATTTTATTTTCAAACTAGAATTTGAGCAGCGCGCGCTGCGTCCCTAACCTAGAAGACGTTTAGACTTCCTGTTTTAGACGCATGCGCACTACATGAGCTTCACAATATCCTGTCAGGACTTTTTTTATATATTTATTGTAATTAAAGCATAAATGAATAAAGGTTATAGCATTACAAGAAAAATATTTAATATCTGAAATCGTTTTTGATAAATACATTAGCAACAAATATTGCTGTTTTTATTTTTTGATGTTATTATAAAAAATTAATTAGGTTTGCAATGATATTTGCGTAGAAACAAATTATAATTAAACATTCAATCTATTTTACTTTACTTTTTTTCGCTTTTTGAAAATAGAAACAAGTAAATTTTAATTTACAATTTTTCGTATAAATAAATTTAGTTTTCAACTCTAATTGTCAGTTTTACATTTCCTAAAGAATTTATGAAAAAATCATTTTCTACCCTCATAATGGATATTGGAAACAACCCGTGGGGATGGAAATATGGTATATAATATTAGTGATGGAAAATAAATTCTAATTTCAAAATGTTTCATAAACAATGAGCAAAATATAATTTAGGGTGAATATCTCCAAAAACAATAATTTTGATCAAAGACATATGACAAAGCGGTTTTGTTCTTTAGTATAAATAATTTATTGTATTTTTTATAGCCGAAAATTGATTAAAAAAATTAATTTTGATTTAAAAAAAAGGTTTTGCTAGCTAGCCTTAAAACTGAAAGGGATGCAATTTTGTAGCCTCCTTTATTGTCATATTTTTACAGTTGATCCTATCAAGATATCTTCGTTTGTTTCGGAAAGAATAAACAAAGCATAATGAGAGGTAACTACCCTAAAAAAAATTTTTCGGTTAAAACCACAAAACAGAACTTTATTTCTTAATACTCTTTTATATGGAATCTGTTTTAAGGCCATACAAAATTTATTGTAATTGCCAAAAATTGATTAACAAAACTTCTTTTTTTAAGATAGAAAAGGGGATACCTTTACATGCCTCATATTTTTTTGTGCTCTATAACATAGTATAGTTTCATTAAAATCGGAGACGGACACTTCGAAAGCCTTCCTTGTTAGAGATAGGTTGTTTTCGAATCGGCTCCCAGATAGGACGTTATTCTTCTGAACCATCGATATGATCGATATATCGATATCGACTACGTGGCGCTGGTAGCCATCATGTAAGGGTATACCTAAGCGAAGGTAGATGAAGGGTAACTCTCATCCTCTGCTCAGTCTTCATGCTATTTAACATGGCGACACTCCTTCCATCCGTTAAAATATTAGAGTCAGATTATGTAATTACTTGCAGTTAACAAGTCAAAATTTATAAATCTTTTATTATTTTTTTAAAGGGGGCACTCTAGTTACAGGCTAGTAGTAAGACAGCTAATCCTTACATACTTGTCTGAAGCTGCGTGGTTGATCACCTAAGTGTATGGAGATTGAGGGTAGGAACGACTCAGGATCAACTAGCATCAGTACAGGTGATAGTGGGCCTTTAACATGATTTCGCATTGCATCTTTCCCACTGACTCACCCTCGGGTCTCGAACTCTACGCGAATCTCGGTTTCTACTAACTAACCTTTCTTGGTCCGTCACAATGGCACCCAAACAGTGACCTGAGTAAAGGGACATTTGTATGGAGTCTTTAAATAATTATTTTTATCGATAAAAGATACTCCACGGATTTTACCAATAAAACGAACGCCGAAAAATGCAAATCGCATTACTGGACCGTAATGTACAAGAATGTCCATAATAAAGTACTCAATTGACGGGATATTTTAGATAATTGGAAGGAGCTTTTCGACGAGCACGCGAAAGTGCATGAAGGGTTAAACGAGAAAAAAAGCAAAACATCCAGTCGAAGATCTCATCTGACCAGTCAAAACTAAATTACATGTAATCAATTCTTCTCGAATCCTAGAATCATGGGTAGATAGCATCATCATTGCAGGAAAAACTCTGTACTGCTTTCCATTATCATCCTGGAATATCGATGCAAAGATCTTTTGACCAGAAAAAATGTATAAGTTTTTCAAAATTATAATAAATCATTGGAACCTCATACCCAGAGTCTCGCATAAAACAATGGATGATTATCAAAAAAATAAAAAAAAGACCATCGGAAATCATATTCGACGAAATGAGAGAAGAGCTTGAGGAAAGACCATTTGATAAAAGTTTAGAATAGAAAGAAGCGGTTATCCAGATGCAAGACAAGATGCACTCGAAACTCGTGTAGATAAACTTAAGAGTTAGGGTCGAATGATAAATCATCATTACGTCTCAATATCAGTGAAGATGCCGCGAAGTAATTTAAAACTTATGAGCGCAGAGGCCTTAACCCTAGCCATTGAAAAAATGAAGAAAGAATATGATCTCTACAAAAATAATTTCAAAAAATTAAAACACAGTCACACGCGTTTGAGAATGATAACCTCATTGAAAAAAATAAGAAATTGAGATCTGATCTAGAAAAAGCCATAAAGCTATCAAATCAAGAGCATCTAAAACTGAAATATATAAAGAAACACAAAAAAATTTCAGAAGAGCTACCTGAAAAAGCTACAAGGCTCGAGAATTTGACACATAAAAGTGAGGAAACCATCGAGTTGACGACTGATTTCATAAGACGTATGAAAATCGAAATACCTAAATACAAGGGTCTGTCAGGCGAAAGATCGATCAAATTCTTATTTGAACCTGGAACTTATATCATTTCTAAAATCAGCGGATCAAGAAATAAAAGGGGAATTTTTCAAGCTCTTTAATGGGACGCATATAATTGGTGGTATTTTTTTATCAAGACGAGATGACAAATTTTGATACGTTTTCGACACCGTTCAAGGAAACATTTTAGAGTAGTAATAAACAAAGGAGTAATGGTAGAAAAATAGAGTTTGTCCAATACTTGCTTAGGCATCGAAGCCGCGTCAATAACGCTACATATACGTTTGGTCTATCCCCAGAGCTAAAAATTAATTCTGAATAGCATGAACCGGTCAAAAAATCGCAGAGCATTTTGAAAAAGAGGTCAGACGTAAAACAGTCAGTAATTTCTTAGAAATTTTGAGACTTTGAGGCGACGTGACAAAAAATAAAACTAACAATCAAAAAACAGACAACCAAAATCAAAAAACATCCACACCTAATAACTTTCTATAACTAATAACTATACATTTCTTTAAATAATAACTAATTCTATTCAAAATTTACAAAATACTGCAGAAAGTCTGATACCATTAATAATATTAAATCTAATGGGAAAAATTTAATATTCAAATGAACAACAGAGCATCAAGAAAAGTTCGAGAAAATCAAAACACCTTTTGATGACAATATAATTTTAAAATCTGCATTTCAAAAGAAGCCGTATATACTGATGACTGATGCGTCAAACTTCGCGCTCGCCGCGGTTCATATTCCACTACTGAAAAAGAAATGTTCACTCTTGTGTCGTCACTCAAAAAAATTAATACATACTTAAGTGGGACAGTAGAAATTAAAGTCTGAACGGATCACAAGGCTCTACATGCTTAAGAACATGCAAGTTCAACAACCAAAGATTACAAAGATGGAACCTCGCGATCCAAGATTTTAATTTAAACGTGATATACCCGGGCAAACAAAACGCGGTGGCCGATCATTTCAGTCGAATGGATGAAAGCGAAAAAAATAAGGCAGAAAGCCAATCAGAAATTATAATCTCTGCTATCATCCAGCAAATGCCAAGCCACGAACTCGTATACATTTATAAAGACATAGAAGAAAATCAGAGGCAAGACCTTCAAATGTGTATAATAACAAGTGAACTACAAGAAAATAATAAAAAAACTGTTATACGATATGAAATAATCGATCACGTATTAAAAAAGCAAAAGATCGATACAAAATTGTAATACCGATAATACCATATTGGCATATTTGTAGGGGGGGGGGGGGGGGGGGGGGGGGGGCGAAAACTGAACAAAATGCTAAACAAGCATTTCTATGCATCTGACTTACGTAGAAAGATATAAGTGGTTCTAAAAACGTGCAACAGTTGTCAACGCACTAAACTTTTAATTAAAACATTCAAAGAACTATCATAACCTATCTGGACACGAAAACCCGGTGAATAACTATCGATATACTTTTATGGACGTCTACCTACCTCGGCGAAGGAAGTAAAATATTTATTAACAACGAAAGAGCTACAACAAATGAGGTGGTTACAAAATTTTCATTATCAATTCACTAACAATCAGTACATAAATGCATTAAAATGACTGCTTCAGGAGCTTCTGTTCGCGATGAACAGAGTAGCAACAGGGTGCAAATACTGTGGTGACGAACGAGTCGAGGCGAGATACACGTTTTTAGACTGATCGCAATGGGCTGACAGGCATAGAGCACTGGGACTGATGATAGGAGTGTTCACGTCCGAGACAGTAGTTGGTACGATGCTTGATAGCAATAAAAAATGAGACGTGATAACGTGTACGTAGACGGTTCTTTGCGCGAAAAATGATGACTGGTGTATATAGGACTAGTGACTGATAAAATAGAAGAAGACCGGGAAAGGTCCCAAAGAAATACAAAAACGGCTACCACGGAGGTTATCATAGTCCCATGAGAGGTACAGTTGTAGTGTGTATACCTGGGCGTTATCTTGCGCCGGGAGTGTCCCAAACGCAAAAGATTTCTTTTCCTGAAGTCCGTAAAGTTATTGTTCAAGCCCTCTTTTCCTGCATGGGTACCTTTTTTAATAAAGCACGTGGCATACAAAGGGAAGAGAATTCAAACACCTCAGTATAAAACCAGCACAAACCTACTTAATTTTCATGCTAAAATTGAATGAAGTACCAATAAATTCTTCTCAACTGACAATGTACTTATAAATTACTGCGGAAATGTAAATGATTAGGCAACATAGGTTTTAAATAATTAATATTAAAAATAGCTCATTTTGTAAAATTTAAAATATTGAAAAGTTTTCTTATGACAAAATTAATATACATTTATTATACATTGTAATAAAAGGAAAAAATATAATGATGGTCAAATAAATTTTAAACATTTTTTATAAAATTGGTAATTTAAATATACATATGTACGCGGTGTGTATGCGTATGTATGCATGTATTTGTCTAAATCTGTAATGTACTTGTAAGTTGAAATTGATGTCATTACAGTTTAATGTTCTCCAATAAATAGCAAAACAGGAAGAGCATTCATTACGTATTGACCGCAAATTATACTGATAATCCGAAGGCAGTTATATCTTTCAATTTAGACTTCATATGTCTAAGACTTATAAATATTTCCATCTGCGTCTCTCTGTTCCAATAAATTAGGTAAGTATTTATTGCGCCATCCTTATAATTCATCATGCTCCTGCAAAATAAATTACAAACACTTATATATATATATATACACACACACACACACACACACACACACACACACACGCCACGAGGGGGAGCTGTACCCCATGTGGCGCGTCCTCGGGTGGCGGATAGAAGAACGCTCGCTGTAAGCGCATAGTACTACGTACGTAGTGCTGCAAACAGAGGGTAGGAGAGAAATAAAATATCTCCCGCGGACCAAGCAGCTTATTGAAGATCTGTCACTACCGGAAACAAGGTTTGATCTTAGGGTTATAACTAAGCAGGCGCTCGCCGATTGCCGCAGTCCGACTCGACTTCGGCTGCTGAAGGGAAAGGATACGAGACAAACTGGGTTCTGACACTCCCAGGCTGCCGGAAAGTACAGGGGCCCGGGGATGTTTCGCCGACACGCCCTAGCTGCCCTATCATCCGGCGAAAATCCCAATGATCTCAATAGCGCCGGGTGGCGCCCGGAACGGGCCCTATTGTGGTCAGAGGGGGGGCCTCGTTACCCTTTCCCGGAGGCTTTCTGAGGAAGACTTGCGCTGGGGCATGAGGCCAGAATTCACACCTGTGAAGCATAGCTTCGCGGAGAGAGCTCAGTGGAAGGTAGGTGACTAAAGTTGGAAGAGGAGGATAAATAAAAATAAAAATGCATAGTACATCAAAGAAACAAAACTTGGGGACTTCGGATACCCCAAAAAGTGTCTTAGAAACTGGGTTCCCTACCCAGAGATCGGACGATAACAGCAGTCTCGGTAGAGAAACGATTGTCATGGAGTGTAGTCCAATAAAGACTATTTCTGAAAGGGCAATACGGACGGAACAAGAGCAGGTAAATCAAGGAGGCAGTAACTCAAACTGGGACTACAACCTTGAAAGAAGAAATGACCAGCTGGAGCGTCTAGGAGAAAAGATCCAGGAACTAAGAGAGTTTATAAGGGACAAAAATAACGTCCATAAAACTATCAAGGACATGGCACGAAGCATTAGTGTCATGTATAAAAGTTTGTGCAGCGCGGAGGATGACCTGCTACAGTGCCAACGTCCAGGAACGGAAGGCAAGGAAACTCAGACAACACCAAGTCTGAAACCGAAAAAGGCGGGTAAACCAAGGGAGGCCTTAAATACTCCGCAGGATAGGAGTAACAAAGAGGAGAAAGAGAGTAAAAGACTTAAAGAGGCAACTTGGCAAGAGGTCGTTACAAGAAAGGCAAAAAAAAGGAGAAACAGTTAAGTAAGGAGAACAACAAGGCTCCTGGCGTTAACAACCAGAGTAGGACCAGTAGAGACAAAACACAGCGGGCAAGACCGACCAGACCGGACGCTCTTATCATTAAGGCGCCGGAAGGAAGGAGCTACGTGGACATTTTGTCAACATTGAGAACTGCTCCTTCACTGAATGCCATAGGAGATAGCGTAAACAAAATACGCAAAACGGTGGCGGGAGATCTCCTCATAGAGCTCAAACGCACAAAAGAAGTTAAAACCGCAGACTTCCAAGAAGCGGTTAAAGCAGTACTAGTGGAAGGAACCACAATAAAAACACTGCAGCAAGAGGAGACCTTTGAAATAAGGGACCTCGACATACTTACTTCAAAAGAGGAGGTACTGGAGGCCTTGCAAAGGGAAATAGGAGAAAGAGATGTGATTGAGATCATTGCCGTAAAATCGCTGAGAAAAGCGTACGGAGATACGCAAATAGCTGTTGTGCAAGTGTCGAAAGAAATAGCGACCAAGTTCACAAAGCTAGAGAAAATTAAAATTGGATGGGTCAACTGTAGGATCCGTACATCGAACCGCAGAAAGGGGCCGCTTAGGTGTTATAAATGCCTTGGTTTCGGACACGTCGCTATCAAGTGTACTGATCCGCAGGATAGCAGCAAATGCTGCTACAAATGCGGTAAGACGGGGCATAAAGCAAATATCTGCCGTAATGAACCGTGTTGTTTACTGTGCCGAAAAAAAGGCGACAACATACCGACGAACCATGTCACTGGTAGCTACTTGTGCCCAGCCTACCAAGCAGCGGTTAAAAAAATCACGAAAGGGTAATGAGAATAGTCCAGCTAAATCTCAACCATTGTGAGACTGCGCAAGACCTTCTCTGTCAGTTTGTACGAAAACACAAGTTCGATGTCGCTCTCGTCAGTGAGCAGTACAAAGATTTGAATGAACCATCCTGGGAATCTGACGCCTCAGGTAAAGCCGCAATCTGGGCTTACAAAGACTTTACCTTCCAGGGCAAGATGGTAAACAAGGAAAATGGCTTCGAAAGAGCGAAAATAGGCGGCATACATGTATACAGTTGTTACGTCCCGCCTAGCGCATCAATAGAGCAGTTTCAACAACTACTGGACCGGCTGGTGCAAGACGCTAAGAATAAAAAACCAGCTATAATAGCAGGAGATTTTACGCGGTGGTTACACTTGACGTTAAAAATGCATTTAACTCTGCAAATTGGTGCAAAATTCACGAAGCACTAGTGAGACTAGGAGTTCCTCCGTATATAAGAAGAATAATGTCTGACTACCTCAAGGACAGAACTCTCTTATACGAGACCGAGGAGGGCACGGTGAATTATAAGGTTACCAAGGGAGTTCCACAGGGGTCTGTACTGGGCCCATCGTTGTGGAACATTATGTACGATGGCGTACTCAAGCTAAAATTACCAGAAGGAGCAATGATCGTAGGATTTGCAGACGACATAGCTTTGGTGTTGGTAGCAAAAGAGAAAGAAGAGGTAGCTGAAATTGGTAGTGAAGCTATCATTAAAATACAGAAGTGGCTAAATAATGCGAGTCTGGAGCTTGCAAGCCATAAAACGGAGGCAATCCTAATATCTAGCAGAAAGAAGACGGAGAAAATCACCTTGAGAATAGGCGGTCATGAAATTACCTCTAAACCGACTATTAAATATTTAGATATAACGTTAGACGCAAAGCTGACCTTTAAACAGCACTTGGAAGCAGCAGGAGAGAAAGCCGCAAAAACTACCGCAGTGTTGGCGCGGCTGATGCCAAATGTGGGTGGTCCCACACAGAATCGCAGAACACTACTGGCAAGCGTTAGTACATCAATCATGTTGTATGGAGCCCCGATATGGGCAGACGCTGTACTGGTGAAGGCATATGGACGAAAGCTCTCCTCAGTGCACAGGCGAAATGCACTTAGGGTCGCGTCTGCTTACCGTACGGTATCGGACGAGGCGGTCTGCGTTATTGCCGGTCTCCCGCCAATAGACCTATTAGCAAGGGAGAGAAAATCAATCGACGAAGGAAAAAGACGATACAGCGGCAAAACCAAGATAGAAATTTGGGATGCCGCTAGGAAAGTAACAATGACGGAGTGGCAAAAGCGATGAGACTCTAGTAGTAAGGGTCGGTGGACACACCGCCTCATACCAAGTGTAGAAGACCGGCCAAAAAGAAGACATGGGGAAGTAAATTTCTACCTAACGCAGTTTTTGAGTGGACATGGATGCTACCGGGCGTATCTGCACCGATTTAAATTGGAGGATTGCCCGGATTGTCCGACGTGCTTGAATGTAATCGAGGACGCTGAGCATGTGTTCAGTGAATGTCCACGCTATGAACAGGAACGAGAAGAACTTGAGTGCTACCTACAGACCAGAGTAACGCCTGAGTCTATTATGGTAGCCATGATGACTTCGGCCGACGGATGGAGCGCAATAAACAATTTTGTTGCAGACATCCTTAAGAAGGTCTGAAAGGACGAAGAAAAAAGAAGAAAAAGACGTGAGATGCAGCAAGAAACAGACGACCGGATGCGGTAAGAAGTAGACGGCAGCGGAAAACGTCATGACGACCTTATCAACAGACGAGGGCGGTAGTCCAAAGTTCCCCCGCGAAGCAATACTCAAACGGTGTTACCGCGGGGGGGGGGGGGGGGGCTTATTGGAGAAAGAGCCAGGTCCAACTTACTTAGGGTCGGTAAGGAGGACGGAGAGGATTCGGTTGCTGTTGGAACTCAAAAGCTAACGGTAAACGAAGGGTTTAGTGGGTGAGAGTCCCAGACAGGTGGTACCAGTCGGTGCCATATCGTCCATAATGAATTTGCCCTTAACCTTTCACGCTATAAGGAAAAAAAAAAAACACACACACACACACATTTATATATACAAATTAGTGAATTACAATTTGAAAAATATTAACATCTTCTAATGCTATTATCTCTATTGCATTTTCATTTTTCACTTATAGCAAACTTTCTTAAGTTATGCTTAGTAAATATAAAATTTATTGAAATGAATTTAAATCTATTTCTCATTGATATCATATATTTTTTAAAGTGAGAAATGTAAAAAAATATTTAAAATGTTACATATAATTTTCTTGCATGGTTATAAAAAAATTATTCAAACGGCTAAAGCTTCTGGCCAACAACAAAGGAATATAATTTTTTATATACACGATCTGGGTGATAACGTATCTACCCGAAAAGTCCTAGAAGCAATGCATGTTTAAATAAGGAGGTACCAAATCAAATATGTCTTTAAATTAACAAAAAATGAGTTAAATAAACAGCGGAGAATGAATTGGTACAAGTTTGAAAAGGCCGCGCTATCAATGTTTTATCATGTAAACAATATAGATATCAGATCTGAATTTACTTACTTCAATTTCAGATATGTTATCTTTCACATCCTCATCTTCTTCGTCATCAATGTCTTTATCTTCGGAACGCTCTTTGGTTTGTTGTTCTGTTGACATCTTTTCCTCATTGTCTTGTAATTCTTTCATTTTCTTTTCTCCTTCCTAAAAACATTGTATACACATAAAAACATATGCACATAGCAATATTTTGAAATTGTAGTATAAAATTATCATTTTGCACTTTATCTACGGTGAGTTTTAAACAAACATTAAATGCAGATGCGATTATAATTACAATGAATTAATAAATTGAATTTTGTATGTTCATTTTGGTAATGATTTATAACCATGAGTCGTACCTTACCGACGATGCTGACCACTATATATTTCTAGCGCACCTAGGGAGGGATGACGCGTCATAGTTCATGACCTTTAGTTCAGGAAATGAAGCATTTTGGCTCGCAATTTATTCGTCCACCATGGATTTACTTGAAATTTTCACAGAAGGTAAGGAATAGCGCAAGTATCATTTTCTATATCATGCCGCTGTACTCTAGAGCCTTGGGGGTTGTTGCCACCCCATGTCGGGGGTGGAAATTTTTTATTACATTTTAACTATAGGAATCGACAGAAAAAATAATTCTAAGAAAAAAATGTTATATACGTTTTCTTCGTAAAGCTAATATTTGATGAGTTATTCAAAGTTGAAGGTAATAATTTTTTGACGAAAAAATCTACTTTTTTAAATGGTTTTTTGCAAATAATTCTGAAAATATGAATTTTATCAAAAGAAGTATAGAGAGCTAAATTGTAATTTTTAAAAAAACAAAAAAAATGTTGTTTCAATAATTTTTCTACAACAAATATGAACTGAGATACAGCAAATTAATGCTTAGCTATTTTCGTCAAATGCATAAATTGGAAGATTTAAAGCGAAATAACGAGAAAAATTTGCATTATTTGAAGAAAGCTCATAGAATCTTTTTTAAAGTATTTATTTAGAGCTTTAAAAAAAATGTCTCTAGCATCAAAATTGACCAACTTATGATCAAAATAAGATCGGTACCCGCTTGTTTTTACGAAAAAAATCTGAAAACAACCCACAAAGTAGCCCTTAATTAAAATTGATAACCATCGTTCTATGAATTTCTTTATAAATGTACTATTAATACACCCACGAAGTTTGACCAATTTAAAATACCTAATTTTAGAAAAATTGGAGTTCAAAGAGAAAACGATTTTTTTCTGTTGAAGGAATTCTTCCTTCTGGAAAACTCCACATCTATAAGTTTTATTGTTTTAGCATAGGTACGTTTATTACCGAAGCCATAAAGGATTTGGGAATTTCCAGAGTAATTTAGAGGGTTCGGGTTTTTCCAATCCGACCCTAGAATAGTCTAGGTAGTACATATACTGTAACCGTAATAAACGGAAACGCGACAGTTTAGTAGCTTCATAGCTCTATGCATCTGAAATAATGTACGCAGCATAGAGAAGGAGAGTAAGTGGGAGGCACATGCCAGGTCAGTTTTTCCAGTCCTTAAATGCAAAGTGTCCCATGGCTTCGTAGGTTAGTTTTGACGACAACGCTGCCCGAGTGCGCTTCATATATACTATATCTTACTCACAAATACATTTTTCTATTTGATACTTATTCCACTATTGTTTTTATTTCAATTAACCTCAACAGGTTATGGGCCCAGAGCCGCAAAGTGTATAGTGGAAACGCGAAGTGAGTAAAAGTGAGTGTTGTGCAAACTAAAGTGAAAAATAATATAGAAAGATGGAATCAGCGAGTGTGAAGATCGAGAAGTTGCGTGGCAAGGAGAACTGGCTCCAGTGGCGCTTTGTTATGCGTACACTTTTGGAGGAAACTGACGACGTGATCGATGTGTGTGAAGGTGAGCTGGAGCATCCAGGCGATTCGGTGGCCGATGAAGCCAAGCGTAAAAAGTTTATAAAAGCAGACAAGATCGCGAGAAAATTGATTGTCACCGCAGTGGAGAAGAAACCGCTAGATTTACTTCTGAGTTGCACAACAGCATATGATATGTGGACAAAATTAAATACAGTATATGACATGAGCTCTGAGGAAAATTTAAGCATGGTCCAAAAGCAGTTCTTCGACTTTAAGTGGGAAGAATCTGAAAGCGTAGCTCACAACTTATCAAAACTAGAACAGCTGGCAGCAAAGATGAAAGCCCTCGGCAGTACAATTGAAGATAAAATGCTAATCACACGTATTTTGACGTCATTGCCGAAAAAGTTCAATCACTTCCACAGTGCATGGGATTCGGTCGACGAGAAAAGAAAGACGTTAGAAAGTCTGACTACCAGACTAATAACGGAAGAGACGAGGTGGAAAGAAGACAGTGATCATCAGGAAGCATCAGTGGCACTAATAACAAAGGGCAATTATTACAAAAGAAATCAGCAGAAGCAGGCAAACAGAAATGAGAGTGAAAATCAGGATCCAACCTGTTTTAACTGTGGAAAAATTGGACATCTAAAGAAAGATTGCTTCAGGTGCTTTACATGCAAAAGAAAAGGTCACAGCAGCAAACAGTGTTTTCAAAATAAACAAAGAAGTAACAGCAGGGGCAACTGGCAGTCCAGAAATCAGAATCGAGATGGCAGCAACGAAAAAACACCGAACAAAATTGGACTACTAGGAAGCAGCTCGACAACGCAAGCAACGAGTAACGACATCTGGGTGATTGACTCAGGAGCCTCAGAACACATGACGGGACGAAGAGAATGGCTCAGCGACTTCAAGAAATTCGACGAAACGGTAAAGATCGAAATCGGCGATAGTACACATATGATTGCGTGCGGTAAGGGAAATATCGAAGTTGAGATGTTTGTAAATGGCGAATGGCTCGCAGGTACAATGCACGATATCTTATATGTACCAAGTATGAAAAGAAATTTATTCTCTGTAAAATTTGTCGCGAAAAAGGGAATTGATTTTAGCATTTCGAAAAAGGGGAAAGAATGTATGTTTTTGCAAAATCAAAAAGTAATCGCGAGAGGTACTGATATCGGCAATTTATACAAGATCGATATGCGAGTTATCACACCGCCGGTCTGCAATCTTGTGAATAAAGTAGAATCAAATGCGGAAACACTACAGTTATGGCACGAGCGACTCTGTCATCAAAATATTAGACACGTCAAAGAATTCTTAAAGAATTTAGACGTAAAAGTCGTAGATAACGGCAACTTTTTCTGTGAAGGCTGCGCGTACGGGAAACATCATCGGTCGAGTTTTCACGAGAAAGTTGAACGCGCGACTAAACCTCGTGAAATTATTTATACGGATGTATGTGGACCTATGGAAGTCGAGTCACTAGGCAAGAAACGTTATTTTCTAATCTTTAAAGATGATTTTTCAAAATTTACAAAGATTTACTTCTTACGACACAAGTCAGAAGTAATTGATAAATTAAAAGCATTTTGTTTAGAAATCGAGAATCAGTTTGATTGTCGAATTAAAGAAATTCATAGTGACGGCGGGAGAGAATTTAAAAATCGCGAAGTAGAAAATTTTCTAAGTAGCAAGGGAATTAAGCACACAATTAATGTCCCATACACTCCTGAACAAAACGGTGTCGTAGAGAGAGAATAGAACTGTAGTAGAGGCGGGACGTTCGATGCTATATTCAAAAACTGACCTGCCCATATTCCTATGGGCAGAAGCTATGAACACCGCAGTACATGTTATTAACAAGACGGGTCCAACTAAGCAAGGTAATAAAACGCCGCATGAATTATGGTACGGAAACCCGCCAAACGTTGAAAATCTTAAAATCTTCGGTACAGAGTGTTTTATTCATATACCTGCGGAAAAGAGAAAAAAGCTAGATGCGAAAGCAATAAAAGGGTATTTAGTAGGATACTTAGATGAGGGAAAAGGCTATCGCGTGTATGTACCGACTGCTAGAGACGTTGTGCTAAGCCGCGATATAAAATTTAAGCCAGAACAGATAGCAGCGGAAGTTGTGAATTTGCCGAAAAATATTATTAAAGAAAATGTACAAGAAAATGTCAACGTACAAAGCGACAGCGATGCGTATGAAAGTGCAGAAAGCGAACATGAAATTGTAGAACAGCGTCAAGTAACTGGACAAAATGAAAGACAATTGCGCGATAGACGTACAGTAAAGCAACCCGATTTTTATGGATGTCCAGTTATGTATATAGCGGAAAAATTACCGAACGATTATAACGAGGCTATAAAATCTGAAGAGAAAGAGTTATGGAAAGAAGCAATGCTTGATGAAATGAATTCGTTAAAGGAAAACAACACGTGGGTGCTTGTAGAAAAACCGGAAAAACAAAAAGTAATCAATAGTAAATGGGTGTTCACAAAGAAGATTAATTCAGACAATTCTGAGCGTTTTAAAGCGCGTCTTGTTGTTAAAGGATATTCGCAGACAGAAGGAATCGACTACAAAGAAACGTTTAGCCCTGTTGCACGATTTGATACAGTTAGATTAATGATTAGTATTGCAGCGCGAAATAACTTGTATCTTGGACAGTTTGACATTAAAACTGCATTTTTGTACGGAAATTTGAAAGAGGATATCTACATGAGACAACCTGAAGGTTTTCATGATGGCACGAATCGCGTATGCAAACTGATAAAAAGTTTATATGGTTTAAAACAATCTCCTAGATGTTGGACAGAACGTTTTACGACATTTATTGCAAATTTAGGTTTTTGTCAAAGTAAAGCAGATCCGTGTTTTTATATTTATACACAGAATAACGAACTAATGTTTTTAACAATTTATGTAGATGACGGACTAGTAGCAGCTTCAAATGAATTTTTAATTGACCAACTATTAAACGATTTAAATAGAGAGTTTAGAATCACTAGCACAAAAAATGTAAAGTATTTTCTAGGGGTTGAGATTTGTAAGCTAAATAATGGGATATTTATTCATCAAGGTAAATATATTGAAAACATATTAGAAAGATTCAATATGAGTGGGGCAAACAGGGTTTCTACACCTATAGAAACGAATTGGAACGAAGTAGTTGGCAATAATGGTTGTAAAGCACCATATAGAGAAGCAGTGGGCAATTTAATATTTTTACAAACCGTGTCTAGGCCTGATATTAGTTTTGCTGTAAATGTGGTATCAAGAAATTTAGAACGCCCGAGCGAGTATCATTGGCAATTAGTAAAAAGGATTTTACGCTATCTCAAAGGTACTACAAGTATGGGATTATTGTACTCAAGAGACGGTAGCTTAGAAGCCTTTAGTGATGCTGATTATGCGGGCGATAAAGAAACGCGAAAATCGACGTCTGGTATCGTATGTAAGTATGCGAATGCGGCCATTACATGGCAAAGTAAACGACAACAGTGTGTAGCTCTGTCTACGACAGAAGCAGAATATGTCAGCGCGACTTTAGGAGCAAAAGAGATTATTTGGCTTAAGAAAATATTTCGCGAATGCAAGATAGAGGACATCAATTATATGTTATGTGTAGACAACACCAGCGCATTAAAATTAATTAAGAATCCAGAATTTCATCAGAGAAGTAAGCACATCGATGTAAAATATCATTTCTTGCGAGATATGTATAATAAAGGCGATATTGATGTAATGTATGTAAAGAGCGAAGAACAGCTAGCAGATATATTTACAAAAGCGTTACCAAAACCAAGATTTGAATTTTTGCGATATAGACTAGGTCTTAGAAATAAGACTGATTTAGAAAAATGATGGGTTGTAAAGATGTAGAGTTTTAGGGAGGGTGTTGAAGGAATTCTTCCTTCTGGAAAACTCCACATCTATAAGTTTTATTGTTTTAGCATAGGTACGTTTATTACCGAAGCCATAAAGGATTTGGGAATTTCCAGAGTAATTTAGAGGGTTCGGGTTTTTCCAATCCGACCCTAGAATAGTCTAGGTAGTACATATACTGTAACCGTAATAAACGGAAACGCGACAGTTTAGTAGCTTCATAGCTCTATGCATCTGAAATAATGTACGCAGCATAGAGAAGGAGAGTAAGTGGGAGGCACATGCCAGGTCAGTTTTTCCAGTCCTTAAATACAAAGTGTCCCATGGCTTCGTAGGTTAGTTTTGACGACAACGCTGCCCGAGTGCGCTTCATATATACTATATCTTACTCGCAAATACATTTTTCTATTTGATACTTATTCCACTATTGTTTTTATTTCAAGTAACCTCAACAAATTTCGTATTATTAACCCTTTTCTTAAAAATATCTCTCAAAATACTAAAGATACGAAATAAACGATATAGTACTAATATTGTAGTTTTTTTAATGACAAAAATTTCCCTGTATGCAGAATTTTGTACAGTGAGTATTCGGCGAGATATAGCCATTTAACACCTACATTTACGATCGAACATCACCTTATTTAAGCGCTTTAAACTCTCCCCATTTAAAAATTAAGGGATCTTATGTAATTTAATTCACATAGTCATATAGATCCTAAAAAGCCCTACAAAATCGTTTCTGAAAAAAATTTTCTATCACCTAAAATAAAGGAGCTATGCTTAAAAAAATGATCACTTTTTTTTCAAAAAATTCGAATTAGCCGCTTTAGAGCGTAGTAATCTACATAACCGGTATATTCAGTCGTTATACGTTATATGTTCCACTTTTTCTAGTGCAAAATTGATAGCTTTTTCTCAATTCACTGGTTGTGATACCGTATTATCTTCTTTTAATAGAGGTAAAAAAATTTTTTGATATTGTAGAAAAAAGAGCTGACGTGAGAGAACGCGCCGAGATTCTGTACAATAGTACATCCAAACCGAAGATATTTTAGAAGCCGGCAGATACTGCACAATAATGTTATACTTAGTACATTATTGTGCAGCATATAGTAAGTACTACAACTACTAGTTGCTAAAGATACACAGTTTAAAAAATTACAAAATGCGGTCTTTTATGCGGGTGCAGAAAAGTTGGATTGTATTGTAATTCTACTTGTTCTGGGTGCTTGGGTGATGACTGTAATAATAATCCACCATTAATTGAAGAAGACGAAGATGATGAAATCGTCCACAGAGAAGATCGAATCAGTGAGAGAGACTTTTAAAAAGTATACATGTATTTGAACCTGTATTATTTTTGTAATAATAAATTTTTTTTGTAAAGTTTTACTTGTTTTATTTTCTATTAAATTGTATTATAAAAATTGCGATGTTTTGAAGAGTAGTTTTTCACAAGGGTAGGTTGAAAGAATATGAAATTGTATCCTAAACCATGAAACAATCATTATTAACTATTTTTACCCATATTTAGGTTTTTAATGTTATTTTATAATTTTTGACAATAAGGGATAGTTTTCACCCCTAAACAACAAAAATCGTACAACGGCACAATATAGAAAATGAACTAGAGGGTGAAATAAGCCTAATCCCAAATTTTTGTATAAATCAGTGCTGGACGAAAAAATAGCGAGGTTTTATCATTTTTTAGCTTCATTTCATGGACTACTTGAGTTCTACTGTATCGACATAGCTAGATCGTGGTCTGCCGCATCTCAGGCGTAATGTTTTACGAGCTCATCGGATACGAATTTCCTAGCTTATCGATGGTGCTACGAGTTTCCTAGCTTATCGATGGTGAGCCGCCGTATAATGATGCGAAATATTCCCCGCCAGATCCCTGATCGATTGGTGCGATCTAATATACAATATGTGCCAACACCTATCTACTATACTGATCCTGAATATCGAAATTTTAGAATCTTTTATTGAGTGAGTTCGCTAATGTGAACGTTTGTTTTATAGCTTATCCATGCCACTTTCATTGCAGCGCCATCTGTGGCTTGTTCGTTGTTGCAAACTAACCTTGTTCAATTCAATATCTATAACTTTTGAGATTGGGAGAATCTACCTCTACAGTAAACTCGCCAATGGGTACTGCCTCATCCAAATGCAAAGTCTGCGGGCCTACCAATGAGCGCGTGGGCGACTAAACTAAACTGAATAAAAAAAATTTGTTTTTCCACTTATGTCTTAAAATATCTGACCGCTAGATGCCTGATAATGCCGGGCACATACACGTGTGGCACGAATGGCTATAAGTATAACATTGATGAGCTGATAGTATATAAGAAGATTGACTGACAATGAGTAGCAAGTATAGGATAAATGTATAGAGATGAATGTATAGAAACCATTATCATTTTGTGTAAGATAATTGTATAAAAATTGTGTGTAAGATGTATATGATAGATGAGTGAGATGAATGTAAGGTATGAAAGTATAATATAAGTCGCATGTATGGGATAATTGTACATAAGAAGAGCATGAATATAAGTATGTGTTATTGAGGAAAGAGGTTGAGCAACACATTCGACTTTTTTGGCGCTTTTATAACATAACTCAGCATATATACCCCGCACCTAACTTCGTTCGGTAAGATAAAAACTTGCTCAATTCAATTACTAAAATGATAATTTTGACAAATATTATAACTAACCTACATAATTTTAGAAGTACTTCAAGAGAACAATAGTGATATCTATCGAATATAATTATATTGCAAATTTTATGCAACGAAAAATAATTTGAAAGTTTGTGACAGTGCACACGCTCACTAACCGAGCATGTGCCCAGCACATATACGCAAGCACACATACATACACGATACTTACAACAACACTCGAAGTACGGCAAGGCGAGTATCGAGGCGGCAGGAGCCGCACGCGAAGTATAAACAAGGTAGGAGAGAGTAGCGCGGAGGAGAACAAAATATTGTATAATACGGCACTGAATAACGCCATAAGAGAAAGAAAGTGTCTCGAGCCAAACTAACACAAAGGACCCGAGACAAGAAAGGGGGATGAGTCGAGTAGTCAGCGAGACTGATCTCTCTCTCTCTCTCTCTCTCTCTCTCTCTCTCTCTCTCTCTCTCTCTCTCTCTCTCTCTCTCTCTCTCTCTCTCTCTCCCTTTCTCTCTCTCTCCCTCCCTTTCTAAAATCCCGACAGACGTTGCAAATTTTTGGGCAAAATCAGAATCGAAAGAACAGGAGGATTTATTAATTTAAGATTTAATAGACCAACAAACGAATCGTTTTGCAGCGCTAGGAAACTTAGACGAGTCAATAAAACGCTCAAACGAATTAGCGGCGCGCCAACAAGAACTAAGCAGAAAATTCGAAGAGCTCCGCCGTCAAAACGAATTAATAAATGTTCGCAATGCACAATTAGTAGCAACGAGCAGAGAGAAATCTGTCTAACAAATCGTATAAAAACGAAACGAGCGTAAACTCAGTAGAAGTATCGACAATGGACGAGTTTAGCAAGATTTTAAATGAAGAATTATCAAAAATCAGAGAATCAATTAGAACGTCGGCATCGAATAATACAAATTCGCACCCGAAACAGAATAACTCGAATATTGAAAACAACGACGTGAGTCGACAAGCAAGCGGTCAAAGTCAAGGATACGCACAAAGAAACGCGAATTCAGACAATCCGAGAGGAAATGGCCAAAGAAATAACGGAAATTTTTACAATCAAGGCTGATATAACAATTACAACAATCGCAAGCAATCACTCGAATAATAACAACCCAAACGAGAACGGATCAAACTATAGCAATAATAACTGAGCATGCGAACAGAGAAACGCAGGCAATAGAAGAAATTTTAGCAACTACAATCGAGGCGGAAATTTAAAAAACGATAATGCGATGCGATAATGCGACGATAACACATGCGATGCGAGAAACTTCAATAATAATGGCAACAAAAACGGCTATAGCGGGAATAACTGATTCCAAAATTCGAGTTAAAACCGCAACGTACCGACCAACTCGATTGATACGAACGTGGCGGGAAACGCGAATTAAGCGGCGTACGCCAGACCGCTACGTCGCTCAAAAGGTCTAAGGTCTCCAAGACGAGAAGAGAGATAGTCACAAACGGTAATACCGGTCAGCCTAATAAAATTTGCAGGATTCACTGTTAGTACCGGACGCGGGAAACTCAGTAAAACATCCGCGATATTGGCTTAAATTGAAAGTCGGCAACACAGAGCTCAAAGCTTTGGTCGATCTCGGGGCAGCACGCACGATTATAGGGAAACAAGGAAAAGAAATAGCGCGAAGGTTAGGCGCGGAGATAAAACCGACGATTTTTAAAAATGCTGTAATGGCAAACGGCTTTCCTAAGCCAATCGAAGGGGAAATGACCGTACCGTTGGAGATAGCGGGGATAAGCAAAAGAGTGCAAATTCTCGTGATTCCTGGAATTCCGACCGATTTTATCCTTGGATTAGACTTAGTACGTTTATTTATTATGAAAATAGATGCACGCCGTGATACATTTAAACTCCCAAACCGAAAAGATAAGAAAGAAATTGCGTTTGATGTATGGTCAGTCGACACATGCAATAATTCAATTAACATTGCGAGCTGCGGATTATCGGAGATTAAACAGAGATACTATCCGGTATCAGAAAAGATGCAAAAAATTATGTAAAATCAATTGGATAATTTAATTGAAGCGGGAATAGTCGAGAAGTCGCACAGCGCCTGAAACAACCCGATAGTCATGGTAAGAAAACGCGATAACACGTACCGAATGTGCGTAAATATGCGAGTCGTTAATAGTTTATCGAAGAAAGACAGGTACCCCCTACTTTATATGGACGCAATTGTAAATAAATTAAAACGCGCCAAGTACATAACTACAATCGATTTAAGTAATGCGTACCACCAAATACGATTAACAGAAGCGTCGAAAGAAATAACGGCATTCACAATAACGGGTCGCGGACTATGACAGTACACGCGTTTCCCTGTGGGGCTAAGCGGCAGCTGAGCGACATTCCAAAGATTGCTTGAAGAGTTAATCGGCGACCTTGAGCCATATGCGTACAACTATCTAGACGATATTGTACTCACGACAGCATCATTCGAGGAGCATTTGGCAATGCTTCGAAAATTAATTAATCGTATAAATGGCGCCGGATTAACTATAAAACTCGATAAAAGTAAATTCTGTCGGAAAGAAGTAAAGTTTTTAGGTTTTCTAGTGAATGAGAAGGGATTGATGATAGATCCGGAGAAAACCGAAGCAGTTAGAAATTACCCGAGACCAAGAACCCTGCGACAGCTGCGCAAATTCTTAGGAATGGCGTCG
This sequence comes from Muscidifurax raptorellus, assembly GCA_020010945.3. Classification (NCBI taxonomy): domain Eukaryota; kingdom Metazoa; phylum Arthropoda; class Insecta; order Hymenoptera; family Pteromalidae; genus Muscidifurax; species Muscidifurax raptorellus. Next base: position 833,991 of record JAHUUD020000016.1, on the reverse strand, counting down.
TGGTATAGAAAATTTATTAAGAATTACGCGTCAATAGCGGACTCGCTCACGAAGCTTACCCGAAAAGACGTTAAAGTCACGTGGAAAGAGGAGCACGACAAAGCATTTGAAATTATTAAGAAAATTCTTAGCGAAGCCCCTCTTTTGCACAGACCAGATCCCGATGCAAGTAGTCGATGGAATAGAAAGAGTATTAGCATACACTAGCAGAGCGTTAAGAAAAAACGAATTAAATGATAGCACAACGGAACGCGAGTGCTTAACGATAAAATTCGCGATAGAAAAATTCAGACCGTATATCGAAGCCAGCACGTTTACAGTGATAACAGATCACAGTGCTTTCCAATGGTTATTTAAAAAGAAAGACCCAATCGGAAGATTAGGAAGGTGGGCTCAAGAATTAATGATACTTTACAACTTTAAAATCGTGCACAGAAAAGGTACAAACAATGTAGTACCCAGCGCACTCTCGCGAATGTTCGAAGACGACGAGTCGGTTAAAATCAGCGCGATCGAAATTAAATAAGTTACAAACGACAAATGGTATAAAAAACGGCTGTACCAAATATTCAAGCATCCGCGGATATACAGAGACTGGAAGGTAGTCAACGGAAATATTTATAGGTACAAACCGGAAAAGACATAGACGACATAATGACAGACTTAGACACATAGAAACTCGTTATCCCGAAAGACAAGCGCGACAAAATTTTCGAAGAAATGCACTCCGAACCATCAGCTGGCCATTCAGGAGTAGATAAGACATACAATCGGTTGGCACATTTTTATTATTGTCCCGGAGCATATAAGGACACGGCTAGATGCGTGAAAAACTGCAAAATATGCCAACAAATGAAAACCGACCAGCGCGCACAAGTAGGTTTATTGGGGACACAGGACGACGACGGATCGTGGAAAATAATAGCAGCAGATTTAATAGGCGAATTTCTCAGAAGTAAAGCAGGCTACGAGCATTTAATAGTATTCGAAGACCTATTTTCGCGATTTATTATATGTGTACCGATCCGAAAGAAAACAGCCGCGAATGTTAACGCGCTAGAAAACATACTTTGCGCCCCATTCGGCACGCCAGAAATGTTTTTATCCGATAACGGCCGTGAATTTATTAATGATACGATGAAAACGTTCTTAGAGGAGAATTCGATAATTCACGAAAGAACACCAGCGTATCACCCGCAAAGTAATCCTGTAGAAAGAGTAAATCGTGACTAGAAAATACGTATAACCGCGTATATAAAGGACAATCACAAAAAATGGGACAAATTTATCCCACAATTCCAATTTGCGCATAACACTAACGTACACCCTACGACAGGCAAGGCACCTGCAATTTTAATCTTTGGCCGAGAATTACGTCCACCGAAATTATGGCGACGGGAAGTCGAAGCGCGAATCGAGACAAGTCCGAAAAATTCAAATTTAGTAAATCGCAGCGCGAACGAGAGTATTGAACGAACGGGCGACCGCGACAGCGACAGCTCACAATCCGACGGATCAGTTCAAAGGTATAATACGCGAGACAGAAAGCGAAAGAAATTGGACAAATCCAAAAACAATAGAATGGCTGATGTAAACAAAGAAATTAACGGCATACATAAAGCAGACGATAATGAAGAAAACACAAATTATATTAATAATAATGATAATTTGAAAGAGAAAATACTCTAGTCCACAGTACACAACTACACACAGACAACACTCTAGTCCAAGTAGACAAAGAAAATAGTAAACAAGAAAAGCATTATAATAAAAATAAGCGCGAACAAACTTTTGAAATAGGACAGTTCGTTTGGAAAAAGATTAAAATATCATCCTCTGCACAGAAAGATATAAGCGCAAAATTAGCGAAATCATATATTGGTCCTTATAAAATTAGCAATAAAATAGGGGAAGATGTCTACACTTTGCAAGATATGAATGGGAAAAACTTCAGCAGCTCGTTCCACGCAAAAGAATTAAGAGAATACACGAGCGAAGAAAAGCCCGAAAAGAAGGCGAGGGAGAAAGCCGAGGAAAAATCCAAGAAAATCGGCAACGCCGCGACAGTCATAAAACCAAAACGCAAGCCCGGCAGACCACCTAAGCAGAGCGGTGACTAGCGAGAGCAGCAGAACTCCTCTCTCCCCCCACCGCCATGCTCACTGTAGCAACACGTGCCAGCGCTGTCACAGCACCATTAGCAGTCAATCGTTCTAACGACACGCATCGACGAATCTTGAAGCAATGACAAGCTCCAGCACGAGTGAGACGTCCAGCGACAGCGAATTATTAAAATATCATAAGCTGCTGACAAAGAAGAAGAGTGAAAAGAAGTTACGGAAAGCCAGTGAAAAAAGTGAGAGTGTAAATAGTGCAGCGAGCGCGCACACGGGCACTAGCCTGACGGACAAAAGAAGCGCCACCGGCCCAAGCAAGACCAGCGCCGACGCGCACGCAGCAAAACATCAACAAAGCAGTCGCCTTGGCAAAATATTCCGCGAACTGCGAGAGAACCAGTAAAAATATTTGCCTGAGCAGGAGAAGAGGAGGAACCTCGAAACATCAAGCCGTGTATTAGAACACGAACGAAGATCCAGCATAGCTGAAGCTGAAGCACAACTGCAAGAGAGACGCGAGTAGCATAATCGCACTACGCAGCTGCTGCAGGAGAAACAGCGAAAAAAAGAGCAGGACGAAGCTCGATTGCTGAACAGGGTGGAGGCGTACAAACAGGAGTACAGAGAGCAACTAATACGCCGGGAAAAGGCTCATTCGCCGAAATCACAAAGGCCCTAGAAGCAATGAAACCCGAGCTGCAACGGGAAATACAAGCTGAGCGCGAAGCAGAAAGACAACGAGAGAAAGAGGAGGAAAGGCGCTTAATAGAAGAAGAATTAAAGCGCGAGAATAAGTTCGACGAAATTATGGAAAGAAGTCCAGCCGTACAGATACAGGCACTTGCCACGGCAGCAAACTGCGTCTAGAGAAGGTGCAAGCTAATAGAAGACGTCAAAGACGAGAACTTCAAGTGGGAACTGCCCGCACAATACGACTCATCGCACGCACGGTCAGCCCCAAGTGCCGAACACACAGATGCGGCTCGTGAAACAAACAGCCAAGCCGAAAGAAAAGGTAAAACAGAAACCGCCATAACAAGTGCATCGAGCACCAAGAAGTGCACAGGCGCAACAGCGCGACAGAGGACAGCTCGATCGACACCAAGAAACTTATTATTAGATTCGAGGACGAGATGCTTAGGTCAGGCGAGTGGCAGCCTAGATCAAGAGCCCAGTTCATCCGACGGAACCAGCTACGAGGCATCGATATGTCACACATGTCTGAGGAGAAGCAGTACAGGGCATGGCTCAAGTACAAGACGGAGTCCCAGCAAGAAGCAAGAAAGGACCACCCATAGAAGAAAGAAGATAATTAGCTAGAGATTGTGGCGAAGATTTAGTGGATCGGATGGAAAATAATATACAACTACATTGTAAAAGTTAAAAGATGTATTATAAATTAAAAGAAGATGAGTCAAGTAAGCACGTCCGTAGTCTTTGAGAGCGTACTACGAACTGAACTAACAAAGCTAGAAAAAGGAGGAGCTAGTGTCGAGAGCGTGTATATGACTGTGTGTGTATGTCGGTGTGCAGGTATTATGGCGCACATTTCAACACTTCCCATCGGTATAATTCGCATCTTTAATCGTTGATGATTTCAAGTCCCAGTAGGTTCATACAATTGATTGTCCTTCGGCTTGCTTAATCCCTTCGTCAAAACATCTGCAGGCATTTTCTCCGATGGAGTATGATCTAGAGTGAGTTCTCCAGATTCCACGACGAACAATCAGAAGATATCTGACGAACAAAATCGTACATTGATATGCTTTGTTTTGTTCTGATAAACAATGTTGCTCGCAAGCATCTGCGTACTGCGATTGTCGTTGTACAGAACGGTAGGCCTCATCTTATTTACTTTGAGTTCCTTTAGGAAACGCTGTAAGTGGACTGCTTCCTTGGCCGCATCACTTAGAACCATGTATTCCGCTTCTGTCGTCGACACAGCTGTGGTGTTCTCCTTCTTGGAATCGCAGGTAACAACTCCACCATTTAGAGTAAATGCGTATCTCGTAAATGAGCGTCGGTCGTCTAGGTCACCTCTATAGTCGGCATCGACGTCCCCTTTGCGCAATTTTGAAATCATCTCCCTCGCCTTGTTAATGAGATTCTTGTCGTTCATCCCATTCCTAATAATGTACTCCAAAACTTGGATGAGTTCTTTTTGTGGTTTTAAATATATGGTTTCTTCAAGGTCTGCGTTAAGGTATGCCGTTGTTACATCGAATTGTCGAACTTGCATTCCTTTCTGCACTGTCACAGCCAATAATAGTCGGATCGAATCCAACCTAGCCACTGGTGCAAAAGTATTGTGGTAGTCCTTTCCTGTGTATAGCCTTTTCCAACTACGCGCGCTTTACGTTTTCCACCATTCCATCCGTTCTTAACTTATTCGAGAGTACAAAACGACTTCCGATTACCTTTAAATCAACGAGTTTTGGCTCCAATGTCCACGTATTATTCTTAAGAATCGATATTACTTCTCTCGACATCGCGTCCATCCATTCTTCGCATTCTGGGCTGTAAACGGCTTGGTGGATAGGCACCTTGGCGGTAACAGCAAAGATTCCTTCTTTAGCTTCAATTCCTTCAACAGATGAAGTGCAACATGTACTGCTGGTCTGTTTTGATAGGGGGCGCAAATCATACCGATTTATTTCTTCCCCTGGAAATGAATCCAATGGTACTATGCGCTGTTCTTCTTTAGTGAAACCTTGAAAATCTTCTTCATCAGATTCTTCAGCGGCCTCCATTATCGGATCGACTTCCGCTTTATTTAGCTTACTGTTTGTAATTTCCATGTCAATGCCTTCGAAAGGATCACCCTCATTTTTGTTTGATTTCGGTAGCTGAATGATTTGATCGCCTACAAACCTGACGCTTCGTGCAATAACCACTTCCTCTGTTCGGTTATCCACACGCGGTGACCCTTTGACTCAGGGCTGTAACCTAGGCATTTTCGTAGATTAGAGCGAGCATCAGCTTTACCTTTACCCAAGTTTGTGTCTAACACTTGAACTTGACACCCAAAGATTTGAAAATGAGATACAACTGGAGGCTTTCCATGCCAGAGTTCATGAGGAGTGCGTCCATTTAACCTTCTCGTCGGGCATCGGTTGAGGACATAATTTACAGTATTCACCGCCGCAGCCCAAAAACTTGCTGGTAGGTCAGACTCAATAAGGAAACAGCGAGCCATGTTCATCAGGGTCCTGTTTCTCCTCTCAGCAATCCCATTTTGCTCCGGAGTGTAGGGAACGGTCAGCCTGCGTGTAATGCCGTGTTTTGCAATCAGCTGATTGAACTCCTTGTTAACATACTCCAACCCGTTGTCTGATTGAAGGGTCTGGATCCTTCTTCCCTTCTGCGTGAATACGGACGCTCGAAATGTATCAAACTCTTCTCGTACGCCGTTTTCCTGCAGAAAAAAACTTATCTCGCACCATCCAGACGCGTCGTCAATGAATGTGCAGAAATAACGGCTTCCTCCCTGCGATTCGGTACGTATCGGACCACATAAATCTGAGTGGATAAGATTGCCCACGTTCGTCTCTCTGAACGATTCTTTGGGAAAAGGAAGCTTTGACATCTTCCCCTGTAAGCATATCTCGCAATCGAAATCGTTATCCGGACCTTTGATTTTTAACCCGTGCATGGATTTTTGCTTGACTGCGTCACGTATATACTGGGTGTTCAGATGGCCAAGACGACAGTGCCAGTCTATTAGCGTATCCTTCGAGATTTTATTATGGAATTTATCGGTGACTTCCATGCAGCTCGCTTCGTTTTCTCTCTGTAGATAATACAGGTTGTTTACACGCTTGGCAACTAGCTTGACATTTCCTACTTTATCGACGACTACCGCACGTTTCTTGCGGCATCAGATGGATCTGATGCCATGCGCTCAGACGTAGTACTTGCCATCCTCGCTGCGATTGACCCATCCTTTACGAAAGATGACATTGTGTCGGTGCGTCTTCTCGGGCCAGGGGCTGGGCCTGACAATGGGGGGACTCGTTCGGGTGCAGCGCAACGCCGTTCGCCGTGGGTGGTCCAACTCTCTCACCGCGATACGTTAAACAAGATCATGCGTTTGAAGGGCAGACTAACAGCGTTCAACACAAGGCATATTGACGTAACTCTACTTACTGAGGAAACGCGTGAAAGCATGGTTCAGAGTAAGATATTTATTAATGAATATCTAAGTAAAGAGGTTTTTGTTCGTTATAACAATCTTAAACAGATTGCGCGCGGTTTAGACTTTAAATACGTTTGGCATAGATGCGGGCGATTCCTTACTAAGTGGAGAGACGGCAGTAAAGCGCATGAGTTTTCTTCAGCGGAGGACCTACATGCGTTGGCAGCTTCTTATAAGAAGAATAGCTGCAGTGAGAATGAGGACGACGGGTGTGTGGTCGAGGCTGGTGCGGTGGCCGAGCTGAGTGTGGGTCCCGGCGCGGGTCCTACAGCTGTGACAGCTGGCCGCGCCTGACTAGGCCAGGATAATGATAGAGTGGCGGATGGGGATGTGCTGAGAGCGGGTTTCTTGAATGCAACCTCGCTCTATGCACACATGGGGATGTTCCGTCAGTACCTGGAGGGTGCTCGGCCCTCGTATCACCTGTTTGGCGTGGCGGAGACGCGTTTCGGTCACGAGGTCGACGATGTGTTCGCTCAGGTCGAGGGTTTTTCTGTCCTGCGTCAGGATAGGAATAAGCGTGGAGGTGGTGTAGCCCTGTACATCCGGAATGACTTCAAAGCTTCTTTATTATGTTCGTCGCCCTCACAGGTGGAGGGGAAGCCAGGCATTCCGGAATATTTAATGTGTAGCGTGCAGCAGGGTTCCTCGCCAGCGGTGTTCGTTGCCTTGATCTACCGTCCACCGGGAATTCGCGTCTCGGGCGACTCTGATCTGGTCAACGACCTTCGCAAACATTCCGTGGATTTCACGTTTAGAATTATCATGGGTGACCTGAATGCTAACATGTTGTCGACCTCACAGGACGCAGAATTTTTCCGTGAGCTCGCTTGCGAGCTAAACTTCAAATTAGCAGATCACGGCGCGACGCATCATGTAGGGGATTCTCACACGTGGATTGATGTGATCTTTACGGACGACGACAATGTAGTGCTGAATGCGGGTAATTCACTGGCGACTTTCCCAAGCAGACATAATATTATAGACGTTGAGATTGACATTCATACAGAAAAACCTCCGGCTCTCAACGGTTTTGTTTATAGGGATTATAAATCGATCAAAACGGAGGAACTTCTAATCCTTTTAGCTGCTTGTGATTGGTCGCCGGTCAGTTGTCCGAGCAGTGGAGCAGACCTTCGGCTGGAACACCTCAGCCAGAACATCATGAACGTCATTGATCAACTCGCCCCTCTGAAAGAGTTTAAGCCGAGGAAACGAGGGCATCCTCCTTGGGTAGACGAGGACATTAAAGACTTGTACAGAAGACGAGACGCTATACACAAACGATACAAACGTACGAAACGGACGGACCTGTGGACGGAGTATCAGTCTCTAGCAGACGATGCTGAGGAACGTACTGCCCGAGCGCGGGATGCCTTCATTAACGACAGAGTTTTCGACGCCCTCAGTAGTAATAAGAACGTTTGGAATGAGCTTCGCAATCTCGGTCTTGTCCCAAGGGCCAAGAACGACCTGCATGGTTTTACCCCAAACGAGTTGAATAATCATTTTGCCGGGGTTTCCGTCTCCGACCTTGAGTGCGAGGCAGACTTGGATGATGTCGTGTCGATGGCTGGCGAGGGTGGCTTCTCCTTTCGTGAGGTCACCTTCGCTGACGTCGTGCTCGCGGTCGCTCATTTCTCATCTCAAGCAAGGGGCGAGGATGGAATACCTCAAAACATCGTTGCAAAATCGTTACCGATAATTGGCCATCATCTTGTGGCGCTATTTAACTCTTTATTATCGAGCGGAGTCTTTCCGGCGGCCTGGAAGAGAGCGCACTTGGTGCCACTCAAAAAGACGGCAGTTCCATCGTCCGTCTCGGACTTTCGTCCAATTGCCCTTTTGTGCTTTCTTTCTAAGGTACTGGAGAAGTTGGCGCATGATCAGATTGTAGAGTTTCTGGGGGCGCTGGAGACTCTGGATCCTTTCCAGACTGGTTTCCGAAGGCATAACTCAACACAGACAGCACTACTGAAACTAACGGAGGACATAAGGGCGGGTATAGACAGTAGCGGGCGCCTTATGACGATCTTGCTGTTATTTGACTTCAGTAAGGCATTTGATACGATTTCTCCTTCCAAATTGCTTCGTAAGCTGATCAGAATGGGCTTCTCTAGGTCGGTAGTTCTGTGGGTCAGATCTTTTGTGACTGGATGTAACCAGAGAGTGGTTACAAATAATAACGGTGATTCTGATTGGCTAAAGACCAATCTTGGCGTCCCGCAGGGCTCGATACTGGGGCCTCTTCTGTTTAGCTTGTATATAAATGATATACAGGAAGTCTTTTCAAAGTTTAAGGGTATGGAGGGGAAATTGACTGATAGTGTTGCGCATTTGCTTTACGCGGAAGATCTGCAAGCCTACACTCAGGTCACGAGGGACGATCTGTGTGGGGGCGTGGAGCGAATGTCGGCTGTGGCGCATGCTGTGTCGGCTTGGGCGTCCGAGAATGCCTTGAGACTCAACACTGGCAAGACCAAGGCAATAATTTTTGGTTCGGAGCATAGTATTAACTACTTGCAAAATTTGGACTTGCCTGGTGTTGAGATTCAAAATGGTGTTTTCGTGCCCTTTGTCGATGAGGTGACCAATCTTGGAGTGATAATGGACTCCAGGCTTACATGGAAACCGCAGGTAGATGCAGTTAGCCGAAAGGTTAACAGAGCCCTTTATGGCCTGAGATCTTTTCGATCCGGTACCTCGGAAGCACTGCGGAAGCAGCTGGCAGGTGCTCTCGCTATCTCTCACTTGGACTATTGTTCCGTAGTGTATCTTGATGTGACGGGTGAGCAGCAGACTAGACTGCAACGATTGCAGAATTCATGTGTGAGATATGTAACGGGCGCTGGGAGGGCCGGGCACATTACTCCTTACAGGGGGACACTGGGCTGGTTGGATGTTAAAAACAGACGTGCCTATTTCGCGGCGGTCTTGATATACAAGGCACTTAATATGGGTCAGCCGCCGTACATTTCGGCCCTCTTCGAGAAGAACCAGTGCAGGACCTCTGGTAGGGTGCCCAGGGATTTGGCGGTTCCGGGAGCGAGGACTGACACGGGTCTGAACTCCTTTCGAGTTTATGGGGCGCGCCTGTGGAACTCCATTCCGCAGGAGATCCGCACTTTGGCCTCGCTATCGAGGTTTAAGGTGGCGTTGCGTTGCCACCTATTAAATAATAATTAACTGTGATATTTTAATAAGACTGAAAACACCCTGATATTAGTATGTAGTACTCCGCGTTGTTGTTCAATTGACGCGATAGGATAAGATTTATGCGAAATTGTACTTAACTATTTTGTCTTGACAAATAAATTTCTATTCTATTCTATTCTATTTCTTATCAAAAGTGACTTCATAACCTCGATCCATCACTTTGCTCACAGATATAAGATTTGCACGTAAATCCGGTACAAATAGCGCATTTTGTAGATCCAATGTCTTTACGGAGTTTTCTGTTTTTACTTTCGTACTAACGGAGCCTCTCCCTTTGATGCTTGTATTCTCGTTATTCGCTAAGTTAAGAGTCCCATGTTCATCTTCGTTTAACTTATTGAATAGGTCAATATTCTTGCACAAATGCGACGTGCAGCCGCTATCGAGGCACCATGACTCGTGCTGTATTTTCTCGGTATAATGAGAGTTTTTCTTGATTGCGTGATTCGTTGTTCGAACGTTTGGGACCTCTGCATTCCCTTACTCTGTGCTCAGTCTTCCCACAATTAAAGCACTTCATGCGAGCATCTTTTTTATCTGATCCTTAGTTCTCATACTTTTCCGGCGGACCTTTTTCGCGATTTCGGTTTTTAAACTTACTGGCAGCCATAGCGTTCTGCGTCCCATCACTGTAAGTACCTTTCCGTGCATCGTGTTCTTCAAGGATTTTTATCCCCAAATTTTCTAGTGTAGGCAATGTATCGCGTAATGTAATTGCAGACCTAAAATTTTCGTATCGTTCTGATAAACTGCGTAGGAGGATTATGACGAGCAGGTCCTCATTGATGGTAATCTCCGTAAGTAAGCACGTCCGTAGTCATTGGGGGCGTGCTACAAACTGAACTAACAAAGATAGAAAAAGGGGGAGCTAGTGTTGAGAGCGTGTATATGACTGTGTGTATGTCGGTTAGGGTGGCGCTTATTTCCCAAAGTGCTTGAATACCGACTCCCGTTTCGGGAATCAGTTGCGTTTACCCAAAAACGATGAATTCAGAAATAAAATGTGAATTAGCAAGTGTTTAACTCATTTCACTTTTCAAAAAACATGATTTTTTCGCTTCTACGTATTTAATGCTTGTATTATTTTTTCATGTAGAATACGATGGCGCTGTTGCTTTTATCATAAAAGATAAGCTGAAAACACTAGGCGCATAAAATAGTAGTTTTTGATATAAGTGCGTAAAAGTTGATTCTACACGAGTGAGAGGCTTGTCGCCCGAGCGAAGCGAGGGTGATAAACTCACGAGTGTAGAATCAATTTTCGCACATGTATCGAACAATATTTTTTGATATAGGGAGCTTAAATGCGATTTTAAAAAGTTGCAAAGTACGTAAAATCGCACTTAAAGCACACTGTATCAAAATTGTGTTTTTTAGTGTTTTTCAGTGATTTTTGGCCCCTACTGCTTTAAGGTTATGTTTTATGATAAAATTAATAGCGCCATCGTATTTTACGCAAAAAAAATACATCAAAAACATGTATTGCATGTTTGGAAATAAACTTGGTTGCCCTTGAATTCGAAATAAAAGAAAATATATCGAATTTGATGTTAGTCTGAGAGTAGACTGGCGCAAAGTGTCGCGAGCATCATTTTATGTATTCAATTCAATTTTTAACGGCAAGGAAGTTTTATTTCCAAATATGCGATACATGTTTTCGATGTATTTTTTCACGTAGAATACGATGGCGCTATTAATTTTATCATAAAACATAACCTTACAGCAGTAGGGGCCAAAAATCACTGAAAAAAAACTAAAAAACAATTTTATGCGCCTATTGTTTTTAGCTTATCTTTTATGATAAAAGCAACACCACCATCGTATTCTACGTGAAAAAATACATCGAAAACATATCTTACATATTGGAAATTGGCGTTTGACTATCCTTGAATGCTACAGCATTAAATACGTAGGAGCGAAGAAATCATGTTTTTTGAAAAGTGAAACGAGTTAAACACTTTCTAAATCACATTTTATTGCTGAATTCATCGTTTTTGGGTAAATGCAAGTGATTCACTTTGGAAAGTGAAGCACTTTGGCAAATAATCGCCACCCTAATGTCGGTGTGGAGGTATTATGGCGCTCCTTTCAACTGAGATAGGTACTGATAATTTAGTAATAATAAGTTTTCTCATGTGCTAAAATAAAAATTAAAAAATGTTAAAATTAAAGAGTGTAATCTCGAAATATAGTAACAGAAAGAAAGAGCCACAAGGTACTGGAGGCGACACAAGCGAGTATACTTTGCGTCTGCAATACGTTCAGAATTTCAGCGGGCGCGCATTGTGACAGTGCACACGCTCACTAACCGAGCATGTGCCCAGCACATATACGCAAGCACACATACATACACAATACTCACAACAACACTTGAAGTACGGCAAGGGGAGTATCGAGGCGGCAAGAGCCGCACGCGAAGCATAAACAAGGTAGGAGAGAGAGTAGCGCGGAGAGAGAACAACATATTATATAATACGGCACTGAATAGCGCCATAAGAGAAAGAGAGAAAGAAAGTGTCTCGAGCCAAACTAACACAAAGGACCCGAGGCACGAACGGGGGATGAGTCGAGTAGTCAGCGAGACTCATCGGTCTCTCTCTCTCTCTCTCTTTCTCTCTCTCTCTCTCACAAATAAAAGTTATATACGGTTTACGGGAATAATAGTTAATATATGGTCTGTTTATGAATAATATATTGTTATTTATAGTACCTGAAACCATAATAAATGTGGGACCAATCAGTTGTCAATTGCTTGAGAAATAATAAAAAAAAAATAAAAGGCCAAAACAGGCACACAAAGCAAGATCCAAAAAATGAGGCCCAAAATTTGCATGGCCCAAAGCACAAGGCACGAATTTCTCAAAGCACAAAAAATCAGGCCCTAAAATTAGTAAATCCCAAAGTACAAGGCCCAGTCTTTTGCGAAACCCAGGTTGATCCTTTGACGGCAGAGCCGGAAACGATAAGCCCTTTAATATAATATAAGATAAGATATAAGAAGTTTTACTACTGTGCATTTTCAAATCAAATCCACTTTGATGTGAATTAAGAACATTGTGTGCACCGTATTGGGAAATTATTCCACTAAGCTCCTTTCTGAAATTCTCGCATTGTTGTTGTAAATCTTTCACGTTATCCACAGCTGAATGAGTAACAAATTGAGTTATATTTCGGGAAACAATATTGTGTTTACTCTTACACTGCTGCACCCACCAACAAGATACTTTAAGCCATGGGATTTTCACCATTATTTTGTTTGTAGAGCCCATCTCTTCAATTCTACGTTGTAAACAGCTATTTTTAAGGCATCTACTTCTTGAAATTTATCTTATGTATACTTCGAACTTGGTAAAATTATTCGTATCCATCTGCTTCCACTTGATCTTTCCACCAATACAATTGTTGTATTGAAGTTCGTTGTCTGAAATTTTTTTTTACGTTTTCTAATGATAGAGGTTTTTTTTTTCCACTCTGCCCCAATACACGACTTTACTCCGTGCTACATATAAAACTGTATTTACGATCTAATTGCGTAGCCCCGCATTATTAACACGCATGAAATCATCCTCACCCGTCGTTATGATCCTAAAATAACCCCTGTACCGGGGCCTCCATGGTCTAGATCATAGTGACATACTTTATTTGATTGTAGAAAATTTCGCTCTCCATGCATGTCGAGTAAATAAAATATTAGTACCTACTTAAAAACTCAAAGTTGACCTTGAAATGACCTTCAAATTAGGCTAAATTATATATACATACATTCATAGTGAGTCATGAATGGAAGGGACACTTATATGTTATTAAAAAGCACAAGTAAGTGTCACCTCTCTTCCATGATATGTGCCGCATAAGGGGTAAAAATAATTACTTTGAAAAAATCCTCTGAACTAAGCGCTTATGCTACAAGTTACCGCATAAGATATTATTACACCCATTCCCACCTCTTCGGGTTAGTTTTCTTTCTGTTCCCTGGTCTTGAAATGGTAAGTCTCCTCCTTCCATCTTAATTCTAGACACACATACTTGATCTTAATTTAAGGGAACAAAAAAGTCCTATTACCTGAAAAATAAAAAAAAGTAAAATTAACATATATAAATTAGATTTTATGAAAAGATGTTTTCTATAATAATAGTAGGTCAAATTACCTACAATTTGAGCCCTCATAGGCTTCATATACACCTATCTGATAGAGTGACAGTACGTATACCCATTAAAGTATTTTGTCACTGTCCGTAAGATTCCAAGTAAACCGATGGATGAAATGGGCTCAAATTTTTTTACAAGTTTTATGCACCCGTTATTCCCATATTCTTTGTCGAAAAATTTTACTACTAATTATTTTATGAAACAACTTCTACACATTTAAATTAAAATCACAACATTCATATGAGAATGACAGGTATATCGAACTTATGAAAAAAATTCAAGTCTATTTCATCCATCGGTTCACTTGGAGTCTTACGGAGAGTGCCAAAAAACTTTAATGGGTATACGTACTTTCACCACTATCAGGTAGGTGAATATGAAGACTATGAGGGTTCAAATTGTAGGTAATTTGACCTACTATTATTATAGAAAACCTCTTTTCATAAAATTTAATTTATATATTAATTTTACTTTTTTTTATTTTTCAGGTAATAGGTATATTTTTCAGGTTTTGTTCCCTTCAGACATGCAGTTACGACTAATTGACCACAGCCCTTGTAGTATAAGTAAGTATAGTATTAAAAGTTTCTTCTTTTATTATTTGAAGTGTAGTATTAATATGGATTTTACTGTCTATATTTCTTTCTAGCATGTAATGACTGTGTTAACGATTAAGGTAAACATAATATCAATTTTATAGTTAACAGACAACTTCCAAAACTGTTTCGTAATTATGTATATATCATTAATTATCTTATACTGTCCTTGAAAAGGGAAGTTAAAGTTTCCAAAACGTCGGACAAATAAAATGATACCAAAATTTAAATCGGTGTGATGACTAAATTGATCAATAAATTAAAAGTTTTAATTTATATTAATCTAATTGTATTAGTCGCTAGTAATATTTAACTTCGCCTTAACACATTATATTTAACGAAATTCAAATATCTTACGATTGTATGTTTCCAAACGTCTTGTCCAAATTGTTTTGCATATTCAGGATCATCAGTTAGAAGAATGTTATCAAATATAGTCCCAGATTTAACTTGCCATAAATCAAGTCCTACTACACAAATTTCCTTTTGTATGTATAAGTCTGGGTCTGGTATGTAATCAGGATTATCTATTTCTGGATGCACCCAAGGTCCTTTGTAATTTGGATTATCAATCTGTTTTGGTTTCCAATCACCCTAGTAAAATAAATAAAGTATTTTATTTCAATTGCATATTAATAGTTAATAACCATGGTTATTTAAATAAGTATTTAATAAAGAATAATCTTTATTAAATATCTTTATAAACTTTATAAACTTTATTAAATATCTTTATAAACTGGTGTAACTTTTGTATTTAAACATGTAACGTCCCATGTTCATAAAAGATAATTATATGTATGAATATACTGTATACAGAATGATGTATGACGGCGTGTATGTGTACAGGCGCAGGTATACGACGATAATCACAATGTAAGCATTTCCGCAACCGCGTTTACGACATCAAACGCGTCCCACTAATTAAACCAACTGACCCCCGAGTCAGCAATCCCAAAACCTACTTATTCTGCACCATCACCAACCTATATTGTAAGACACTTTCGGTGGCGATCGGTGATTGGTTATTACCCTAACGTTGAGATCATCCGCCAAGCCTTATAAGCCCCGCACTCAGTCCTCATATTGCCTTTAGTGAAGTCTCTTTTTACAAGGACAACGAGTGTTGTACCTGCTGGACCTGGTGTGTGAATACGAGTGCCGTTTAGTCCTTCGCGTCGTCTATTGGGTGCTTAGAAACCACTCAAACTCCGTGGAAGCTAACCGGTGAAATTCTTCATACTCTGGACGTGAGTTGGTACAGTACGAGGCTTAAGGACCGTCAACCTATCTGGCGTTAGCTTCGGCAGCTTAGTTAAGGAACTTACTCTCGACACGCCACGGAACCATCCGTGTAGGATAATACTAAACACCGCCCAGTCATCGACCGTGCAATCTACTAGTAGTGTCCGAACGGGATTGTAAGTCGAACCAATATAGAAATAAGTAAATACGTAACATTAAGAACAAACATAAAGATTAGATTAAAACATCTGTGTAACATCTGTATCAAAGCATTGGGCCTTCATCTAAATAAAGTCATAACAAAGAAGTACCATAAAGAGACAGTTTATTAGAATCATAACCTACTTAATAGTAACAGAAGACTCTCGAGTCAAGGCTAGTTCACCTATACTCAAATAAATAATTATTTGTATATAGAATTACTGCGCGGTTCAGCATAGTAAATCAGAACCTTACAAATGGCATCCCTTGTGGGGAACTAAGCCATTGTTACTAAAGTACCAACTGTCTCGTTTAGAATTTTCATTATTAAGAAGAAATTTAGGGTCAGTATTAGACGAAATAAATCATAATGGCGTTTAATCAAACTAGAGAGGAAATCTTAAGATTACCCAACTTAGAACAAAGAATCAATGCTTTAGATCAATTTTATAGATTTAAAGAGGCAGAAAGAGAAGAACAATTATTAGAATTTTCACGTAGTATATTAGAGTCAAATAATTTTCGGGCAGTGGAAAGAGCAACTCAACATCTTGCAGATTACGATGGAACGAATATGAATCTAAAAGAATTCTTACAAGATGTTGATAACTGCTTTACCATGATTTCTACAGATTCAGAAGCACACTTTTTAAGAATCGTTATATCAAAATTAAGGGGTAAAGCCAGACAAGCCTTGGAAGGTAGCACATTTAAAACTTGGAATGATTTAAAATCGCATTTAAAAGACTGCTTTGCACCGCCCCGCACATATAGTTATTACTTACACGAAATTCAATCATCTTCCATGAGGCAGGGAGAGAATATTCGACAGTTTTACGGTCGAATAAACGCGCTAGTTAATGCCGCAATTAACGCCGCGTTGGAAGTACTGGGAAATAACGTACAGCGAGATCATTTAAAACCTCAGATCGAAATCATTGCCTTAGAATCATTTATTAATGGATTATCAGATGGTTGGAGAACCCGTATTATCGAGTTAGCACCAGAAAAACTGGATGACGCGTTCGCGTTAGCATCGAAATATGAACGGGGTAAAGTAACCATGTATAATAATCATTACTCCAATCCACGTATTCATCAAGTAAGTCATACACAAGATCGAAGTCCACATGGTTCACGGGATTCACCCCCTGGTTCAGGAGAAATATACGAAAGTATACATCAAGTAAGAACATTGAATAATGAGGAAGGAGATAGAGGAGGGCAAAGAAGAGTGAATTTTCATGATTCTACGCATAATAGAAATGAGATTTCTTATTCAATAGACCGGGATGACACCTATTTCCCAAAAATGACTTTTGAAGGAGGCAAGATACACGCACCACCACAATTGAGTTATAAAAAGCCAGTACCCGAGCCTATCAAACATCCAAGTATACTCCAGAGGGAATATACTGAGAATACTATGGTGCCAGTAAGACCACCAGTACAAAGACATGTTATACCACCAGAGGCACCATTATATCTGGATTACAGACCCTGTAACTGTGCTGCATGTTATATATACTTTCAAAATCAACAGAGAGCCGGATATTGGTACCCACCTCAAAATGGAGGCTACCAACATCAAAATCCACCAACGTGTACGCACAGACCAGTCCCAATGCAGGAACCATGTCACCATCAAGAATCCGCAAATAACAGAAATCAAGACTATTACGGAGAAAAGCCGAAGTCGCCAATCCCGTTTTGCAGTGGAAATAAAAATCATTTAAACTGGGACAACACTCACTGGAAGAACGCACCAGTGAGCGGGACGACTCCACAGCGTTCAACCAGTCCCGGCCCCACAACCAAGTCGGGAAACCAGCCCAAGTTATTCGACTCACGTCAAGAGTCGAATCCTCGCCCACAATAAAATTAAAAATAGAACAACTAGCAGTTCCAGAAGCCTTATGTGTAGTGGATACCGGAGCCCAAATCAATGCAGTAAAAGAAAATGCATTGGGTCCTAATGCTATAGTAGACCAAAATGACGTGATCTCTATACTAGGTATTTCTCCACAGGAGGTAAGGACTCTAGGAACTGTAAAATTAAAAATCTTAGGAAAGGACCATTTATTCCACGTGTTACCATCTAGCACGCCACTATCAGAGGAACTTATATTGGGTAACCCTTTTCTACTTGTAGAAAAAGTAAACATCATGTTTGGAGAGGGAGTACTAGTAACGGAAAGTCATCCGATAACACCCGTTCCCTTCGTTCATAAACTAATACCAGAAACTAGTGAAGATAAACATCCAGAGGAAGCATATCAAAACACGGAAGTAAAAAGAGTTCAGATTGAACCTGAGTTTGAATTTCCATATGCCGAACGCGAGATAGAACCGGAATCTATAGATACAGTAAATTGGAGTTTTAATTCTAAAGGTTTTAAATCCAATGGTAAAACTGTATTTAAGTTACCGGCCAGAGCAAAAGTTCCTATAAGAATTCTCGCAACTAAACATTCAGCTAAGGGCCAAGCCTACTTAAGACGAATAAATACCGTCCCAGGAGTTTTTATAGGAGAAGCCGCCGTTAAAAATAACAAAGGCTACTGTTATGTAATGGCCACTAATACTCTACCTGACCCAGTCGAAATAGAAATTACTCCACAGCCATTGGAAGCATTTGACTTTTACGATGACTTGGAGGATGACTACGAGTTTCCGTTAGAAGGGGAACCACCTAAAGACGAAGAAGACCGCGTAAAAACAATCCTGGAAAAAGTTTTAACCAACTATCACACAAGACCAGAAAGAACGCAGATTAAGAAAATAGTAAAAGAATATTCTCATCTGTTTTATTTGCCAGGAGATCCGCCACCAAGAACATCATGTGTTAAGCATAAGATTAGGACAACCGATGAAGAACCCGTCAAAGTTAAGTACAAGAGAGGACCAACAGGACTAGATGACGAGCTTTTTAACCAAATACAAAAGCTTTTGGAAGCCGGTATAATCAGGCATTCAAAGAGCCCATCTTGCAGTCCTATTCGAATCGTACCTAAGAAACCAGGACCAGACGGAAAGAAAAAGTACAGGTTGGTAATTGACTACCGAAAGTTAAACGCGAAAACCATCAAGGACGCATATCCACTACCTAACATCATGGAAATCCTTGAGCAGATTGGAAGAGCAAAATATTTCTCAGTTTTTGACCTCGCCATGGGCTTTCATCAAATAGAGATTGACCCTGGGGATGTTGAGAAAACTGCCTTTAACACCAAATACGGCCATTTTGAGTACCTATGTATGCCCTTCGGCCTTACCAACGCGCCTGCAACCTTCCAAAGGCTCATGGATTGCGTCCTAACAGGTCTACAAGGATCAGAAATGTATGTCTTTTTAGACGATATAGTGATTTATGCAAATTCTCTCGAAGAACATGAGGAGAAAGTCGCTAAATTGTTTGAAAGGTTGTCAGCGGTAGGCTTAAGACTACAAATGGATAAATGCCAATTCCTTGTACCAGAAATTAATTATTTAGGTCATATCATCGACAGTAATGGAGTAAGACCGGACCCTAAGAAGTTAGAAGCCGTTAAAAACTACCCGCGGCCGACTAACCAAACTGAAATCCGACAGTTCTTAGGATTAGCTGGTTATTACAGAAGGTTTATTGAAAACTTCTCAGAGAAAGCAGGGCCCATCAACGCCCTATTAGCCAAAAACGTAAAATGGAAGTGGGAATTAGAACAAGAACAAAGTTTTAAGATCTTAAAAGAAGCACTTTGTGAAGCCCCTGTACTAACAACAGTGGATGAGAGTAAGCCTTTCATTTTAACTACGGATGCAAGTGATGGAGCTATAGGTGCAGTCCTAAGTCAAGGTGAACCAGGACAAGAACATCCAATCGCCTATATGTCCAGATCTCTCAACAAATGCGAACGAAATTATTCTACCACAGAAAAAGAATGTTTAGCCGTAGTAAATGCCATAGAGTATTTTAGCCACTACCTTTACGGTAAACATTTCACCGTCTACGGAGATCACGAACCATTGACATGGATTGAATCATTAAAAGATCCAGTCAGTAGGTTAAATCGTTGGAGAACGAGATTACGAGGTTATTATTATACTTTCAAGTATAAACCTGGTCGTCTAAATGTTAACGCAGACGCCCTTTCCAGCAATCCAGTTGATAGAGACCAACTAATTAAAGAAGATGAACAAGAACAGGGGGGGAGGTACGAGTACTGCCTATCCTACCTAAGCCGACTAAAACTTCTTTAGCCAGACAGAATCGTACTCAACTACAAAGCGAAAACGAAACCTCTAAAGAAGGAGTTAAACATCGAAAGAAACCGGGTCGTAAGGAAGGAATCAAGCTTGATAACCCCACTATCCCTTTAGGTATGGAGGGAGGGCAAGCCGACCTAGAAGCAAGTACAATCGCGAAGAGACTTAGAATGAGGAAGAACGAACCAGCCACTACAGAAAAGAAAACAGTAGTTTTTGCAGAACCCATAGTTTCCGAACCACCATCAATGAGTGAAACAGATAATTCAGAAATAACCAACTCAATTGAGAGTAGTATTGCGGAATCTTCCGATGCTCCACCAATACCACTAAGCAACAAATCCTTGCTTCCTAGCCTGTTGAATCAAGATACAGAGTCAGAAGAGGAAACTGATTCTACTATGGTCAAGTCAAACGAGGATCCAGGTGAAAGTGAATTTGATGAGATAATATTGAATAAACCCAATAAGATCAAGAGTAAAAATCCTAACAACAAAAAGAATAAAACTCCTACTAGTTCTAGACAAACTAGTCCGGAAATTGAAACAAAATTTAGAGATTCTTCATCATCAAGTGATGACAAAGAGGTAATAAACCCAAATTTACAATCTACTATGAGACGATCAATGCCAGGTCAACTCATGGATAATTCAGAACTACAAGAATTATCTAGCATTGAATTAAACAAAAGTGCAAGGGAAAAAGAGATTAATCCTAATGGAAACCCAAGCGAGACTACAAATAACCAACCACTCTCGATGTGCTGGGATAATTTCTTAGAGCTCTATCATGAAACTCCAACTGAGAACTGGGACCTCATGAAAGATATTGAAAGCTCATCACCCTTACAACAAGGAGAGAAAGCGAGTTCAGAACCACCTACGTTACTAGGAGAAGCTTCACAGGCAGTAGTCCCCAGCAGCACTGTGAGAGAATGGATGCTAGAATACGCAGATAGTCAGTCTAATCCGATTCGTTTCAAGTCACCCATAAAACAACCTAGAGCATCTTCTACTGCTTGGACTGAAGAGATGGCCGAAAACACCAATTGGCATCACCTCTCCACAATAGAACAAGAGGATAGTGAAGAAGAAACGGAGGATGAGATTAACGAAGAATTAAGAAAAAAATTATCTAAACCCAAAAACCAAAATAATCTACCTAAAACGACAAAAACAATAATAACACCCACAAGCGGAACACGTACCAACAACCAAAATACTTCTTATATAAATAGTAAACCGAAGGAAGACAGTACAGCTCCCAGATTAAGAAATACATCAACATCTGTATTTTTCGACTATGTAGATTCAGATGTGAACTCGAGTGAATCATTAAAATTTTTAAAAACTAGAGAATGTATAACCTATCTAAAAGATAATATAGTACATTTCATTTCAAAAGATTTAAGTTTATCATATGGAACTAACAAATTACTTATTGATGTAGAAGCTATTTATCGCGATGAATTATCGAAGGCCAAGATAACCATCGGTGATGTAATAGTTACCCAAAATAGAAAAAGATTCATTTTCAGTTTAGTTATTTCAGATAAAGAAAAAGACGAAATTACACCAGATAATTTATCGAAATGTTTAAGTACATTAGCAAACGAAATTAAGAATAAAAAGTTAAAGTCTTTTAGATTAGCTAGAAGCGGAGAGCTAACTGACACTCTTCCACGAGGGGTATTATTAAATAAAATTAAGGAAAAACTGAAAAATTTACAAATAGCAGTAACGATATGTTACGGTGAGTGTAAGATACTAGCCCCTGAATACAAGTTAATAGTTCTGAACGATTACCATAATAGTTTGTTTGGAGGACATCGTGGTATGGGAAAAACCTATAGAAGAATAAGAGAACGATACTATTGGAAAGGAATGAAAGAAGATATACATGATTACGTACGCAAATGTGAAATCTGCCAAGAACAAAAGCTGGTTAGAGTAAAGACAAGAGAACCAATGGTAATAACGGATACACCAAGTGAAGTTTTCTATAAAGTAGCCATAGATACAGTTGGACCTTTATGCAAATCTACGCAAGGTAACGTGCATATACTAACTATGCAGTGTCAGTTTTCAAAATTTTGTATAGCAGTACCAGTGCCCAACATCAAAGCAGTTACAATCGCAGACGCTTTGACCCGACACCTTTTTGTACATTTTGGAGTACCTAGAATAATTCTAAGCGACCGAGGACGCAGTTTTCAAAACAATCTATTGTCACAGTTATCCGAAATTTATAATTTTAAATTAAATACTACGACTGCATACCATCCACAGTCTAATGGATCCTTAGAAAGAAGTCACGCTGTCTTAGCAGACTTTCTAAGAAATAAATCATCAAGCAAACAAGATTGGGATAAAGTAATTCCCTTTGCTATTCATGAGTATAATACATCCGTACATACATCAACGGGTTACACTCCTCATGAATTAGTATACGGCAAACCAGCCCGTACACCCAATCGTTTGCCGAACGAATTCGAATTAGAAACTTACAACGATTACATACAAGAACTAACTGAATGTTTGAGAGATGCACAAACAGTAGCCAGGAATAATCTCATACAATCAAAACATAAGAACAAGGAGTACTATGATAAAAAGGCAAGACCTTTACAGATTTCTGTCGGAGACGAAGTGAGAGTATTAAAGGAACCCAGATATGGAAAATTAGATAAATTTTATAATGGAAAATTTTTTGTAAAAGAAATTAAAGACAATAGTAATGTCATTGTAGAATCATCTAATGGAAAACTTATAGTAAAGCATAAAGATAAGTTAGAGAAATTTTATCGCTGAGTAGACCAGACAAGACCACTACAAATTCAAGACACGGTATTTTAAACTTACCGATGTCCAAATTATTCTCCTTCTTTCGACTAAATGATTTTGGTAGTAATTAATTTTTACGCAAAAGGAAGCAACATAGGATCGTGGGTTCAATGTAATTACTAGAATGAAACTCTATTTTTGAAAGAAATTTTTTTTTCACTTAAAGATTAATTTTAAATAAAATTTATTATCTTAGAAAACGTAACAACAAATACTTAAGATTAGGCAAACAAAACAAGAAAATAAGCAGTTCATTTTCGGCCTATTGTCTATCTCTATCTATTGTCAGCGAACTTAGCATTGGGGCTACTACCATCCGAAGCCAATGCACTCGCGCTCACGTGTTGTCAGCTCGCGCCGAAACTTACACAGCACGCGCGTATATGTAGGCGTGACGAAAGCACGAGTTCGCGCCAAAGCGCGGTAACTCCTGCCACCGAACGGATACTTGAAGAATCAAAAAGACCCATCCAGAAATGCGACCCACCCAGGAATGCAGTACGTCACACTCGCAGTCAATACTATACTTATATATATGCAGCGAGTATATATATAAATGAACATAACGTATGGACATGCGAGTATATATATCAGTGTACATAAAGGTAAGAGTATATATAAGTATACATAAGACCAGTTATACTTGCATACAGGCTTATACCTACACACATGCACTTTCCAATCTAGCGGACTTACAATAAGACCACATAAGGGTTCATATTATACAAATACTAAACATGCGGAATAAACAATTTAGCAACAATTGGCATTACCTAACAAAATAATAATAATTTCGGACTTTTAGCACTCGACCGCACCTTAGGAAGTCAAAATACACCCAAAAATGAGTAGCAACAATCAAATGTTTATAGGCCTGTAACTCGAAAAATTACAGTACGAAAATTGTTATTTTTGTACCTAAATTGTTAGTTAAGGATACTCTATCGACCTATGAGAAAAAAAAAAAAACAGTAATAACATTAAAAAAAAAAAAAAAAAAATTATGGTCGGATTCGAACCAAACCTTTCTGTAATTTTGCAATTAAGAGTCTCCGAACTAATAATGTAATAAAAGTTAGACAAATTGTTTATATTTACATTGTTATCCTGTAAATAAAGTACGAAAAATCGCAATTATGATCGGATCAAAACAAAAATTTTACAACTAGGATTAGAGATCAAAATACCGAAAATTTCTTTTTCATCACTTATTAATCTTCCGAGATAATGCATATGTCAGCATTATATTATTAACTTTATGAAAAGTTCTTAAACAACATACTTATGTAACAACATATTGTGAATGAACATCGCACGTTTTTTTTTCTTTTTGCACCAGCACCCATTGCTGGGGACAGCAATACTCTGGGGGGGGAGGTGTAACGTCCCATGTTCATAAAAGATAATTATATGTATGAATATACTGTATACAGAATGATGTATGACGGCGTGTATGTGTACAGGCGCAGGTATACGACGATAATCACAATGTAAGCATTTCCGCAACCGCGTTTACGACATCAAACGCGTCCCACTAATTAAACCAACTGACCCCCGAGTCAGCAATCCCAAAACCTACTTATTCTGCACCATCACCAACCTATATTGTAAGACACTTTCGGTGGCGATCGGTGATTGGTTATTACCCTAACGTTGAGATCATCCGCCAAGCCTTATAAGCCCCGCACTCAGTCCTCATATTGCCTTTAGTGAAGTCTCTTTTTACAAGGACAACGAGTGTTGTACCTGCTGGACCTGGTGTGTGAATACGAGTGCCGTTTAGTCCTTCGCGTCGTCTATTGGGTGCTTAGAAACCACTCAAACTCCGTGGAAGCTAACCGGTGAAATTCTTCATACTCTGGACGTGAGTTGGTACAGTACGAGGCTTAAGGACCGTCAACCTATCTGGCGTTAGCTTCGGCAGCTTAGTTAAGGAACTTACTCTCGACACGCCACGGAACCATCCGTGTAGGATAATACTAAACACCGCCCAGTCATCGACCGTGCAATCTACTAGTAGTGTCCGAACGGGATTGTAAGTCGAACCAATATAGAAATAAGTAAATACGTAACATTAAGAACAAACATAAAGATTAGATTAAAACATCTGTGTAACATCTGTATCAAAGCATTGGGCCTTCATCTAAATAAAGTCATAACAAAGAAGTACCATAAAGAGACAGTTTATTAGAATCATAACCTACTTAATAGTAACAGAAGACTCTCGAGTCAAGGCTAGTTCACCTATACTCAAATAAATAATTATTTGTATATAGAATTACTGCGCGGTTCAGCATAGTAAATCAGAACCTTACAAACATTTTTTTGCAATCCTTTTTATAAACATTGTATTGTATCTTGAGGGCTAGTCGAAAGTCAAGGCATATTTTAAATCATCGAAAAGAAGTGTAAACGATTAAAAAGAAACAGACCGAGACCTTAGTATACACCATATAGTTTAATTCTAAATCAAGCTTTATAACGAAAAACATTATGTTTTTATTTAATTACGTAAAATGTTGATAAATGCTTAGGGCGATATTCAAGATTGAATTAAAAACCGCTGCCAATTCATTGGCACATAGCTTCCTCAAACTTGATTCATAGTTCGAATAAATAAAATACTATTGTAATAGATGGTAGTATGTTAATACTTTTTCAAATGATTTCTTTATGCAAAGTTAGAAAAATTCGTAGTCTAATAATGCAATATATGTAACATTGAAAAATCTTAAATTTATTACAATTTTATATTGTTACAAACAAAAATAATACATTTCATGTTTATTTTCTCAAAAAGATTGCCTACCACTCTAAATTTTCTCACATACATTCGAATGCAATACTAATTTATATGCAAACTTATTTCTAATTAAATTTACAAATTTTTTTTATCAACACCAAATTTTACAGCAAAATAGAATTTTAGAGTTTAGCTTATAACTCAGGAACCAATCGACAAAATCGTTTAAAATTTTAACAGTAATTACTTTTTACTATGATAAATTACCAAATTCTTTTTAAAGCAGTCTACTGCTTAGTTTTAAAAATATAAAAAATCAAAAGAAATTTGTTTTTAATTTAATTAACTATATCTTACAAACTATAAGGTTTTAAAAGCTGCACAAAGAACTTAGTAAAGACACATAAAATATCTACCTTTTCCCAAAATCTCAAATGCATTAAAGCGATTTTACGTCCTTAATCGATGAATAAAAATAACTTATTTTACTTTCTCGTAGAGGAAGCTTTGAAATTTCAATTTCGCTAAAACTTCATAAAAACATGTTTTTAGATGTTAGAAGTTCGAATTACGTGTTTTTAGGAATGGTCCGTATGTATGTGTGTGTGTGTGTGTATGTATTGTGATATTTCTGAAACTACACAGTCAATATCAATCAAATTTGACATGCATATCTATTTTTGGATTCTGAATTGGGGAAAAACATTTATGTTTTAATTTTTTCAATTATTTTTTTTTATAGCAATGTTTTGATTTTTGAAAAACATTCTATTTCTTTTTTTCAATCATGCTATTGTTACAAACAATTCAGCTAAAATGCATTTAAAAGATAATAAAATGACACATTTTTCCCCATTTGGTCCTCGGAATTGACCGCTCCTTTCGGCAGATAAAATGAAAGAGGTAATTTTTTTAAATTTACATCTCTGAAACTAAACGTCATAACCTCACGAAAAAAATATGTTGATGGATTACGTGTCAAACTATATTCCATTAAAATTTCAAGTGATTTGACTACTTATTTTTTTAGTAATAAATCGAAAACTGATGAAAATATGTTTTCTTTGAGTCTTGATCACGGGAGTAGAAAGACCTTATTGCACTTGAAATTTTGGGAAAAGATAGATATTGGATTACCTCGGCTAAGTTCTTTTCGCAGATTATGAAAACGATTAGATGAAACGATATTAAAATACAAATTCTTTGCCTCTCACTCTTTATACCCTGTGTAACTGAAAATTATTATTTTTGATAAACCTTATAACTCGCTAACGAAATCTCAGAATGTTTAGACAAAATTCATGGTTTTATGAGGTTATGAGGTCTATTTGTGATATAAACTGCAATTCATTTAGTAGAGTCAAGTACTCAGACAAGAAAGATTGAGCGACAGCGCACCCTGGAAGCCTGGCAACGCAGATGGGACGCCTCGACAAAAGGAAGATGGACACACCGGCTAGTGTCTAATATAGAGAAGTGGATTAATAGACCACACAGCCATCTGGATTTCTACCTCACCCAGCTTCTGATCGGTCATGGCTGCTTTAGGTACTACCTGCACCTGTTCCAGTTGGATAATGAAGAGACCTGTCCAACCTGCCCCAACTCGCTTGAAGACGCCGAACATGTAATGACAGGGTACCCACGGTTTTCACTGGAGAGGCAAAATCTGTTGGAGACGCTGAGAGAAGACGTCACTCCCGAAAACATTGTCGAGCTGATGCTCAAGTCAGCCGACAACTGGAGGGTAGTGTCATCATTTGCGGCCAGCATAATGAAAAAACGTAGAATTGAAGATACGACAAGACGTCAGCGTATAGAATTCTAAGACGACGAGACTACCGTCCGTATACACACACCGTAGACCGATGCAGAGGAACGTAAAGCGGGGTGAGACTGCCAGAGGCCAACCGGACGATGCAGTGAGAAGTAGACGGCCGGACGGTGCAGAGAGAGAAGAAGACGAACTTGATCCGGAACCCCTAATCACAATAGTGGAAGGGGGATGTATGGGAAAGTTAAACTAGCAGAAAAGCCAACTGGCTATTACACGGCCCTGCCGAAGCAATGTCCAGCGATGGTACCGGTGGGGTTCGGATGTCGTAGGACCACTTGCGCAGAGCTTCCTCTGTCTACGCCCGTTAAAAAAAACGTGGGGGAGGCTGTATCCCCAAGTGGCGCATCCTCGGGTGGCGGATAGAGGAGTGCTCGCTGTAGGCACATAGTACTGCCTGCAGAGGGTAGGAGGAAAATAAAATATCTCCGACTGTTTTCGACTTGTCCCTTAAATTTTCGACTGTTGAGGGTGGAGGATGCGAGATAAACTGGCCTCTGACATTCCCAGGCTGCTGGTAAGTACAGGAGCCCGGGCGGTTTAGCCGATATGCTCTAGCTGCTCTATCAAGCGGCGAAAATCCTGATGGCTATGGCGGTGCTGGGTGGCGCCCGGACAGGGCCTCGCCATGGTCAGAAGGGGGGCCTTGCTACCCTACTCCGGATGCTTTATGAGGACGACTTGCGCTGGGGCACGAGGCCAGAATGCGCGTGAGTGGGAAGTAGGTGAGGGAAGAGAGATACAAAAGATACAATATGATAAGGTCACCATTAAGAAAAAACAGGGACTTGGGATACCTTAAAAAAGTGTCAATGAAACTGGGTGCCCAACCCAGAAGCCAGGCAGCAACAACAGCCTGGTAAACGAGCAGGGAGTGAATCTAGACAGTAACAACTGCCTGGAAAGCGCTTCAGACGTAGAGTTGATAGCCCCACTGTCTCCCATTGTCCACGTGATTCATGGAGATGGAAGTATCGAGAGCGGTAAACACGAAAATGGCGAGAAGGACAAAGAGACTCGATCGTTCAGGTCCCTCCAGGAGAAGGTTGAAGCTCTAGTGGCGTTTATCTTGGAAAAGAAAAACATACAGTTGAAGACTACAGAGTTATATACAGAGTTAAAGACTATGGCAAGGTCTACTAAGAGAGTACTGAAGCATTTTATGAAGACCAGAATAGGTACCCGTCGAATGCTAAGAATAGCAAGGATCGGGAATGCAAAACCTCTCCGTCCTTTGTTCAAAGCCAGATAGATCAGACACCGAACAAGCGTATGAGAACATCACCGCAGGAGGATACGGTGACCAAAAAGAAGGCAAGGAGGGAGGCAGCGTCTCAGCCCTCACCGCCAACCTCAAGCACGAAGCCATCTTGGCAGGTGGTCGAAACTAGGAAGGCGAAGAAAAAGAAGAATAAGAACAACGACAAAGGTGGCACTGGTACCTTAAACCAAAATGGCACCAGAAAGAAGAGACCGCGACGGGCAAGACCAACCCGGCCGGATGCCGTTATTATAAAGGCTGCGAAAGGGAAGTCTTACGCCGACATCTTGAGGAAGATGAAGGCGGATCCTTAACTGACAATGCTCGGCGATGTCTTAAGCAGGGTACGCAAGACGACGACCGGAGACCTACTCTTGGAACTCCAACACAAGGTGAAAGGGAAGACATCAGAACTCCGAAAAGTAGTCGAAGGGGTGCTGAAGGATGGTACGAAGGTTAGGACCCTACAAGACATAGGGGTCTTTCAAATGAAGGAACTTGACGTATTAATCAGCAAAGAAGAAGTTTTAGAGGCGCTACGCAAGGAGTTTCATAATGACTACGCGCCCACGACTGAGAAGATGGTAGTGAATTTATTATGGAAGGCATACGGCGATACGCAGACAGCGGTCATCCAAATGCCGGCGGGAATGGTTCAGCGCATGTTAAAAAAGCAGAAAATCAGGATAGGCTGGGTGGTCTGTCGAATAAGAGAGATAAAGAAGAACACACGACCGCTTAGATGTTTTAAATGTCAGGGTTTTGATCACATCGCAAAGAACTGCATAATGACACAGGATCGCAGTGTCCTCTACTACAAATCTGGAAGGGACGGTCACAAAGCGAGAGAAGGCAGGAACGAGCCAAAGTGCGTACTCTGTCAGGTAAGAGGCGTAGAAGGCAAAATGATCATGCAGCAGGTAGCTACGCATGCTCATGCTATCGAGGTACAGTAGAAGCTCTAGATAGCCGGAAAATGAAGATACTAGAGTTAAACTTAAATCAATGCCAGACGGCACAAAACTTACTGAACCAGTATGTCCGCGAGAAGGAGGTTGACGTAGCCATTGTATGCGAACAACACAGGGATCAAGAGGAACCATCGTGGGAAATGGCCAACACTGGCAGAGCAGCGATCTCGGCATGTGGTGATGTTGCTTTCCAGGAGAAAATGGTGACTCGTGAAGAAGGATTTATACGCGTTAAGGTAGCAAGTGTGCATGTTTACAGCTGCTACGCTTCTCCCAACGCTCCAATCAAGCAGTTCGAACAACTGTTAGATCGGCTCGTACAAGACGCGTTGGAAAGGAAACCGAACAGGTACTCCGTCGAATGCTAAGAACTTATTATCGAAGGTGATTTTAACGCTTGCGCCGTAGAGTGGGCAGCCAAATGACTAACAAAAGAGGTCGCGCGCTACTGGAAGCATTCGCTCTCCTGGATTTGGTCTTAGTCAACCAGGGATGCACTAACACCTTTAGAAGAGGAGGCACAGGGTCTATCTGAGACCTGACGTTTGTTAGCAGTTGTCTTATTGGCTCGGTAGACGCTCGGACCATGAGTGAACACTACACACATGCCGATCACCAGGCCATAATAATGGAGGTAGGAAAATCAAAGCAGAGACCCAGCGCGAGTACAACGACCATTAGAGTTGGTTGGAAAACGAAGGATTATGATAAGGGCATGTTTCTGTTGGCACTAGAGGAAATGCAACTCTCTGGAACGGCAAACAGTAAGGTTGAAGAGGTGATGGAAAATATCACTCGAGCCTGCGATGCTGCTATGCCTCGAAGAGTGGCAAACAATAGACGACCGCCGGTATACTGGTGAGACAAGGATGCTGTAGCCGCCCGTAGCGAATGCCATCGGACTAAAAGACTGGAACAGCGTGCAAGAAGAAAACTCTACAGAATCGGAAGTGGCCAGGAAGCAGTAAATTCCTGCAACCAAGAAATGAAGGACGCTAGACGAAAGCTCAAAAAGAAAATTTGCGGAAAAAAGACCAGGATCCCTGGGATCGACCCTATAAAATAGTAATGAAGAAGATTAAGGGAAGCTACGTACCCCCTCCCAAGTGCCCGGTGCTTTTGCACACTTTTTCCTGTACAATGAGAGGAATTGTGTACTATTGAAGCAGGGATAAACGAAGAAGCTTTTCCACCAATCACGGTAGAGCTGCCCAGACAACAGCACGTGCTGAGCAAGATGGGGGCAAGAATGCTCGGCGCACATGACGTCGTTTTGCCGTCAATGTGCCGGTTATCTATGCAGCGCGCGTTTTGCGCGGGCTAAATATCGGTATTTTGCCATCGCTTGTATTATGCACCATTCGTGATGTTAACTTGCCGGCATTTGATAGCAGTGTTTGCCAATTTGTAAACACATATATAAATATATATATATATATATAAATAAATAAATAAATAAGTAAATCAATAAATATATGTATAATATATGTAAATATATGTAAATATATAATAAGATCGATAATATATATATATATAGATATATTATAATAATAAAACTGATTACTCGTATTATTGCCATTAACTCAATTATTAAAATATCCACACAAATTTTTAGACTCCTACCTAATGAATATTTAAAATAGCTTTGCATACATCAACATTGCACATGCCATAATTTGATAGAATAAGGATGTTTGCAATGCCATTTCAAACATTTATTAGGTAGGAGTCTAAAATTTTATATGAACATTTTAAAAGCAAATACAAAACTAATAGCCATGTCAAATTTCATTTAGCATTTTTTATTATACAAGTTCTCATGTACACCTCCCTTGTGGCTTTTCACTTTGCACATAACATTTTTTAAATCAATTGTTACAGACGTTCCCTTGAACCCAACAAGTTATATGTAAGCTTTCATTATTTTTCCAGGTGCAGAGTCAACTCAAAACTCCCAACTACGCTGCCACATTGACGCTGCAAGAGACGTTTTTATTTAATTTTATATTTATTGTTATAATATTATTATTATGTTTAAATATTTTATTATTGTTGTTTAAAATTTTTAATTAATTAATTATTATTTTTGTTTATTGTTATAGCTTAATATTTATGTAAATTGTTGATATTGTTTTTTTAATAAATATACATTTAATTACTTTTTTAAGTAATGAATTTTTATTATTTTAAAATCCCAGAATTCCTATATTTATAGGTTAGGTTTACCCGCCGAAAGTGCGCAAAAAAAGTCGCTTGCTTTCAATTTGCCGGCACAACTGAAGCAAATTGACGGCAAGTATGCTTTCCTCTTTTTGCCGTGCGGCAGGCGTCGTCAAGTTGACCTCGCATAGCCGGGGCACACTACCGACTAAAATGCGGCGCGATAGTCATCATATTGCTAGGAATTTGCCGACGCAATGTTATCTGGGTGCTAGCTGCCTGCAAGCTAGCTACGTTGATTGCTTCCACCAATCAAGGTAGAGCTGCTAGCTGCCTGCAAGAAGGTTGGAAACAACAAGGCCCCAGGGCTGAATGGCATACCCATTATTGCATTGAAACATGCTATCCACGCCTGCCCAGAGGTCTTTTACAACTCATGTCTCGAGGAAGAGATTTTCCCTATCAACTGCAAGAAACAGCGCTTGGTGCTATTGCCAAAAGCGAAGAAGCCGCCTGACGACTCGTCGTCATACAGATCACTCTGCATGCTGGACACCTCAGGCAAGATCCTTGAACGTATAATCTGCGTCAGAATGGATTAAACCATAGAGGGCTCAGAGAGACTCTCGGAACACCAGTACGGATTTCGAAAGGAGCGTTCTACCCTGGACGCAGTTGGCCTAGTAGTTGACACTGCACAAAAAGCGATAGAGGGAACACGATGAAAAGGAGGAAAGAAAAAATACTGCGCTATTGTTACACTGGATGAAAAAAATGCATGCAACTCAGCCTAATGGAGTAAAATACATGAGGCGCCCCGAAAACAAAATGTGCCCCCGTACATAAGAAGGATGATGTCCGACTACTTGAAGGACAGAATCTTACTGTACGACACAAAGAATGGCACTGAGACATATGAAGTCACAGGAGGCGTCCCCCAAGGTTCAGTACTTGGCCTGCCAACTTGGCACATCATGTACGATGGAGTACTAAGACTACGACTACCCCAGGGGGCTACTGTCATAGGATTTGTGGACGACATAGCCTTAGTGGTTGTGGCAAAATATAAAGAAGAGGTTCAAAAAATAGCTGACGAGGAAATTCGTATAATACACGAATGGCTAACAGAAACAGGCTTGGAACTAGCTAGCCAGAAGATAGAAGTTATCCTCATATCCAGTAGGAAGAAGATGGGGACAATCACACTGACGAAGGACGGGCATGAGATTGCGTCTCAACCGACCATTAAGTACCTAGGCATCACCATCGATGCAAGACTAACCTTCAAGCAATACCTTGAAGAAGTTAGCGATAAAGCAGCAAAAGTTGGCGCTGCTCTATCACGACTGATGCCAAATGTAGGTGGTCCAACACAGAAACGGACTTGACTATTACAAAGGTTCCTCTAGGAGGAAGCAAAAATGAATGTATATAAACATGATAATACTATTCTTTGTTTGAAGTAGTTACGATTATTTATAAATATATATTGAAAATAGCCTGAACATCAAGTTTACAAATTCAAAATCATCGCAATGGATTTTTGAAAAATTTTTGGGATGCTTGTAAGTCCCTGTTTACTTCTTCATAAAGTTCAATCTTGCAGTAGTTTTTGTTTGCCTTTATCTCTTTGCGGAGCATTCTTCGTGCCAACCGGTATTATTCCCTCCAGTGTTCTCGATTGTTTCTGGCTCTTTGGGCCAGTCTCCGCGCTAGATGGCATTTCTTGCGCAACTCTACGATTTTTCTTGTCCACCAGTATGTTTCGCTATGGCCGTTTTTTACTTGTCCAAATCATGTCCTCGAGGTATCACACGCCATTTTTACGAGCTCCACGACAGAGTCGGCCTCGGAGTAGGAAGTACCTTTGTCAAGCCCTGCGACTTCCATTCTGACGGCAAAGGCTTCTTGATCTAGTGATTTGACGTTCCAATTGCGTGTGCTAAACTTTGTAGGCCTGGTCGTGGTCTTTTTTTGATCAATTATCGCATATAGTATTGCCCTATGATCGCTCTGCGTATATTTTGATCACTTACCCTCCTTTTGTATTTGTGAGATAAGATCGTCGCTAGCGAAGGTCAGGTTTATTATTGAAGAGTTTTCGCCTCTTCCAAATGTAGGCTCGATGCCCGTATTAATTACACAGACCGCCAGTCATGCAAAACTGTCAAGGAGTATGTTACCTCTGTGGTTACTTGTGGTACTCCCCCATGTGATGGACCACGCGTTCAAGTCTCCGGCGATAATTACGGGTTTCTCGTTAGTTGCTTCATCCCCTAACCTAGTGAGAAGTCTTGCAGACTGTTCTTCCGTGAGACTTGGAGGGGCATACACACTGAAAATGTATATTCCTCTCACCTTTACCCGGGTAAAAAGCTCGCTTAGATGGTGTGGGCATTCCTGTATGTAATTGTACGCGTTAACCCAGACTGCTGCTCTGCTGCTACAATCGGTAAACCATTGTTGTGTGGCGTTCCTGTCTTTGTATTGCTCGGAGATGATAGCAACATCTATAAAAAATTCACGAGCGGTCTATTCTAGAAGATCCTGTGTGTGTATATATATGTGTGTGTGTGTGTGTGCGTGCGTGTGTGTGTGTGTGAGTGAGAGCGTATTCGTGAGAGAGAGATTAGATTAGATTAGATTAGATAATTTTTATTTCTGTACATTTTGTTGTACACAAAAAACATTAAAAGTAATACATTAATAGAGTACATTGAGCTTTGTAGATAAATGAATGGGTAATGCGACAACATTAGAGAATGAATGAATGATGAGATTGTGAGATGGGAGTGATTGCACAGTACTTAGATGTTTTCAAGATTAAATAAGTACAGCATTGCCTGATGTTTGAAAGATAATAGTGTTCTATTGTTGCGAAGATGAGAGAGCAATGAATTCCAGAGATATGATGCGCTTATGTGGAATGAATTCCTCAGCGCCTCTGTTACGAAAGTGGGGATATCCAGAGGAGTCACCTCACCCCTAAGTTTCCTAAGGAAACAGGCCTTGAAGTACTTCCTACGTTCGGCGGTGGTGAGCCATTGCAACTCACGCCTGTAGGGGGTGATGTGCTCGTCCCTCCTTACACCATAGATGTAACGAATTCCTGTGTTTACCAGTCTCTGTAGTTTTATGTCTAGTTCTTGCGTCAGGTCACAGTAAACTAATGAGCAATAGTCGATGATGGGGAACAATAGGGCTTGTACGAGATGCTTGCGCAGCTCAAGACCGGTGCTCTTTCTAAAGTAGTATAGTCTATACATAAGCGAGTGTGCGCGCTTGCACAGTTGAGTAACGTGCTCCTTCCAAGTAAGTTTAGAGTCGAGCACCAATCCCAAACTACGCACAGACGACTGATATTTGACCCTGGCTCATCCTATGTTGATGTAGGTATTGGCTGTAGAAGGTAAAGCATTTATATAATAGGAGGAGCCAAGGACTATCGCCTGCGTTTTGAGGACGTTTAGTTTAAGATGATTCTGTGCAGCCCAGCCCATAATCCTCTCGGCGTTAACACTCATTCTTACGGAACAGAAATCAAGTTTCTCAAGGTGCCATTGGCTGTAAATTTGCAAGTCATCCGCATAAATGAGATGTGATACGTCAATGTCTAGACAAAGACCGATATCGCTGATATATAATGAGAATAACAGTGGACCTAGAACAGACCTCTGTGGTACTCCCATGTTTAACGGTTGAAAGGTGGAGAGTTCACTGCTGTCACCAATGACAGCCTGCGTTCTACCGGTGAGGTAAGAGGCGAACCAGCGGATAACCTGCTTAGAGAAGCCGAAAAAGGTTAGCTTTCTGAGTAGCCTGACGTGACACACAGTAACAAACGTCTTGCTAAAATAAAAAAGAAGTAGAAGTGTTACCTTCTTTTTGTCCATGCCAAGCCTAACATCATCAGTCAACCTGATCAGGCCGGACTGTGTGCTGTGGCCAGCGCGGAAACCAGTCTGTAGGTCATCGAGGAAAAGTCTCTATTCGAGATATTTAGAGGTTTGCCTGTACACTAGTCACTCCAGCGCCTTGGACAAGAAACATAAGAGGGAGATCGGACGATAGTCAGTCAGAGTTGTTGGAGAACTAACTTTATTCAATGTGTGCAATAGTGACTTTTTCCAGTCTGAGGGGAAGCATAAATCGCTCAAGGATAGGTTGAAAATATGATATAGAAATGGAGCCAGTATCGGCAGTGCTTTATAAATGACAACCTGTGGAATGCCGTCGCTGACCCTGGCCTGGGAGTCAAAGTGCATCACTGCGTCAAAGACGTCCGATTCCGATATCTCCCTGAAATTGAAATGCTCGGGGATATTTAGACCCTCCAGGGTGTGCAGGTATTCCTCTACGACAGGAGCCAGCAGATCGTTGGAGATTCCGCTGAAGTGCGCGTTAAGGTCTTCAATGGAGAAGCGAGAGGGTGGTTTTTCTTTGGAGGTGGTAATTCCAAGTCTCTCAAGCTCTCTCCAGATCTCGCCGACATCAGTCAGGGAGGACAGGCGTGAGTGATAGTAATTCAGGCTGGCATCCTCGACCTGTCTATGAGCATCGTCTCTCGCTAGTCTATAAAAGTACAGATCCAGCGGGAGACGTGATCTGCGAAATCGTCTGTAGAGTCTATCCCGTTCTTTCAAGAGGTCACGAAGAGCCATGGTAGACCACGGGTGACGTTTTGGTCTAGGAGTCACTGTACGTAATGGGGCGAGATGATTTATGGCGTTAGTCAAGTTGGTGTTGAGAGTGGTGATGCAAGCGTCAAGTGATGACGTATTGAGTGATGGCCAGTCACAAGCGCCGAGATAAACCCTTAGTTTCTTGGCGTAGATTCCTTTGTAGGACGTTTTGGGTTCGTAGCATGGTATCTGTACGTCGAGAATGGCTTTAATGAGGTCATGTCCATTGATGAAAGGTGTATCATTCTTCCAGTGCGACAGCAGGCGATCCTGCTCGTCGATTAAGCAGAGGTCAAGCCAGGTGTCTGATTCCGGTTTATGATGTGTAACACCATAGGGAACCGACTGGAGGGAGTTCTCCTCGATGAAAGCCTTGATGAACTTGGCATCTTCGTCATGTTTATGATCATGACAATCATGATTATCTTTGTGGAGTAGTTGTGCATGTAAGTAGTAAGTTTTTCGATAAAATCATTGCCTTGAATGAAAGGGGCATGAGGTGGACGATACACCGACAAAGATGGGTGAGAGACCTCTTGCAGAGATTTTACAGAGAAGATACTCTGGCTTCCTTGGCCTGCCCGACCACACACCGTCGGAGGATGTTAGAACTGTGGCTGAAAGTGAATGGTGAATATAGAGAGTCACACCTCCACCGTTTCTGTTCCTATCCCGTCTAAGTAGTGTGTAGTTATCAAGTAACGGAATGGTTTTTACCTTGTCGTCCAGCCAGGTTTCAGTTACTGCTATTACGTGAAAGAGGAGACGAGTGGACAAGAAGAACCTCACCGCCTCAATGTGACCCGCGAGGGAGTTAGCATTGAAGTGACAGATCCTAAAACTCTCGGACAGAGTTACCTTGGAAACGGTTGAAGATGCAGGCAATGATGACGTGAATGATGATGGTGGTGAGTGTTGTATGATGCGAACAAATTTTAGCGGTCGTTGTTGCTGTTGCACGGAGGTCTCTTGGTAAAAATTATTTAGATCCTCTTCAGTGGTGATTATAATAGCGTTTCCTCCGTCCTCAGCAGCACGGATGAAAATCGTCCCGTCCCTCACGTAGGTCCTACAGCCCTGTGCCCGCCTAGCTTCCTGCCTGGCCCTTACGCGTAGCTTAGCAACGTCTGGAGGGAGCAGCTCATTGATGTTGATAAGCCCCTGGTGATCTGGGGCTAGAGCCTTGGCTTCCCCCAGTAGGTCCATGCTGAGGTCGGAGAAGTGCAGCTTACCCTTTTTTATTTTAGCTGCCAAGGTGGAGCGGACAAGGGCATGGGAGGACATGGTGACAGCAATCGGTGGTAGTCTGCAGTCTGCGGCCGAGGTGTTAGTGGATGCATTAAGTCTTCCCATGATCCTTGTGGCAGCTATGTCCCTCCTGAGGACAGTAGGATCAAGGCCAGAGAGTACTGAGTAGACGAGTACGTGAAGAGAGCTCTCCTGAGTGTAGTGCAGCCCAGTTATCACGACAACATTGTTGTTCGAAACCTCCTGCCGATATTTTATGGCCTCGAGTTTCCTACAAAGACTGGCAATCTCAGAGGGAACTATGGCAGCAGGGGAAGGTCGATCGATGATGCTGTTGCTGCTGTGTGCGGGCTGAGGGTTGAGGCGGCCTGATGTTAGTTTCCGAACCTGCACCTTCAGCTCGGAGATGGATGTCTCGGCAGTTGTTATGCGAGACTATAGCTGGGGCAGGACATCAAGAGCCTTGAGGCAGTGTTCAATTAGGCCTAGCCTAGCCTCTAGCCCGGAGATCCTCTCTGAAGTGTCTCGCTGCGCCTCCCCTGCTTTATCCTGCTTGACACGGATGTCCACCAGCGTAGCAAGAATGTTCTGCAGAGTGCACTGGTGGTGCAGACTAGATTTTCTTCTTGCTGTTGTTGTTAATGGCGTTTGATGTCATATTATTGCCGTTGAAAGAAGACTCCAGCCGCTTTCTTATGTGAGCATCTGCGCAGGCAGAACACGCGAGAGTAGCAACGGTTCTCACCAGCACGCACCTGAATATGATGCATCTCGTATGGTAATGATGGTCACAGATCTCACACTTTTTTTTAGAGAGAAAGAGAGAGAGAGAGAGAGAGAGAGAGAGAGAGAGAGAGAGAGAGAGAGAGAGAGAGAGAGAGAGAGAGAGTGAAAGCAAGAGGGTAAAGTGTGAGAGGTTACGCATAAGATAACAAGATAAAGAGTTACACTGTATCAAAGGTGTATATATGTGTTTGTGTGCGTGTATGTGCGCGCGTGAACGTGTACGTATGTGTATTCATGAATGTATGTGTGCATGTGAACGTACGTATGTACGTATGAATACACAGGCGTAGAATTAATCAATAACACGCGGTTCGTCTCACTGTCTGGGAAACAGTGTAGTCACTACCCGTTGTAGAAATTCGGGGCACTTAGGAGGGGGTGCGTAGCCTTCCTTGATATTCTTCATTAATATTTTATAAGGTCGGCCCCAGGGGTTTTTATTGACCTCGTCCTGCAATTCTCTCAGACACCGTCGTTTATTAGTATGGATTAGCTTCTTAAGTTTCTGCTTGGCATCCTTCATTGCTTGCTGGCAGGCATCTACTATATCCTGACCTCTTACAGTTCTATAGTATTTCTTTTTGGTTCGCTGCTCCTGTCTCCTAGTCCAATGGAACTCGCTACGAGCGCTTTCCACCTCTTTATGCCATGCGACAGGGATGCCGCACAGTGTACTAAAATAGGAATTTCGTTGAAGAAATACAATTTCTTCGGCTAGGATCAACCAAATTGGATGATTTTTTTTAAATGTAGGCTACGAGTTACCGATATCGAGAAAAATATTGGAATTTGTTTACCCAGACATAAATA
This sequence comes from Muscidifurax raptorellus, assembly GCA_020010945.3. Taxonomy (NCBI): domain Eukaryota; kingdom Metazoa; phylum Arthropoda; class Insecta; order Hymenoptera; family Pteromalidae; genus Muscidifurax; species Muscidifurax raptorellus. Next base: position 794,691 of record JAHUUD020000016.1, on the reverse strand, counting down.
TATATATATATATATATATATATATATATATATATATATATATATATGGGACGTTCCACGCCAAACGTAACAAAGCTCTGCCCAAAATTCCTTTTGATCTAAAAATTTTTAAATACATGGAAAATTTAGCATTTTTTATGTACATTTGATTGCTGAGTAGCGTTTTTTAAAATTTTGTTCCCAGACGGAGCTACGCGTTCCCTAACCTTAAAAAAATACTGCTTTACGGAATGATCAAGCTGTCAGAAAGCACAGGGGCTCAGAAAAATTCCAAGTAAAGACTATTGTCATGTATTTTATGCTGCTGAACACGAAACCAGCGGTATTTTTTACCGATACCTCAAGCGTTCGTCCCTAACCTCAAAAAACACTCCCCGAAATTGCTGTTTCACGCAGTTGAGAGGTTTATCCTATGATCGACGTGATGAAAATTATTGACTTTTATTTTTTATACTTTTTTACGAATTTCACATTTTGTGCAATCAAACACTTTTTCTAATTTTTTATTTTTCTACAGTTTATAACATTTTTGAAGTTCAAAATTTTATAAATTTATCAATTTAGGAATGTAATTAACTATACAAAACAATAAAATAATAACAATCAATATAAAAAGAAAATGTAAAATGTGAATGATTCTGTAAAAAGCTGTAAAACATAGTCCAGATATAAACAATCTTTTGTAGTGATTAACTATTTTTATTAGAATATTTTATAACAATTTACAGTGTATAACTTTATAACATTAAATAAATTTGATCGTTTATTTAACGTTTTTCCCAAGATATTTTAAACTTTCATTTCAGCGTTTTAAAGTGTGGTATGAAACGTTTTTTAAATGTTTTTAGAACCTTCTCATGTTAGAGCTACATTATATATAGCTCTATATTATAACATTCACTAAACATATTTATTATAAACCATTTTATTCCTATACATATTATATTTCGTAAGTTAAATTAAAAAAAAAAATTTTAATTAAATAAATTAGTAAATTAATAAATTTCATTAATAAATTAAATATAATAATTAATTTAGTGCTTCATTATTTATCGAAATATTTCTAAATTATGTTATCTATTGTAGGAAATGCTTACCTATTATATTTAAAATATATTTAGCATCATACGGATATATCAAACTTTGATAATATTTTGATACTTTGCTGCTATGTACGTTTATTTTCGAAATATAAGTTACAAAACCTTCTTATCGAAACAACTTCATCTGCTGTCCAATGCAACCTACACAAATTCTAAACTTTAAAATTATTCTAAGTTTATAATTTTTTAATGTTATTAATTGAGCTGTACTTGCTCTCACTATGTAAACGTTGCAGACGCTACTCTATTCTTTAATGATATTTCTGACAGTAAAGTTTTAGTAAAAATTGTATCACACGTTGTTCTACCTAGAATTTTTTTAAGATATTAAATCAAAGTTTAGATTACTATTCTCATTTATTTAATTTTCATTTCAAGTATATTTAAAATAATATTATTTTGTATACTGTTGTAGTCCAGAATCTTTCTTTATTGATTAGTTTTGGTTCAAATTCTACAAAATTTATTAGCCGTTACTTTCTACATGGTGTTTTTCATAATAGAAAAATTAATTTGAAGCAGACACAATTAACTTTTAAGTTGATATAGCTTTTGTATACCTGCCCATGATTAATTAAAGCATATAAAATATCCATAATATCTGAGTCTACTGCAAATCATTCTTTTCCAACAGTTCCTGTTGACAGATGTATTAATCCATTTAATATTAATGGAGATAAAGGTAAAAGTCTTCGTAGAGTAGCAAAAAATTTTTTGTTAGATTATCCAGGTATACTTGAAACAGCTATGTTTTGTGCATCTTGTAGAAAGTCGTATTCGTCTGTAAATTTTAATTTATTTAATAACTCTCTAAATGAGGTGAGTCCGGAAGAAAATGAAATACCAGAAAATAAGAGAATTGGTCTGTCGAGAGAAGCTCAACTAGAACAAATGCTGGATGGCTAGAAAGTAAGTTATTTTCTTTACCTCCAAATGATCCATTGATCCATTGATACAAATTTTATGAATCTGATATTAATAGTCGAGTTATGCCGAATAAGAAAGATGTCGTTAAAATTAACGAAAATGGTGAAACTCAGTATGTTCCAAAAAGATTGCTACTATGTGATATTAAAGTATTGTATCAAACTTTTAAAGAAGAATGTCCGCAATATCCTATCAGCTTTAGTAAATTCGCCGAAATACGTCCAAAATGGTGTGTTTTGGCTGGCGAAAGAGGCACGCATAGCGTGTGCGTATGTATAATACACCGAAACTTCAAGGCCATGGTTGAAGCATCCAAATTGATGATTCTGACGAAGGGATCTGATGATCCAATAAATGGTTATACCGATTGCTTTTCGTTAATCTTATGCAGACATCAGAATCCTGCTTGTTTTTTAGGAAGTTGTCAAAAATGTGGTAATTTTTCTCTGGCAGTCAACAGATAAATGTACTTTAAAAAGAGAATGTCTTTCGTTGGATGATTTTACGTCTGAATTCTCTATGAGTTTAAAAAAACGTATACCACATCATTTTATCGCCAAAAATCAATCTAAATATATAAAAGATCAGAAGAACAATTTACAAGAGAACGAAGGGCTTCTGGAGATGGATTATTCTGAAAATTTTGCTTACGTCGTTCAGGATGCTGCTCAGCAATTTCATTTTAACAATGATCAGTGTACAATAAATGTTGCAGTATTACATTACAGAGAAGATAATGTAACAAGGCATTGTAGTTTTATAGTTTATAAGAAAGTTTATATTTTATAAGAAAAGATTATTTTTAAAATAAAGAAAAGATTTCCAAAAATAAATAAGATTATATACGTTACAGATGGTGCAAAGCAGCACTATAAAAATAGATATCAAATGATGAACTTGGTTAATCATGAGTCAGATTTCCAAATAATGGCGGATTGGCATTTCCATGCTACTGCTCATGGAAGGGGTTCATGTGACGGAGTAGGAGCCGTGTTAAAAAGAGAAGCTGCTCGTACCAGTTTGCAGGCTAAAGCTACGGAAGCGATTTTAAATTCAAAACAACTTTATCACTGGGCGAGACAAAAGTTCCAAACAATAACATTCTTTCACTATTCCAAAAAATATTACTAAAAACTTCAAGATCACTAAAGAAAAGATTCTCGGCTACACCGTCTGTTACAAAAATTTCAGAAGGACATGTGTTTTTAGTTTCTCCCGTCAAAGAAATTACGGTGTTTAGATATTCGAATGCACCAAGTCCATTATCAATAATACAATATTAATGAATCAATTTAAAAAATGTTCAACAAAATAATACAAATATACAAAAAAATAAATTAATAAAAATTAAAAAACTTGAAAAAGTAAAAAATAAAAAAAATAAAGCAATGCGGGCTTTGTAATAAAGACAGTCTCAATCCTGTAAAACGCAGAGAGCTTTCCTATGAATTAATAAAAAATGTTACACAGTAACCATATAATCAGTAATCAGTTACATTTTTTTGAAAGCACTGTAGTAAATGTAAAAAGAAAACTTAGCTTCGTGCTCAAATTCAGTGATTCAATATTCATAAAAATAGCCATCTTCAATGATTTTCCTCTAGACGTAAACTTCTTTACCGCGTAAAACAGCAATTTCGGGGAGTTTTTTTGAGGTTAGGGACGAACGCTTGACGTATCGGTAAAAAATACCGTCGGGATCATGTTAAGCAGCACAAAATACACGAAAATATTCTCTGTCAATAATTTTCATCACGTCGATCACAGGATAAACCTCTCTACTGCGTGAAACAGCAATTGGGGGGGGGGGGTGTTTTTGAGGTTAGGGACGAACGCTTGAGGCATTGGTGAAAAATACCGCCGGATTCGTGTTCAGCAGCACAAAATACATGAAAATGGTCGTTGCTTGGAATTTTTTTGAGCCCCCGTGATTTCTGACAGCTTGATCATTTCGTAAAGCAGTATTTTTTTAAGGTTAGGGAACGCGTAGCTCCGTCTGGGAACAAAATTTAAAAAAACGCTACTCAGCAATCGAATGTACATAAAAAATGCTAAATTTTCAATGTATTTAAAAATTTTTAGATCAAAAGGAATTTTAAGCAGAGCTTTGTTACGTTTGGCGTGGGACGTCCCATATATACATACATACATACATACATACATATGGTCATATATGGGTATACAGTGTACCTTGTAAAAGTATTAAGCTTCAAATTATGTATATATATATATATATAATGCATGTTTTAAAACCTAGTTATTAATGAATATTAATACCTTAAATTCGGGATTATCAATCATAGGAGCTTCCCATTCTCCATCCATCTCGTCATCCCAATCATCTGGTTTTGTAGCTTCGGGATCAGGAATGTGCTCAGGTTTTTCCCAATCTTCTGGTTTTTTATCATCTGGATCGGGTATAGTAGGTTTGTCATCCCAATCAGCTGGTTTTGATTGGGATGGATCCCTGATTTTTTTTGCAGGTAAAAAATCCCAATCTTCTTCGAGCAGACCAGATTCAACTTTTTCATTGTCAATCAGTATCTAAACAATGTAATTGATTTATGTTAAATAATGTTCGTATTGACTTATGCAATTATATAATCTTTTTATTAACTAGAGATAATTTTGAACTTAATGATACAATTTACTTCAAAAACTTGAAAAATGACATATACTATATAGGCAATATTATATAGGCAACTTTTAAAGAAAAAAAATTATCAACCTCATATTCATCTTCATATTTAATACATTGTCTCGGAGGTGAAGGTGAGATCGTTGAGGCGTCCTACTTCACCCCTGAAATGACGATATACGACGTTGGAGTTAAAATAGACACTTAACCTCATACTGACAGAACTGTAAGTAAACTAAATATCTCTCATTTCGGACCCAAACTCAATCTGTTCGCTATTGATCATTATGATACGAAGAATCTGCAAGTCCCAACGCGATCTGCCCTATATTGATTGTATAATTTGCAAAACCATGATGATGACATCGCGAGTAAATTATGAGTCTATGTGTTTTCTTGTAAATGTAAAATCTTGTTTTACATCTGACATTCGGATAATCTGTTGGATGCAAAACTTTTACTACAATGCTAGCCATATATACCTCGCTCCTGACGTCGCTTGACGGAACTAACCTACATAATTTTAGAAGTACTTGAAAAATTTGAGACATACAAAAATCAAAATTGATATAGGAGTATTTTTCGTATATTAATTTTGATGTGTTGTTAATTATTGAACTTTTATTAATTCGAATTTGTTTTTAGAAAAGATATCAACAATATTGTTTTTACAATGAATTCTCGTTTTCAAATTGGTCACATGGCAAACAAATGGTTTTTCTATAATGGTATGTAATAAATACTCGTTTCCCTGTGTAAATTCATTAAAATATTTTATTCTTCTTACAGTTAAAGATTCTTTTGAAGATTTATTTAAAACTTTAAGCACCAATCAACTTAAGAAGTTGATTGGTACTTAAAAACCTAAGTATATTTCAATATTAAATTCAAATAAATGCACTAAGATTATACAACCCAAATATTTTCATAATTTTATAATAAAAACTATGTAATAAATCAATAGATTATTTTCATTTATGTTCCTCACACACAAATGCTTACATCGATATTTTTATCACTATGAATAAATATGTTTCTTTTATTTTTTATTAGAATTAATTAGAATTTTATTTTTAAAAAGATATCTACAATATTATTTTTACAATGAACTATTTATATTATAATAGATCTCACGCGAAACAAATAGTAAATTAACAATGTTATGTAATTACATTGTATTATTAGTGAACTTTGTTTCCCTTACTAGTTTCCCTGTGTAAATATTTTAACACTGTGAATACTTCTAACAGTTAAAGATTTACTTGAAGATTTATTAAAAAGCTAATTTATACTTACAGACTTCATATACTTTAATTCATACTTAAAGTATTATAGTATTATTAAAACTAAGAATTATTTGGGAATAAAAGTTAATTTACAGTTTGTTTATGAATAATATCAGTTATCAATTACTTGAGAAATAATATAATAAAAATAAAAGGCCAAAAAAAGGCATACAAAGTAAGGTCCAAAAAATGAGGCCCTCTCTTCAGGAAAATGTCAAGAAAAGTTTTTATTTTCATAAAAATGTTTTTTATACAAATATATGTATCTTAGTAGCAACAGTATGTCGTCGTTCTCTCTCTCTCTCTCTCTCTCTCTCTCTCTCTCTCTCTCTCTCTCTCTCTCTCTCTCTCTCTCTCTCTCTCTCTCTCTCTTTCTGGTGTTCGATTAGAAATTCGAACAAGCTTGAGTTTCCAAAGAGCTTATATACACGGATCGAGCGCTTAGTTGACAACGGTTAACTGTAACAGGTAATTAACAGCCAAATTCAGAACATTAACATGAAAGGGAAAGACAAAAAAATTCGAAAACGTTGTCTACAAATTAGAATGTAATGACTACTCTGCTGCATAAGTAGGCCAAACAAAAAGAAATGTGTGAAGACGTATTGAAAAACATGAAGAATCCAACTACAACGAGGTATAAGCTTCGTGCAAATACGCACGCGAACATAGCTGCACTAGAAATGGCATGAAGTCGGGCACACAGTCGTAAAGGCAAGTACGCACGAAGTAAGATGCCACATTTAGCGGCAGCTCACGCGGGCACATAGTCAAAGACCACATAGCGCCGCACACAGGACAACCCGACACACACCGACGTATCACGACTGACTATATAGCGGGCCACCGAACAAGCAAGGATAGTTCGACTCAAGCCACTGTGACAAACTACTGATCTGCACAGTACTGTGCGCACACAACACTGTGGAGAGTGACGGTGAATCCACGGTACCAGACCGTATTCCGGATTACCATTGTGTGCACACGAGGAAATCAGGAGACGTAGGAACAACATCCTTATAAAAACATCATCCCTACCGTGTTACCATACCATCATTCCCCTTACCACATTGAGCACACCGGGCAAGGAAAATCCTGCGAACAAGAGATACTAGGAGCATTACCCTCGTGAGCACACGTGGTTGCCACTTTAAGTTAAGACTACCATTACACCATACCGCCACTTACTAGACCGTAGTTTCCCTCTCGTCACTGTACGTATACAGGACAAGGGAAACACAGAGCCCGCAACAAGGAGTATTGTGTAGCCGTGAGCACACTTCTGTGCCATACCGTAAGGTACCATAGCGATGCCGGGATGGGCCGCATTGTAATTCCACTTCTGTATTGAAATCTTACATTTGTAAAATAAACTAAATTCCGTCTAAAACTGTGAACGTAATCTTTCTAAATCGCAAGCGTTAGTTTATTTGTTTCAGATTGGAGACAATAATTAAAGCTCCACTTGTATATAAATACATTATAATATAGAGATACTATTTGTTACAAATAAGCTTTATTATTAACCATTTCCCTTTCGAATCCTGGGTTCCCGACTGAGAATCCGGCAAAAGGGAAAACTGCCTTTACACAACAAATATGTAATATTTGACACAGAAAAAGCGTAATGGTTCGCATACATTTCAAAGAAAATGAAATTCATAAGAAGATAGACAGCAGTTACTAAAAATTTACCAGAACGTGTATATAAGGGTTTTGAAAACTTAGGCTCATGGGAATATCTGATTGAAGAGAAGAGCAGAGAAGAGCAGAGAGAGAGAGAGAGAGAGAGAGAGAGAGAGAGAGAGAGAGAAATTTTATTCGCAAAGTTATCGAAAAAACTTTATTCGCAAAGCTATCGACTAAATACCAAAAACATGCAAAACGGTAAATTTCGAAAAATCGTGAATTTTTCATATTTTTATTCGAAAATGTCTAATTGTCATTCAAAAAATTATTCTACCACTTTTCATGTATGATTTTTTTAGGAAATTTCCCATAGAATACGATTAAAAAGCCGTTATTGCGAAAAAATACTTTGATAAAAAGTTATCCCCAAATTATAAAATCATGAAATATACAATATTCGGAAATTTGCTTTTATTTGCGTTTCAATTCATTGGTGGTAATTCATTTATTTTTACTAATGAATTTACCGTAAAAATTTTCTCAAAAGCCTGATCTTAGAAGCTGATCTTATATAGGATATTTGAAATCTCCTACATAGGACATTTGAAATTTCTTTACTTTTTCCAAGATTACAAGAATTTCTGGCTTGCAAAGCTTGTGGTGCAGGTATCAGATTTAATCATGTTAACTGATTTTCTTTGCACAACCGATCAATGCTTCACTATCTTTCAGTAGAAAAAGGTCTAAAGTCAATAGAAAAATTGTAAGGGAAAAAATTAACTGTAAGTGACAAATATTAAGTGAAACTTAAAATGCATTTTTCTCAGTTTTTGTTTTTTCATGATTTCAGGACCTTTGCTGCAGGATATCTCAGAATCCGAATGTCCAATCAACTTCAAATTTTGGGGAGGCTTCAGAACACCTTTCTCCTCAACCTGAGCGGAGCAGAATTAAGAGAGATAAGTCCACAGCGAGTATTACGTATCCATGCATGCGTAACATTCACTATAATTACTAATATCATCAACTGACTAATTATTGAAAATTGTTATTTTTTAGAAATGTCTTACGCTCAGTGTAAGCAAGTAAATATTTAGGCTCTCCTCCCAAAATTTGAGGTAATAAAGTCATCCGGATGCTGAGATATCATGCGGCCACTGGATAAAAATGAAGAAAATCAGGTATTGATGAGTAATTTTATATGCATTAGGGCTAGTGTTATATACATCATTTTTATTGGTGAAAATGATGTATAGTAGGTATACTTTAATTAAAAAAATTTTGGTATCTATATTGTAACGCTAGGTTACACTCGCCCGTGTTACCGTCGTACTACTCCGTCTCCGCACGATCTTTCCAATGCATACGAAGCGGCGGGCCGTCTCGGCCCGGGGCGCCAGGCACCGGAGTGCCAGATCCCACGATCCCCTTACCTTGAGACGCCGCCCCGTGTCGAAAACGCCAGTTCGTCCACTTGCCCGGCTAGCTAGTATTCGAATATACATACATATGAGACTATCACAAAGGTCGTCGGTACTAATACGAATGAAATGCATTGAGTGCTCCCACTGACTTTCTTTTTATTTCATTTCACAATCGTTATTATTCACTACCTTATATCTATTGCGACCTCCCGTCGCATAATCTTTCCCACTACGACTTCCCTGTCGATCTCAGTCACACTCACACCGTAGAAGAGAACCTAAAATATTTTTCAGGTTCTAACCCAGGCTTGACCCCTTAAGTCGCAATGTAGGAGAGTGAAACAGGATAGAAGAAAGCCTTCCAATTGCCTACGAGGAGAGAAGAGATACCGAGCAGCGCAGAGAATCGCGACTTGCTCTTTCAATATCCAACTCTGATAGCGAGCACGGGTGTCCGCCGGCTAGAGAGAGAAGCCAGCCAGCAACAGCACGACGGCCATCAACGCAACCGTGTGTTAGTAAATGTTGGCGAAACGCATATCTTTCTTTCTCTCTCTCTCTCTCTCTCTCTCTCTCTCTCTCTCTTCCGGTTACGCGAATATATACTAACTGCGTGCAAGAGTGTACGAACGAATAATTGGCAGGGCCGCGAATAAGCCCGATTGATTGAATACTGTGCTAGCCGATCTCGATTATCAACTCAAGTGGGTCAAGACACCGGTGTTCGGCACTGGTCCCATGGATATTGAGAGGAGCCCAACTTACTTTGATATCGAAGACGTTAGTAACCTGATCCTTGCTGCAGGTAGAGAAACAGATGATATGGAATTGAAGTTGGATGCAGACAGAAATAAAAGAGTTGCTTGCGTTTCGCACAAGTATGTCCACTTGGATCGCCTTGGCAGCAAGTTCAATGAATTAATCAACTATGTCAAGGACAGCTTTAGGAACCTCTGCACTGCAGATGATAATCTACAACAATGCCAGCGTCCGGAAACGCGGCGGAAGGAATCCCAGACAACCTTGACAATGAGTTCGAGACCTCAAAAAGCGGGAAAAACAAAGAAAGTCCCAACTACTCCGCAGGATAGGAATGGAGGGAAAAAAGTAGAGGGCAATCAGAATAAAAAACCAGCGTGTCGGGAAGTCGTCACAAGAAAGTCAAAGAATAAGAAAAAAAATTATAAACCAAAATAGGACCAGCAAGGACGGACCAAAGAGACATTACGCAGACATTTTATTAAAAATGAAGCTACCCCTTCACATAAAAAGCTAGGAGATAGCGTAAATAAAATATGCAGAACAGTAGTAGGAGATCTTCTTATAAAGCTTAAACGCACGCTAGAAAAAACACACACAAGAGACAAAATGTCGGAGTATCCACAAACGGTTAAAACAGTACTAGTGGAAGGCGCTTCAATAATGCACTGCAGCAAGAAGAGACCTTTGAAATAAGAGATCTGTAATGAGTAAAATATTGACGAGATTGACGTAATTTATATTAAGATATAAGTTAAAAAATTAAATTATGAAATTCATTGATAACAAGAAATAAAAAAATGTAACGTTTGAATTTTTTGAGAATGTCTTACGACCGTCAGTATCTCTTCCATACCATTTTTATATTCTTATTGTATAATCCCTGTTGTAAAGTATATATGCTGCGCAGGTATAGTATTGAGTATACTGAACATTTGATATATCTAAACAAATACAGCTATTATCGACTTTCAATATATGTCATTTTTATAATTAATTATTAATAATTAATTAATATTAAAGGTTGCCATGTAATGTGAGCAATTTTTTGCGTTCGCAAGTGATTTTGCTAGTGGTACGTGTATTTATATAGATTAAGTTTTTTCAGAGTGCGACTTAGTGAAAGTGTATTTATTTTTTTATAAGTATAAATTATATAAACTAGTGGAGTACCCCCTACTCGCTCCGTTTGCCAACCCACACATTCGTCATAGTAGAAAAATAAACGTTAGGTATGTATATAGGAAATAAAAACTATAGCAATTGAACTATATTATGAATTGAGTTTATACTATAGAAATAAATTACTGCCCTCAATTATGGCCTCTTAATTATTCAGGAATAAAAATAATTTGTAACGGGCTGAGACTGTCTTCGAGAGGAGGAAAACACAAAAGGAGACGTCGGGAACGCGAATCGATACGGCGCTCCGGAGATCGCTAGGCGCACGATCTATTCATTGAGCCAATGCCGCCTTATTCCGTCACTCTCGTTCCTGCTTCGATTACCGGCATAGCGAGGACCTGAACCTCGTTACAATATATATATATATATATATATGTGTCTGTATAAATATGGGAATCCAATCTTTTGAAGATTATATTCCGTACGCTTCAGTCTTTTGAGGATTATATCGTCTTTTGAGGATGCATCCTCAAAAGACAGCCTATCTTTTGAGGATTTTCTAGAGTCTATTAACCAAGAGTTACTTCGGCTAACCAGATAACCCACGTGAGAAAACTCACTTGGGTTATCCAAGCGGTTAACAGAATGAGATTATAAACATCCTAATTTGGTACTGGGTTAGTTTGGTTATTTTTTAGCACTCTCGAACTCTGAATGAAGGGAGAACATGTCCTCAAAATGCGGGATTACTATATCTATATCTATATATGTATATATATATATATATATATATATATATATATATATATATATATATATATATATATACACACACACACACACACACTTGCGTGACGCGTATCTATTGTCCCAAGTACAACAGAAATACTTGAATAGTTAAAGAATGCAGCACATTTTTTCAGATTGTTCAAACAATTTGCTAGTTTCTACAGGACTGCAAAGTTTTCTTAAATTTTCTGACCTACTGGCGGTGGAATACCTAATTTAGGTATTTGTCTAAACTTGTTTATTTAAAAAATTTTTAAAATTGTTTAAATTCCACCGGGTAGATTTGTTACAGTTTGAATGAATTTTCTCAAATCTGCAAAATTTTAAAATCTTGATTATAAGCCGAGTTATTGCAAATTTAGTGAATATTAGTTACATAATTTAGCAATGTACGCACTATTTGCCCCATAATTTCCGTTCTTTTAATGTTTGGTAAAATGGTTCAATTTTCATTATTATGTTTATAAAATTATTTTAACTTCATTTATTATTTTGTATTACTCTGAAAATAAAATTATGTTCTAGCGCGTATGTGTTGACGTAGTTTTTTCTACAGTATAGGTAATTCAATTATTTTATAAAAGTTGCGAACAATACATTATCCTTACTATAAAAAGTTTGCAGTATAAATTTACGAATGTTCCGTTTTTGCTTTGAAAATCGTTACAGTGCACCGTCATAACTTTATTCTTTCTAACTATTTTACCCACGGCCCAAATTCCAATATTTTCCTAAAATTTTGAAATCCTAGCGTCCGCATACTATTGGAAGACGATCACTGCTTGCCCCACTCTCTTATCCTTACGCGTTTTTACGCTTTCACTAGGTAAAAAATCCTCAAATATATATAAAGACCTACCGAAATTTGGTATGACATTTTCAACCTTCGTACTGTCAAGAACACGATCAGTTGAATGCTTGCGGCAAAGTTTAGTCGAAGAAAATATTCTTACAGTTTAGCTGAAAAAAATATTCTTAAAGTTTAGTTGAAGAAAATATTTTTAAAGTTCAGTATGTCGGATTTACGAGCGAAAACTGAAATATCTTTAATTGGACATACGCAAATGGAACTCCGAAGTTCAAAACTGCCGTCTAAGTTGAAAGTGTTGCAGTGCTTTTATTACCAGAGGAGGAATTTTATTAATCAAACTTAGCGGAGATCTGCAACAATTACAATAAGAAAAGTAGCTATTTTCTGGGAAAGAGCAGGAATCCCTATAAAAAAGAATGTCATTGTATTTCTAAATTAGAAAAATTATTTGATGAATATAAATTAGTAATAAAAATATAAGTAAAAAATCTATGGCTCAGTCTATAAAAGAGAGCACTAAGTAAAAGTTGGACAATTTTAACATATTTATGATGTAACTTTTTTTTCTATGAATTTAAATTCAAATCCCTCTATTCATACCATAACTAATGTACGTTCAATTATCTTTCATGGAAACGCAACCGTTACAGGGGTAACGTCAGTCTTCCTCAATTTCGGCCGCGAACCTTTACTTTTGCAAAACTCTCACAAAAAACTAGATGCAACAACTGACTTTGATAAAATGGACAAATCCACCTAGGTTGAATGTCTGCGACGCCTGACAGCGACACACATTAGGTCGCCTACAAAATGGAGACGGCAGGCCCGCAACTACGACAAAAAATACCGCTTAATAACATTTATCGATGGAGAAAAGGTATGCGTAAGATGTTGGGTGTTATCTAATAACACTATCACGTCAATTGGTAAAAAATTTTAAAAATATCCATTTACGACTACGAAAATAATATCACCATTTATTTACAAGTTTCTTGGTAAGGACAGTAAATTATTACCTCGCATACACATATCTGACTTAACAAAATACACATCCATGAGACACAGACCAGACAATATAACAAACGAATTATGTCCCAACCAATTTCAACAATACCACGTAAAATCGTACCTTCTTAAGGAAGCCTTGATATAGTAATTTTTCAAGTTATCGTGAATTTATTTTCAGAATGTATTTTGAGGCCTTTTAAACTGAAAAATAGTAATTTTACGAGATGTCCATATGGATGTATGTGTGTGTATGTTCTTATACACCTAAATCTCAACTTCTACACAGTGGATATTCTTAGTGGATTTTAATCCACTAACACTAAGTCTCATTCTTTTAGTTTTTGCTGTAAGATAATAAGAAAAGTTATATTTTAAAATTAAAAATTATTTTTTCAATTTGTCGATTTATTTTTTTATAGCGACTTTATGATTTTGGTATTTTAATAATTTACGTGTATTTTAATGATTTCGATTATAAAGTTAAGGCCCATCTGTATGATCATAAAAATGACTTCTTTCTTGTAGTGGACAGTTTATATTGTCTTCGGCAGTCTTCTGTTATGCACCGAACATTGATTATCTAAAATTGTTACATCTCGGAATCTTAGCTCCATGAATTACAAAAATGACTTGCATGGATGATTTCGATTTTTTGCAAAAATCAAAAACTATATGCATCGCGAAAAACTACGCAAACACGGTTTTCTCAGCTGGTGCGCGTTAATCGTATATTAAACAAACGCGAATCAAATCCAATTTTATTGCAAATTAGGCTAATAATTGCGTTGTAACGAAATTCGCAATAATTGTTTAGTAATTTAATAATGTTTTTTCTCTCATTTTGTCTCCTATTGATGATGAAAGTTTAAAATCAGTGTATTTATTTAAAATCTATTATTATATCTGTATTATTATTTACCTTAAACGATTTTCTGAATCTGGCTTAACTAGAATATCATCATCTGGTAAGTCAAGTTAAATATCAACTTTAAGGGGAAGAGAGAGAGAGAGAGAGAGGATAGTCTATTATCGCAAAAATACTACTTATCAATAATAGCTAGCCCACCGATTCTATAAAAAAAATACGCGAGGAAGAAATTGTCAACAATAACATCAGGCCCGAAATATATATGAATAATGATAACGCGAGGGAACAGAACATCATTAATTTGTCTTACATAAATAACTTTTATGAACAGATCAACCATACTTTCAGACAACAAAACATTACGACTTTTCCGAAAATTAATCATGCGCAGTATTATCAAAACAGGCATGTACCAAAAAGAGAGAAACCTTGAAAATAATGTCTACAAATTAAAATGTAATTACTGCACTTTCACAATAAGCGAAACAACTGAGAGACATAGATCAAACTCTGCCTCGTCGCCGACGCCAAGGCGGGGATGGATTTATGTACAAGCGAGAACCATGTATCTATACGCTGATATTGTTGTAAGTTTAGCAGTGTCATTTGAATTTTTAGTAATTAAGTTTTTATATATGCAGAAAAACCTTCTTACGAAATAAATTCCCATCCACAGTTTCCTGAAGAAGATGGCAACTTTTTCCATATCATTTATCTTCTAAAATAATGATATAAATACTAGCAATATTTATTATAATAATATTTACCTCATAACTATTGTCTGGTTTAATGATAAAGGTATATAAGTGCGTGTAAACATCATCTTTGCAGCGAATATCTTTTTTTATTAAAAGATTTTTTCCTTTGTAATTAAAAATAGCATGTACTTTCTTAGTCCCTGGTCCACAGATATCTGGTCCTATAAGCATAATTCTTTTTAATACTTGCATATCAATGTAGCATCACAATATATAAAAACTTAATTCAATTAGGGTCATAATTTTTAATGAAAATTATTATGAATCAAATGAATTGTATTTATAAATGAAAATATCGTTTACAATACTTGCGTTTCATGACAAGTTTATTTAAAATTGATTAATGTATCTACCAATAATTGAACTGATTGACAATTTATTTAAAATAGTATATCTAATGACGATTTATCTAAAATGTGAATTTTCCAAAGTTAGACAAGTGGTTATTATTACTATTAATTAACAAACCCTTAACAAACCCTGGTGAAGGCGTTTATAAAGGAGTTCTTTGATTTAATGCTAGAATTTGAGGTTAAGTAGAAAGAACTTTATTCTTGGGTTAATAATAACGAATTATAAACCAGTCAAATTAGCTTTTTGATTTAACCCTTTCATGCACACATTTTTCTATTAGAGGAAATGCATTGAAAATTCGTATTTACTAGGTTTTTGGGGTCGCTGATCACGAATCTTCCATCAGAATTTCCAAAATTTTGAATCCAAGATGGCGGATTCAAGATGGCGACCTACGATTTTCTTCATTTCTAATCCTGAGTCAATAAAACTACGTGTACGGGGGTTTTCGGGGTCGCTGATTACGAATCTATCATCAAAATTTTAAAATTCTGTATCCAAGATGGCGGATTCAAGATGACCAACAACTTTTTTCATTTGTAGTCCTAAGCCCATGAAACTGCGACCTACGATTTTCTTCATCTTTCGTTGTAAATCCTAAAAATTGTAGATCGCCATCTTGAATCCGCCATCTTGGATTCAAAATTTTGAAATTCTAATGTCAGATTCGTAATCAGCGATCCCAAAAACCCCCGAATAAGCAGTTTCATTGATTTAGGACTGAAAATAAACAAAATCATTGGTCGCCATCTTGAATCCGCCATCTTGGATTCAAAATTTTGAAATTCTAATGTCAGATTCGTAATCAGCGATTCCAAAAACCCCCGAATAAGCAGTTTCATTGATTTAGGACTGAAAATAAACAAAATCATTGGTCGCCATCTTGAATCCGCCATCTTGAATTCAAAATTTTGCAATTCTGATGTCAGATTCGTAACCAGCGACCCCGAAAACCCTTTTATACTAATTTTCACTACCCTATCATCATTTTTTCTCTTTGACACACATTCTTTGTAAAATAATCATGAAATTTCGACCTTTATTTATTTATATAAATAAACAAATGAGCAACAAACACATGAGAGTCACGGAAATCACATCTCTATAATATATAAGAGCCAATGCAAAAAAAACCGCCTTCATATAACGTGATTTGAGCTCCTATTAAAAAAAAACTCGATAGAAAAAGGTGTTCCCTATAGGGAACACTATGCCGCAAAGGGTTAACAAAATTCCAACAAGTAAGTTTGATGCCTTAAATGGCTCGTATAAGCATGTAGAATGATAATATAACAATGGCAGTGGCTAATTTTGTAAAGTAAATTAACAATAAACAATTGAAGTATGATTTCAGCACTTTTTTTCCAATTTACCTCAGCGGTTTTACTAACTTTAGCGGAAAAAGTTGTAAATAAAAATTGTTCGGTATTAAATTATCTAGAAAAAAGTCTGCGAGGGTACCACTCTAAGAGCATTAGTTTAATGACAAATTGTAAAAAACCAAGAAATTTGTCAAAATTGAAAATTGTTAATAACTTTTCAAAAAATTTATTTTTTACATTGGTATTTTAGGAAAGGTTGAACTTAATAGCGCAAAATAGCCTGCAAAAGTTTGAGGATCTAGCAATTACAGTTTCTGACTTAGAGGTACCAATAATTTCAAAATTTGTTGTTTTCACAGTACTAGCATCAACAGATATTTACATATATATTTTTTATTTGTCCACCCTAGACCCCTGGTTTCTCCCTTGGCTCTGCTTATTATTTAGACCTTTTTTCCTGGTGTCGTTAGCGGTTTGTATTGTTCGGATTTAATTTTCAGTCCATGACCTCTTTTGCCAATTACTATTGCCTTCTGGCTTACTTTTTTGTGTATTTTTTATGTTTGTAGTGGCATTAGAAGGGTGGGTGGCTTTTTGATTAAGTGTGGGAGTTTTGTATTTTAGTTGTCTATTGTTTGATTGTTAGTTGTATTTTATGTCACGTCGTCATTATCAAAGTCTGACAAAAACTCTAAAAATTTACTGACTGTTTTTATATTGTGGCCGTTTACTGTCCGTCTGACTGTTTTAAAATGTTCTGCAATTTGACTTTTTTGTATTTTTTTTTTTTTTTTTTTGACGAGTTGTGTTTTTTAAAATTTATTTCTAGCTCGCGGGCTAGACCAAACATATATGTAGCGTGATTGACGCGACTTTGGTGCCCAGAAAAGTACAGGCCAAACTCTACTTTTCTACTATTAATCTTGTGTATATTACTACTCCAAAATCTTTCATCGAAGCGTATCAAATCGCGTCAAAATTTTTCACCTCGTCTTGAAGAAGATACCATCAATTATGTGCATCACCTTCAAGAGATTGTGAAATTACACATTTTGGCTCCTGTTCCGCGCTTTACAATTGAAATATAATTTCCGAGTTCCGATAGGAATTTCATCGGTCTTTTGCCCGATGTACCCTCGTATTTCGGTATTTTGATTCTTATGTGTCTTGTGAAATCAGTCGTCAACTCGATGATTCCCCCACTTTTACTATATCAGATTCTCGAGCCTAGTAGCTAGTTTTAGATGCATTTAGTTCGATCAGCTCCATGACTTTTTCTAGATCAGATCTTAATTTAGTATTTTTTTCAATGAGGTTATCATTATTGATTTCGAGAAAGCCAAACGTTTCACTTGAACGCATATGGCTATGTTTTAATTCTTCAAAATTATTTTTATAGACATCGTGTTCTTTCTTTATTTTTTCAATAACTAGAGTTAATGCCTCTATACGTTCATCCATGGTAACTGAACAAAGGCCTGGCAAACCAAATGCCAAACCTAATAATAATAAAATTAAATCTTATGCAATGACAACCAAATTATGTTCTCTCTGTAATGGTGTGCACGCAATATATGCATGCAACCTGTTCAAGCAGCTCACGCCGTCGGCGCGTGTGCAAAAGGTACAAGAACTGCACCTTTGTTTTAATTGTTTATCTGACAAACATCAGAACAAACAATGCAACTTTGGGTCGTACAAAAAATGTGGTCACAAGCACAATAATTTGTTGCACATCGACCAAGTAGGAAATAAGTCTAAATCAGGGCACACACAAACCGGAAACGCGAATCCTCAATACGCGAGTTTAAAATTAAATCGCGACTCAACAAATTTTCAGCGACAATTTCATGTATAATAATGGACAAATTAAGTTCAGCTATGCCCGCGCGCGAAGTAAGCTCTTTAAAAATAACTATCCCCAATGGCATCAAATTGGCGGATCCTAAATTTAATCAATCACAGCCTGTCGATCTTTTAATAGGCGCAGGACTTTATTATGAACTTGAATGTAATGGCATGATACGTTTACAAAAGGACCAACCTTTCTTAAGAAAACCTTTCTTGGCTGGATTATTGCCGGAAAGGTCCAACTCCCACATACATCTAATACACGAGCAGTATGTAATCTAGTTCGAAATGAACAGCTACAAGCTCAGCTCTCTCAATTTTGGGAAATCGAACACTCATTTTTAGATACTCCACGCAAAAATAAAAACGACTTTTGTGAACGACACTTTCGTAAAACAACCCAACGTGATGCGACGGGAAGTTTTATTGTCAGCATTTCCTATAAGCAACTACTTGGTATCGAAAGATCATTAAAAAAAATAATGCGGTACTCAAGGACAAATATATTAAATTCATGGACGATTATGAGAATCTTAATAACATAACTGAACTGCCAGCAAACAAATTAGATGACACCGAAGTACAATATATTCTCTCTCATCATATGGTATCGAAAGAGGAAAGTACAACCACAAAAAAACGAGTCGTGTTTAACGGATCAAAATCTACCAAAATTCAAAATGGTAAATCTGGACCATCACAAGTACAAGACGATCTGTTTTCAGTAATAGTGAGGTTTCGTCAGCATCCATACGTAATCACAGCTGACATTGCAAAAATGTACCGTCAAATATTAATTAAACCTGAGGAAAGAAAAATGCAGCGTAGCTTATGGTGCTCGGACTTTAATACGCCTGTTAATCTTTACGAATTAAATACCGTGACCTATGGTACAGCGACGGCACCCTTTTTGGCTACGCGATGTATCATAACATCAAGTCCTACGACATGATTTTTACGTAGACGACATGCTAACCGGAGTAAACACTATACAAGAAGGCATAAAGTTAAAATCTGAAGTTTCGGAAATCCTTAAATCAGCTGGAATGGAGTTACGTAAATGGGCCTCAAATTAGCAATTAATCACTCAAGGACTAAATGATTCAGTCCCCAATTCAATCGCTATTCAAGGAGATAAGGTTCCAACAACCTTAGGACTATTTTGGGATCCGTCTAATGACAAATTAAAATATAAAGTAAATTTTTCTGATACTCGCAAGATAACAAAGCGAACCATATTATCTCTGATCGCATAAATTTATGACCCTCTAGGACTAGTAGGGCCTCCTATTATTTAAGCTAAAATTATCATGCAAAAACTTTGGTCTTTGCAATTGGACTGGGACGAGACTTTACCTCAGGACTTGCATTATGCATGGACTACGTACCAACAATTAAATGACATTAATAAAATAATTGTCAACCGACACGTGAAACTTAAAAATTACAAACAGACCGAATTTCACGGATTTTGTGACGCATCTGAAGTCTCGTATGGAGCATGTATTTATTTATGCTCCATAGATAAAAATGGAAACCGCACGTCTCAATTACTTTGTGCAAAATTAAGGGTCGCGCCACTTAAAGCAATCTCAATACCGCGACTCGAACTTCTCGGTGCAGTACTGTTAGCGCAACTTGCGGATAAAGTTTCTCTTGCCTGTGATTTACAAACGGAAACCTGGTACTTTTGGTCTGATTCTATGGTCGCATTAGCATGGATCAAATCCCCATCAAACAAATGGAAACCATTTGTAGCAAATAGAGTCACCGAGATACAGGAACTTACTAATGAAAACTGGAATCATGTTGAATCTGCACTGAATCCGTCCGACTTAATATCACGCGGTATCGAAGCACAAGAATTACGCGAATCTAATTTATAGTGGCACCATAAATAGCTCAATTACTCATAAAATATGAACACTTGCGGTTATTGCACGCTGGATGCCAATCCGGTCTAGCATCATTACGAGCCAATTGTTGGATTTTAAAGGGCAAAACTACCGTAAAGAAAGTTTTATACGAATGCACAACTTGTTTTCGAGCAAAACCTATAGATCAAACATGTATAATGGGCAATTTGCCAGCTTCAAGACTTACGCCTACGCGATCATTTCTAAATTGCGGCGTTGACTATGCAGGACCCTTTCTAATTAAAGAAAAAACGCACTCGGAAAGTGTCAACGAAGGTCTACATATGCATTTTTGTGTGCTTTGTAACCAAAGCTGTCCATATTGAACTCGCAACTGACCTCTCGACAGACGCTTTTCTCAATTGTTTAAAGCGATTCATATCTCGTCGCGGTCTGAATGAACTCGGAAATTTAATAATTAATAAGGATTTTCGTGAACAATTAATTAATTTAGCAGCATTTGAACAAATAACTTGGCATTTTATACCACTTCGAGTGCCTCACTTCGGAGCCTTGTGGGAAAGTGCCGTGAAATCCGCAAAATATCATTTAAAACACGTGATAGGGGAAACTCGCTTAACATTCTAAGAGTTATACACAGTACTAACGCAAGTCGAAGCATGCTTAAATTCTGGACAATTATCCCCTCTATCAAACGATCCAAATTACCTCATTCCTTTAATCCCTGACCATTTCCTCATTGGAGACTCATTAAAAGCATTACCTCAACATGATGTGTCTGAAATCAAAGATAACAGGCTTAATCGTTATCAGCACTTGCAAAAAATGTTACAGCACTTTTGGATTACCTGGCAAAAGGAATATTTACCACAACTTCAAAATCGTCATCAATGGGCCAATGGCAATAAAACCATTGAAAAGGACATCTTAGTCGTCATCAAAGAGGATAATCTACCTCCTCTACAACGGCCTATGGGACGAGTAGTAGAGACGCACCCTGGGAAGGATGGCCATGTTCGAGTTGTTTCAATAAAGACATCCAAGGGTGTGATAAAACGACCGATCTCAAGAATCTGTATCCTACCTAATCAAGAAAAACAAACAAAGACTATGGAAACTCCCGAACATCAAGATTATTTACAAAATATTAGTGGACTATAAGTGATTTAAAATTTTTAAATAAAATACTTTAAGTAACAATTCTTGTAATATTTACTGCTATTATTAATTTAAATTCCTTTAAATTCCTTGGGGGCACAAGGTCTCCCAAGGAAGCTATTCCTTATAATTAAATTAAACTTCGGTGAGAACACAAGTCTTCGATCCGAAGCTAACAGCAATACTTCGCCAATACTGTACTGGCTAGTGTAAACTATCTGGATTCTCCGCGTTACCCAATTCCACATAACTGGTGTAGCTCCGTAAATTTATTATACAAGTTTTTGTGTAGTCTCAAAATAAATGGATATTATTATTTGAGTATCAAAGGATAACACAGCTTCTTATTTATCAAGAAAATAAATTAAGACGCAAATTAAATACAACATAGATATTTTAACTAGTTAAGAGATCGATGCATTGATCCTTTTATAAAGATAGTAGAAAGCAGTACGAATATCTTGCTGAGATAGAGGAGGAACGGGAGGTGTAAACGGCCCATCAATATTAAATTTCTAGATTTTGCATCTCCGTGGTGATGCTATCTACCTGTGATTCCAAGGAATCTAAACGCGAATTTATACCGTGCAGTTTTGTTTTGACCTGTCGGACGACATCATCGACGAGTGCAGTAGTTTTACTTTCTCTCTCATTCAATGCTTTGTGAGCATTTATATACTCGTCGAAAACTTCCTGCTAATTGTCTAAAACATTCCCGCAATTCAGTATTTGATTAACATTCCTGTAGATTAGAGTCGAGTAATGCGATTTGCTTTTTTCGGCGCTCGTCGCGTTAGTGAAACCCGTCGAATATACGTACTAGCTCGTCGATTCGGGCACGTAACCGAAACTCAGCGAGCGAGGATATTATGGTTGGTATCATTAGAAATAGAATTTTGTGCCTTTTATTACTAGAAATTATTTAAATCTGTGACGGATCAGGAAAAGTTAGAAAGGAAAAACCGAGATCCGCGAAGAGTTTGAGACCCGAATATTAATCAGAGGGGAAGATGCATATGAAATCGTATTAAGATCCACTATCACCCGTTCGTATACTAGAGAGGGGATCTATCCAGCAATCTCCATATACTTAAGTGATTCACCACGTAACCGCAAATCAGGCTTCCTATCTAGATGGAAGGACGTTTACCAAACAGTCTCAACATAAAAACTTAATAGTTACTCAAGAATATAGTCTAAAGAATTTTAATGTAAAGTACGAAGTAGTAGACTAAGAGTGGGTTGAGAAATACAATAAGATATGATCAAGTTGAAATACGTATTAGTTTCAGTGCTCTCTGCAGATAATACAATTTTGAGTGAGTACAGCGTTAAGGTATTTACGGGAGCTAAGTTACTAAATTTTGGCGAGGTTTAAGGCGAGTGAGATCGTCTGGCGAGTTCATCTTTATCAAATGCGAATCTAGGGTTTCTCGCATAAAACAGTTAAATTTTTAATGACCGGATAAGCGTATTTTAATCGAGCGTAGCACACAAGGGCTTTTTTCCAAAGATGGTACGACAGGCTTGGGCTACAACGGGCGAATAGTGATATTACTATTTTCGCTAAGACCGGGCATACCAGGATTTCGACAGGCTTTTTCCATGCGCAAAAATCTATCACAGACGTGAGGTCCCGAAAGTTCGACAACAATGGATGTTGTGTCGGTTCAAAAATAGCATGAAGATTGTGACTGCAGTTTAGCTGTCCATTCCCGAGTATTCATAACGTGCAGAACGATACCAAGTAATTCAACAGTGGTAAGAGTTTTGTCGGCTATTTCAGGTAGCTTCAGCTTTCTATTGCACGTTATACCGCTGATTAAGAGTTGGCAGTTGTCCTCAAGTTCGGCCTTCTTTGGCCATGCTGAGATCTCCTCACGAATCACAGAAATGACAACGTTTTTATTGTTTTCCATGCGGGTTACTCGAGCCTCCAGACTTTCAATACTGTTAGATATCGATTAGAGCAACAAGCCATAAGGCAGTTTCGATTCTCACGTTTTATTCTTCTGCCATGTTTTTGACAAACGCAGTTGACCATTCTACGAACCACGCTGGAGCTTCACTCATGATATCGCAAGGATTAACAGATATTCGGGAATTTACACGGCGCTCTTACCCAAAAACGCAAGTTACAGAAATAGTTGTTGTTAAAGCAACAAATCAGTTATTTATCATAAAACTTTACAACTATGCATTCCACATTAAAACGTTTAATATAAAAGTTGTAGATTTTGAAAACACAACTTTTTACTGTGACAAATATTATTTAAAACACTTTTAGACAAACAACAGCCCTAGAAGCGATTTTTGATACATAAATTCAATAACAACTTTGGTGAAGCATGCCCCATCTAGCCCGAACATTTTTAGGAATATTCCGATATTTTTACAAGCTTAGAGTCCTACATGAATACAAGACTAAACCACTTATGAAATTAAAAAGTGCATAATTTAGAAAATGGGGAGCACGAAGGGCGAACGCGTAGCGTGAGCGTCGGGCGGGATGGCGAGCTCGAGCGTCAGAGGTCATATCTTAATTGAAATCTTATATTATCTTATTCGCGAAACGATGCAAGGCGGCAATCCACCGCGGCCACCAGACCGCTTGTTTATATTGGGTTGGGGAAAAAGTTATTTCGTTTTTTTTTCATATTTTTCAAGGTAAGTTTTTTAATATAAACTAGCCAAAACACTCGCTTCGCTTGCGAATTACATTTTTGGATATTATAATATTATAAAAGTAAACAATTTAAATAATATAAATAAAATATTTATAATTCAATAAATATTGTCAAAATATTTGAACCATTTGATTCTGCAATTTTTTAATTTTATAAAAAAATTTTTGTCATTATTTGTCACAGACAAGATTTGAAACAGAAAAATATTTTTTATATTTTTTTTTACTTTTTATGGCGATTTATTACAAATTCTTACTTTTATTTTTTGTTTTTAACAATTTATTGCATTTTTTATTTACGATTTCTTGCATTTTTATATACATAGATATAGTTTTAATTTCTTGCTTCAAAATTTATAGTTTACTGACTTGAAGTACAGTAACTTATAACGTAAATAAAAGTAATCCAACTACCACAATGATAAATTTGGAGGTTATGGAAGTTATTTTTACTGTTGAATGCACACTCGACACGAAAAATATCTGATTCGAACGTCATAACGTGTTATTTTGTAAAAGAATATCTACTCTGTATTGAATTGTAAATGTTTATATATAACTCTGTTTATATGTAACTCTAGAATATCAATGGTGAACTTTGTAACGGGATAAGATTAATTATCAAAGATATGAAAAAGTTTATAATAATAGCAGAAATCATAGCTAGCAAATATTCTTGTAAAATTATTTTATTACCACGAATTGATTTAAATCCATCATTAGATGAAATACCTTTTCATATGATAAGAAGACAATTTCCAATACGATTAAGTTTTGCTATGACCATAAATAAATCTCAAGGTCAATCTTTTGAAAAAGTTGGATTATATTTACAATCTCCAGTATTTAGTCATGGACAATTATATGTCGTTTTGTCAAGAACAACATTAAGAAAAAATTAAAAAATATTTTTACGTAGAGATGCTATTTATAAGCATATTGATGATATTATAAACAACAATGCAAAAAGAATAAAACTAAACAATGATATTAAAAAAAATACAAAAAATATAGTAAATACAGAAATATTTTTAAATTAATATTTTTTATTATTATCTGTAACATAATTTAAGAATTCAATTGAATTTGATCAATTTATAGTGTTTTATTGTTTCATGATTTACACAAGATATACTATTATATTAACTGTTTGGCTACATTTTTTCGTCATTATTACTTTTAATAACAATATATCTATAATATTATATTTAGTCATTGGCTGAATTATCGCCATTATTACTTTTCATTACATCTAACATATTATAAAATAACTGATTGACTGAGTTGTTGCCATTCATACTTTTCATTACATATAATATATAGTAAAATAAATGCTTGGCTGAGTTATCGCCATTATTACTTTTCATTACATCTAAAAAGTATAGTAGAATAGATGTTAGGCTGATATCGCCATTATTGCTTATAATTACATATAACAATAAAGTAACATAAGTTTTGGCTGAGTTATCGCCATTAGTATTTTTTAATACATATAACAATTATATATGTTAGATGATTAGCTGAGTTATAGACATTATTATTTTTGATTCATATTATTATAAAAATTTGATAAATTTACAATATAAATTATTTAATGTTCGATAAAGCAATAAAAAAGATAATATTATATATATATATTCATGTATAATTTTGATTTATAATTTAAGAAAAAATCAATAATTTCCAAATCAGAACATATGACAAATTAAATATATAATATATTATAATCACATTTATAAACAGGATTAGTATACAAAATTGTAATGCGGGCGTCATTATTAGTATATTATGTATTTAATAATTACGACAGTCTCAACCCCGTTGAATGCAGAGAGCAATCTTGTTATTGATTCCTATAATATTGCATAGAATACTCTATTTATATCCAGTGAAATAAAATTATTATGGAGCCAATACAATGTTTACTAACTGTAAACAACATATTGGTGTCTGAAGTACTCCAAATTATAGAGATATCAACTACAAACAACAACTAAAAACCAAATATATCATAAAAACCTGTGACATTCGTTGACAATGATGGAATGTTAAGATGATTTCCAGCTCGACCTAATATCAATTACTAAGAAGAGAATCAAATATATATCAGTTATATGGAAAAACACCCGTAACGGACCGCAAACGATGTTCAAATGCCAAAATGACCTCTCAATCAACGTGACATTGTCTACAAGGAAAGACACCAAGTATATGTCAGTTATACCAAAAAATCCTGACACTCCCTATAGACGATGTCAAGTGTCGGGGTCATCACCAGGTCAACATGACAACGTCTACGAAGAAAGGCACCAAGTATATGTCGGTTATATCGAAAAACACCCGGGATTCACTGTAAACGATGTCCAGGTGTCAGGATGACGTCCAAGTCGTCATGACATCATCTATAAAGAAGAACACCAGGTATATTTCGGTTATACCAAAAAAATCCGAGACTCCCTATAGACGATGTCAAGTGTCGGGGTCATCACCAGGTCAACATGACATCGTCTACGAGGAAAGGCACCAAGTATATGTCGGTTATATCGAAAAACACCCGGGATTCACTGTAAACGATGTCCAGGTGTCAGGATGACCTCCAAGTCGTCATGACATCATCTATAAAGAAGAGCACCAGA
This sequence comes from Muscidifurax raptorellus, assembly GCA_020010945.3. Taxonomy (NCBI): domain Eukaryota; kingdom Metazoa; phylum Arthropoda; class Insecta; order Hymenoptera; family Pteromalidae; genus Muscidifurax; species Muscidifurax raptorellus. The sequence goes on along the minus strand of JAHUUD020000016.1, from coordinate 767,682 downwards.
TATATGCCGGTTATACCAAAAAACCCCCGAGGCTCCCTGTAAACAATGTCCAGGTGTCAGGATGATCCCCAGGTCGACGTGACATCGTCTACGATGAAAGGCACCAGGTATATGTCGGTTATACCAAAAAACCCCTAGACTCCCTGTAAACGATGTCCAGGTGTCAGGATGACCCCCAGATCGTCGTGATATCGACTACGATGAAAGGCATCAGGTATATGTCGGTTATACCAAAAAAACCCGAGATTCCCTGTAGACGATCTCCAGAAGTCATAATCAGATGGAAAAATCTTGTAATAGCATCAAATGGTACATTGATATACAAAGATTACGTTACCATGAACAAAATTTTTTTTTACAATATATTTTTACATAATTAGGGTTTTTTTTACAGAAGACTCATTTTTCTAAATAAAGAACATTAATATTATGTAGATTTTGAACACTAATCAATGATATATGTGATGTTTTGATTGATGACCTTTTGCCACTTTTCTGGCAAAACCATGATTTCGTCACTGTAGAAGTTCTGAGGTTTCTGAGCGACAAACTTAACTAACTGATTTTTACAAGCATCATTTAAATCTAGTTTTCCACCATTAAGAGTATTTTGCAGATACCGGATCAAATGATAGTCCACCGGGTAAGGTCCGGGTTATACGATGGATGTATCAAAACTTTCCAGCCAAACTCTCTCAATTTTTGACGAGTCATTATATGTGCCATATAGCGTTGTCGTGATGAAAGACAAAGTCTTTCCTATTGATCAATACTAGACTTTTTTTTCAACGGTCTGCTGCAATTGCATTAGTTGTTGACAGTAGACAGTCGAATTAATGGTTTGTCCAGGTTCGAGTAGCTAATGATGAACAATACCCTTCTAAGCCCAGCAACACCTTCCTTCGCGTCAATATAGGCTTCACAACTGTTTATGCAGCTTCTCCAGGCTTCAACCACGATCTCTTTCGCACATTATTGTTGTATGTGATCCATTTTTCATCGTCCGTAATCATTTGCTTCAAAAATGGCTCGCTTTCGTTTCGTTTCATCAGGGATTCACAAATGGAAACATGGTCCATTACATTTTATGACATTGACTCGTGTGGAACCCAAGTATCGAACTTCTTTTGGTATCCAGTCTTATGTAAATGGGTCAAAACTGTTTCATGGTCATATAGATATACAAAATACACAGAGATTTTCTTTATATTGCTATAACAAAAATTCGGCAGTCTCAATTTCTTTGAAAAAAAGCACAAAATTCTTTTATAATAATAGCTTTAAAATGGGCCTAGTCCGATGTTGGGATGAGCGCATTAACACGGATTATATATATCTATAATACTACCTCTATGTCAACCGATAAAAAATGAGTTAATTGGGTCCCGAAAAAAATCTTACAATATTCTATAGATAATTTGCAAACAAAAATGTATACACACACACCCAAATATATATATATATATATATACACATGTGTGTGTATAGCTAAATTGCTTCTAACATGTCAAATGCAAGAGGAGCTGTAGAAAATTGCTATAAGTTTTAAATATAACTCAAAGATTTAAATACATTTATTTTTTCTTATAATAATTGACAACCTCTTTTACCTATGTTACGCTCTATACCTGACATCCCGGACCTTGAAAATTATTAATAAATCAACATAAAATCATAAAATAAATTTATTCCATTTTGAGTTGTAGTCAGAATTACAACGCAGATTAAAAGATGTTCACTACAGCTCTTTTATAATTTCAATTAATGTAAAAGTAATGCATTAAGGATCAAGAGAAGTGGTTGTTTCAAGATTTTATCTACATCTCATATAGTTCTCAATACGAATTTCAGTCATATCGAGGTCTCATTACGATTGCATTGAGATTTTGTTAAAATCTCGTCAAACATGAGGTTTTTAAAAAACAATTTATCTATATCGATTGTGACTTATACTTACTCAAGCTGGATATTCAACAAGAAATAAACGTACAAATAAAAACGCCGAAACATTGTGATTCTGATAATGTAATATACATGTTTCATACAGTATCCAATGACAGATGAGGTTCCGGTTCTAGAATTTGTAGTTTTTTATAGCTGGATTTACACGAAGAACCAATAGTGATATATAGGTGATGGCTACAGAGCGCACTGCCTGGATCTCGCTATTGGCCACCATAACCGTATATTAACAGTTCTGATATAAAGAATCCATTGGGTACAAAAAACTACCAAGCGCATTATCTGAATCTCATCATCGGAAGTTACCTACTTTAATGCAAATTTCGTGTATGTTACATTATCACGTTTACAGTCGTATATGAGATAAGATGGCTGACTGGTCAAGTCATCAGTCTACTAATCCAATGATCTTAGGTTCTAAGCTGGATTTCCAGTTAGTTTCAGGTACAATCCATGTACATATAAAACTATAAATATGTCATAAATGTTGTATTAATAAAAAACATGTTTATGAGATCTTACATGAGAGAAGCCCATTTTTCTCGTCAGTTAGACCGTTATTAGTTAGACAAGTTATACTACTATTTAACACTTGCAAAAAATGGCTATGTTCCATCCATCTAAAGTGAATAATAAGCACTACTGAATTTCAACCTTATTACAAAATCTCAGATGAGATCTAAAGTGAGATCTCACCTGAGATTTTGTGATAAGGAAAGAGAGCGAAAAGTTATATTTTCCACTCAAATATGAGAAAGTAAGCTCTAACTAGGCGGGAAAGTGCAGCCTAGTGCATTCAATAGGCCGAAAAGTGTCACTTTTGTTGTCTGAAGGAGCACATTCCAGACCTAGAGCGAACAATTTGTGAGTGCTTTTCTACTTTGCATGCAGGTAGAACGAAATGTTATATACCGAATATCATACCGACGGAAGTGAACTGCTAATACATTTTTTGATTAATTCATCTAAAAAAATGAAATTTGCATACCGAACATGATAAGATAAGGACTATCTCCATGCATATCCTTTTGATTCAATGAACAATCAAATACTTTGATATATCCTCCACCACAATCAATATTTTGTTCATGTTTTACAGTAAATTGAATTACTAGTGGCTTGTTTTCATTGCTGAAGGGTGCAAATCTTCGACTAACAGCGTAAAATCTTGCATCTTGAGATGTTTGTATTCCTGTAAAAAATATAATAATTAGAAATTAATTCTTGCGAAAAACGTGTTGTAAATAACTTTAAAAAAAGTGATTCATTAAAATGTTTAAAATACTGAGAAATTAACAATATTATTTATTTAAAAAGCAGTTTATATAAGTAAATTATTAATTCAGAATAATTTGTAACATTTTCTTTTACTATGTTGTTTGCAAATTAAAGACAATAGATTTGTACATATTTTAGGCGTCGAAATGACTCTCATTTCGTTTCTTTATTCCCATATTAAATCGTTGCCATCTAAGCCCAGGCAAATCAAAATTTGGAGTTTTCAAGGCAAGGAAGCAAAATACCAAAAAATCATAAAAGTAAATTTTTCTTAAAATTGTTTATAGGATTTAACCATATTTGAAAAAATTAGATGCTTTTTTGAGGTTATAATGTCGATTCGGATGATCAAACCTTCTCACAAGTTATTTTTAAGGTTTAATTAACATATCAGATGGTTACAACTTATATATATATATATATATATATATATATATATATATATATATATATATATATATATATATATATATATATATATATATATATATGACATTAAAAGTATTTTTAATGAAAAGTTCATAAAATGTTACAAAAAAAGTATACATATATGTTTTTTAGTGAAAAATGCTTCATAAAAGAGCCACAAATTTTTTAATAATCCAGAAAAGACAAAATTTGCAATAATTATCAACTTTAGATCAAGGCAACTTTGACAAAAATTTCAGGTCTGAAAAATTTCAGGTGCATTGGAAACACTCTCTAGAGCACATTTACCGTGAGTTGCGGATAAAAAAAATGTTCACCTTTGAATTGACCATTGAGTTGAAAACTACCCATGTATATACAGGGTGTCTCATTTTAAAACCACCACCCAAAAATCTCCCAACCAAAGCATTTTAGAGAAAAATTTTTTAAACAAAAGTTGTCAAGTTTCAAGGTTCAGGTCAAAACGATCTTTTGAAATGAAAACCCTTATTTTATTGGTCACACGACATTCCCAAAGTGAAGTAAATTTTTGTCTTCCAGTAAATGACAGCCACTTTAGACATTCGCTGCGAGATTAAAAATTTTAATAGTTACAGTAGTGAGCGGCAAAGGGATTCACGTTAATCTAGCATCTCGAAGGTAAGAGGCAAGGGGGCTCACGATAATTCAGCATGCCAATGGAAACAGAACTTACTACATCCACGTCATTATCTCTGGATGGTGCAAAAAGTATGGTGCTCACATAGCATGGAAGCTTTCTGGAAGCTTCCTGCAAGATTCGTTTTCTCACAGGGAAGCTTCTAGGAAGCTTCCTTGCTATGCGTTGTAAGCCCTTTTATTCAACCTTAGAAAAGTCAGTGGGTAGAAATGGTTAAATATCATTTGATACTTAGAATTTTTTGCACTATCAGAATAGCAAATGAAACTAAAGGTTAACATAAAAAAATCGATTTGACCTCATATTGACCCTGAAGGTCAAGGCCAGGGTTGAGGTCAAGATCATAGTCGAATTTTCCGCTCTTTCCTTTCCCGGTATAAAAAATGTGGGTTACCGTTTAAAAAAATCAATTTGACCTTAAAATAACGATGAAGGTCAAGGTCAAAGTCAAGGTCAAGATCATCGTTGTGTGTCCCCCTCGAAACTTGACAACCTTTGTTTAAAAAATTTTTTTCTAAAATGCTTTGGTTAGGCGATTTTAGATTGGTGGTTTTAAAATGGGACACCCTGTATAACTATCTTTAAATTACTATATATAGGTGTAATAGGTAGATAAATAATACGTTACTCAATTACACAAGCCCAACAATTTTTTTTTTACTTCCTCCAGTAAAATGTTCACTTTCGTCAATACTTCTAGAAAATACGTTTTTATATGTAAGAAGTTCAAATCACGTGTTTTTAAAAAATATGCGTATGAATGTGCGAGTGAATGTATCTGTGCCTGTATACCGTGATATCTCGAGAACTATATAGGCGAAGTTATTAAGTTTTGATTTACGATAAAATATAATTTTTGAAATGCGATCAAATATAGTTGATAGCGTATAAAAATACCTACATTAAAAGAAAATGATTAATTTGCATCAATAGTTATTGTCATTTTTTAAAAGAACGTCTATTTTGCAAAATTCTTATATTTTCAAGAGTAGTTGATATAATCCTTTGAAAAAATGTATGACTATGCATAATAGCTGTAATTATGAGCTGTTAAAATTTTAAGTTGATCTATAGATTAGTTTTTGAACAGTTATAGTATTAGGAATTTATGAGGCATATTTATCATCTAAATTTCAATTCATTTATGCCTCAAGTAGTGCAGAAACCCGCATATTTTAAAAAAGTTAGAACTCAAACGAAGCAAAAAATGTAGCAAATATAATATTAGAATATTACCCAGATCTTATGATTACACCACGTATTTTTCTAAGTTAGCATTTCGAAAATTTATTTAAAAACAATTTAAAAAACCGCTGCCAATTCCTTGGCACGTAGCTTCCTCCAACTTAATTTATGGTTACAATAAATAAAATATTTTTTTTTATTTATTTATCGCATCAACTACAAGGTTATTAGCGACATAACAGAATAATACAAAATATTTGTATACATAATAATATATATACAAATTCATGAAAATCAGGGAATAAAAAGAATAATAATGCATATACATATATGTTTATAAATACAAAATATAAAATAATTATTTAGTTATATTATACATGTCAAAGAGTAGAAAACAAAAAAAAAGGTCTTACATTTTTACAAATCATCGAATATGTGTGTGTCTTTCAGGTAACCTATTATTTTATTGTAGAAGTTTGAATCGGATAGGATTGATTTTAGGTCTTGTGGAAAGTTGAATGATTACAATTTGGTGGGTTTGATCTATCAAATAGGTGGGCGTGTGTTAAACGGGTATGTCCGATTCTCAGACAAGTTATTATCTTATTGTTGAAGTTATCAGCCGTTATACAAAGGTTAGGGTTTTTGTCTATAACCATGTGCGGTTCTAATCTTCCTTGGTAGTATAATTTATGAATGTTTTTACATCTTCATGTGTCGGATCTGTTAGCTTGTAGATAGGACGCGCTTGTGTGATTTCATCTTTGGAGAGGCATTTACTATTGATAGTTGTTATTTGAATCGATTAATTGTTCTTAGCAGCTTTGTAGAAGAGTTCGTATATTTTTCTAATAATACTATTTGTTGTCTGTCTATTTTTGGGATTTAAAGGTAGAGTATTATTGGTAATTATATGTGATTTGGTGTAACCATTTTCGAGTATACTTTCTAGGGCCATCATCATTGCGTATAGTTCACCGTTTGCTTTGCTAAATATTGTTGGAAGATGGAATTTAGTTAAAGAATTTTCTTCTTTAATATAAATAGTTATATCAGTATTTTCTTGGACTTTGTTAATATATATTTTATGAAATGAATTTTCCATATCACTGGTAGATGACAATAAAATAGGGATGTTTATGGTCCACGGTGGGACTTCGCAAGATTTACGTTCTAGTATATCTGGGATCGTTAGGTCAATATTATGAGTGTATTGATTGATCCTTTTGTAGAACGACTTAGGACAATTTTTATTATTTTTCGTTTCGTTTACGAATCTGTTGGCGAATACGTTTTGGAAGGATGATACAGAAGGAGTAGGTTTTATTGTATATGCATATCTTAGACTTAGTTTTTTCGTTGTTCGAGGAACATCTCACCGGTTTCATAAAGCAAACTTGAAGTGGGGCTGGTTCTGAAGGCACCTGTAATAATTCTAAGAGCTACAGTTCGAATTTGGTCAAGCATTTGTAGTAAGCTTTTTTTGGCTGAGCTATATACTATTGCCCCATAGTCTAGTTTTGATCATATGAAGGCTTGGTAGGCGGTCAATAGAGCCTTTTTGTCTGTTTCCCAGTTGTTGTATGGGATAATTTTTAATATTTTTAGTTTTTGTTTGCAGGCGATGTTTAGTTTTCGTATGCGGATTTCCCAGTTTAGTCTTTCATCAAAGTACATACCTAGTAATTTTACTGAATTGACATATTAAAGCTCTCTATTATTAAAAAGAAGTGGGTATTTTCACTTTGTTTCTTGTTTCTATTGAAAAGGATGCACTCTCTTTTTTAGCTTAAAATTTCAGTCCAGATTGCTTGGACCAGTTATCTAGACATTTTAATGCAATTTGTAAGGGTTCAGTAATTGTTTTGGTGTTTTTTCCTCTGCAAATTAATTTCAGTACAAAAAATCGTGTATCAGTAGTTTCAGTTGATCTAAATGGCGATAATATCCGTTCAAATTCCATTAAATGCCATTTTATAATTGTATTAATTAAATAAATTAGGTTAGGGGGTAACGTATTCAGCTTCTGATTTCGATGTAGACAGATTGTCTACATCGTATGAGCTGTTGATTCTGGGCGGATCGCCTGACTTGGTGTTATTTGGAAGTAATTTGTTTTTTTGTTTTGGTGAATCGTCGTTTTATTCCAGATCCATTAAGTTGTTGGTTAAGATTGGATATCATATTTACAAGGGATTGTGTGTCTGTGGTATACTCTTTGGCCACGTCTACTATGTTGGGGGAATTCATAGCTTTTTCTAGGAAACTTTAAAATTGTAAATAGTTAAGTATGTAGCCCTGAGGTGATTTTTCAATGACTTCTTTTAGTGGTTTTATTTGATTTTCTATTGAAACTTGAGGCTTAGTTTTTTCTTCACTTATGCCTGATTTAAATTTTTTATTTTCTGTTAGTTTTGGCCTTTTGAAATTCGTGTCGCTTTTAGAATTGGTGATTTTATGTTCTGTTGATCTGAGTTTGATGTAGGGTTGTTTTCTTATGGGTTGAGACTACTATTATACGATGAACTGGAGGCGCATTGAGAATGTCCTCTTTTGAGGATTGTTTCAGAGTTTTCTGTATCGATTGTTGGCATTTCTATACTATCAATAGGCGTTAGCTGGAAAGATTCCTGGTAATTGTGTTAAGTTAGAGGATAGGCTGTTGGATTCCTGGGATTTTCGTTTCTACGGTTACAGTTATGTAAGCTGAGTATATCGTCATTGGAGTGTATATTTGTAGCCTTGTGTGTTACCTTGTATGTTTGTATTTAGGTTTGTGCTTGTTTCTAAAGCGGTGGGACAAATTTTCGCGTGGTGACCTTCGAGTTTATAGATAAAACACTTGAGTATGTCCGAGCTAGCAAGTATGTAATAATTTAGATCTTCATAGTTATTTCTAAATAGTTCGGGGATAGCATCCATATCTTCTGGTTTCACATAAACTTGACGCCTAAAGCTAGTTACATGGTTACATCTCTCTTTATTTATCGTAGCCTTTAAAGTAATTACTGATGAGCCGCGTTTTATATTTAATTAATTCAGAATATTTTCTAGAGCAAAATTTGGAATTTCTGATGGTACATTAGAAAAAATAATATGTTTTAATCTGGAAAGTAGCGGTCTTATTGTTACCTTTTTATCACTGATAGTTATAAATTCATGTTTCGTGGTAATATTGTTAACTAAATCTTTATTTGACAGGTATATGCAGATGCGGTTGTTTGAAATTCTTGATGACGAGATAATATTTTCATTTTTTACTATTTTACCTACTGCACAAGTGTAGTCCGTTAAGTAAAGGCTATCTACACAATCCAAAATAAGACCTTGGTCTCGTTTGGGTATGTTGTTTATTTTGCGTAATAGCTGAGTAACTTTTGTTGTTAGCGGTCTTAATTGTAAACATGGAAATTTCTTTTTCATCTGCAGCTGATTGGGAATTCATGGTGATCGTTTACGTGATCCTTTCATGCATAATGATATGCATAATTATATGCAGGGCCGAAGCCCTGTATTGTTAAGGAGACACACTACCTTTAAAACTCGAAAAAAGAATTATTTTTAATTTCACACCGATAAGTTAGATTGACTTGAAATTTTGTATACGTACATAACACAACTTTACCTTTATTTGAGAATATTTTTGGCCTATTTAGTCCTAATGTACCCTAATAAACGCCGAAAAGCACTGTACACACGATTCCAGGACAATGTACTGCCCAATTGGGCTGAAAATTTTCTGACATACTCTTAAAAGCACTAGTTTTGGTATGAATATCTTATTGGATGGAGGATTCGTAAGACAATAAGATGGATTTTCATGGGCAAAATACTTTGTCGTTATGTTTTCAGGGTCGCTGAATTCAAATCCGGTATCCGTTTGTCTCCATCAGGCCGAATTATAAGTCGTTTGAAGGTCAAATACTCAACAATTAATGAAATCGAGTCAATTTATAATTCTGACATATTTTTTGGGCCACTGAATCTAAATATAAAGACCGCTTAGTACCTCTAGGTCAAAGTCAAGTTCATCCAAAGGTCAAATATACATTTACTTTTACTAAAAAATGAAATTTTGACCACAAATTGTCATTCAACAAAATTTCCTTCCTTAACTTTGACCCTGAGGTACTAATCGGTCTTTATATTTGGATTCAGCGGCCCAAAAAATATGTTAGAATTATAACTTGACTCGATTTCGATAATTGTTAAGTAATTGAACTTCAAACGATCTATAATTCTGCCTGATGGAGACAAACGGACACCGGATTTGGATTTGGCGGCCCTGAAAACATAACGACAGTGTCGTTTGCCCATGAAAACCCATTATCTTATTGTCATACGAATCCTCCATCCAACAAGATTAGGGGGACACACCAGTATTTAAAATTTAAGAGTTGTTCCACACTAAATTGCATTCTTTTTCTTTGATGTATTCTTTGAGTTTTGTTTTTACTTGCAGCTTACTACCACTTAATTCTTTCAGATCATTTGTTAAATTGTTGAAAATTTTAATCGCTACGTAGTAACTATTCTTTGTAGCTATTGTCTTAGATATTTTAGGTATTTGAATGTCTTTGTTTCTTGTTTTGCTCGTCGAGTTAATATATTTTTGTCTTAGAGTTTTATGATGGTACAAGATTGATTGAAAAAGGAATAATTGTTTTGCATTTAGCGGATATTTTTCTTTTATACATTTTTTTTACTCTGTTACGACGCCATTGCCCTCGGCGGGATTTTGGGCGCCGCCGCCAACGCGGGCGAAGTGGCTACCTATCACCACTACACAGCGCGTCCTCTGGTTGCGGATAGAGGAACGACCCCTGAGAAAGAGGTTAGCTGCGAATAAATTGAATAAGCAGTCGCGGACAACCGATAGGACCAGGCGTGGGTGTGATGCGTCCACACTGGCGAACGCATTCATCTAGAAACACTACGCAAGCACCACCGCAGCAACAACGAACACTCTTTACTATCTTATTCACTACGTTTTCTTGCTTCCTATCTTTATCTCTCGTTTTAATCTTTCTCTCCCTCTCCTCTATTCTATCTTTCTGATACTACAAATTCACATAATATGGGCCAATAATCCTGCTGCCGAGAAGGATCCGGGAGCGATGACAACTGCCCTGAAAGGGGATGTGTAGAATGATTCGTCACCTGATCTTACGCGGTAACGATACCAGCGTAGACCTTGCAGGGGGGCGTTAGTATGCGAGAGTGAAACTGTAGTGTGTCTGACGACGATTTGACACTGTCCTCGTTAAAGTCGTAAAGCTTTCATACTTAGTTCTAGAGAGGTGTGGGGTTTATCACCTCTAGAACGGTGGACTTACCTGCGATCGGAACAGGATCCAAAACGCGCGGGTTTAACTTACTATCGTGGCTCAAAAAAACAAAACCAAACCAAAAGGGGCTTAAGGGTGGGAACCTGGAATGTCAGCAGTCTTTACAGATCAGGCGCGTTTCGCGAAATCATAAAGAAAGCTGAGAAATACTCTTTAGATTTGGTAGCAATACAGGAAACTCGGTGGACAGATGACGCACTGCTAGCATCGGGTAACTTCACCTTCATGTAAGAGGCCGCGAACAAGGTGCTAGGGAAAAAGAAAAAGCCCAAAAGCAAACCATGGTACGACGAAGAGTGCGAACTCTGGTTTGAAAGGCGGAAAAAAGCTAAATTGAACAGCTTCCGCAATGGAAGCGATAGGACCACAGAATATTATAACGTAAAAAATAAGTAGGCGCGAACTACAGAAGTAAGAAACGCGAGTATCAGAAGAATCAAATCAGAAAGATAGAAACAAATAGTAAGGAAAATAACCCGCGCGAAATGTATAAAGGAATAAACGCCATTAGAAAAGGTTTTCAGAGTAGGTCGCAGTTGATGAAGGATAACGCCGGAAATCTCATAACAAGCGAAAACGAAATGCTAAAACTGTGGAAAAGTTATTTCGATATGCTATAAAATGTGCATGAAAATTGCGAAGAAATGGGGGACGAAATCCACACTGCTGAACTCCATATGGAGGAACCGAGCTAAGAAGTGGAGAGGCCGCGATTAAAAAACTAAAAAACAATAAAGTCGCGGAAAACGATTCCATACCAGCTGAATTATGAAACTAATAATGAAAACAAAATTTATGAACTAATATGTGCTATTTGGAAGAATGAAACGATGCCGGAAAACTGTAATGAATCTATCATTATACCGATTTTCAAAAAGGAGGATAATACAGGCTGTAATAACTATAGGGGTATCTCACTTTTAGCAACGGGCTACAAAGTTCTGTCAAATGTAATACAAGCCAGTCTCACACCATTCGCGGAAGATATAATAGGAGATTATCAGTGTGGATTCCGGCGCAACAGATCGACAAGCGATCAAATGTTTACCATAAGACAACTGTTAGAGAAAAAGTGTGAATATTGCAAAATTATACATCAGCTATTTATAGACTTTAAAAACGCGTACGATTCTATTAAGTGAAGCAAAATATGCCAAATCCTAGTGTTTCTCGGTGTACTGGAAAAACTCCTAAAATTAATTCAAATATGTCTGAACGGAAGCACAGGAAAGGTCCGAGTAGACGGTAATATATCCGAACCCTTTACAATACGCGACGGTTTGAAACAGGGTGACGGGCCCTCTACAGCACGCTTTAACCTAACGCTAGAGTAGGGAAGGCATTTGCGTAGGGGAAGGGGATCTCAGAGTTGGAAATTTCACTTTTGAAAAGGTTAGCGAATTCAGATATTTGGGTACAACTATAAATGGTGATGATAAAAACGACATTAAAGCCGAGATCGACAAAAGACTCCATTCGGGTAATTCTTGCTACTTTGCCGTGAGTAAATTATTAAAATCGAGGCTGCTGTCCAAGAACATTAAAATAAGGATATATAGGACTATAATACTGCCGTTGATTTTGTATAGATGCGAAACGTGGGCACTTACTAAAGAACAGGAAAATCGTTTTAGAGTATTCGAAAATAAGGTTTTGCGGAAAATATACGGGCTAAAGAAAGATGAGGAAACCGGGGAGTGGAGAAAATTACATAATGACGAGCTACATAATCTATATGCATCACCAAATATTACCAGAATAATAAAATCACGCAGGTTGAGATGGGCAGGGCATGTACGGCAGCGCGCGTTATGAGGGGCAAGCCAAACGGACCACGATTTCTCGGTAGACCCAGACGCAGGTGGGTGGAGAACGTAGAAGCGGACCTGAAGGAAATTGGGCGGGAGCGTGGGCTATGGGTTGGATTATCACAAGATAGGGCTGCGTAGAAGGCTTGCGTAGATGAGGCAATAAGCTTCCAAATTCCACAGGCCATTAAAAAAAAAAAAAAGTTTTTACTAATAGTTTGTATGATTTTATTTTGTACTCCTTGAACTAGTTTAATGCACGTACTATAAGCTCCGCCCCATGCAATTATTCCATAATTAATTATGCTATGAAAGAATGCGTAGTAAATAGTAAGTAGTGTTTTTGTGTCCATGATGTTCTTAATTCTAGCAAAAATAAAGATCAAAAACTTTTTTTTTATAATATAATCAACGTATTTATCCCATTTCATATTAAAGTCGAAGATTATTCCTAAATATTTATAGAATTCAACTCTTTTTAATGATTTGTTATCAAGCCTTATATCAACTGTTAATGGCATACTATCACAGTATTCTCCATATCTCATGACAACTGTTTTATCGACGTTTAAAAACAATTTATTTACTGCTAGTCATTTCGCTTCGATTTTTCAATATTCATTCATCCTTCCGTCTGCCTTAGCCCACGTATAGTCACTCGAGATGACAATGATGTCTACAGCGTATGACAGGATAGAATCATTTGGCATATCTCTCAATAGATCATTTACGTATATTATAAATAATAACGGTCCTAGTATAGTTCCTTGAGAAACTCCAGTTGTTACGGTTTTATCTTCACTCATATAATTTGGAATTTTTACTCTTTGTTTCCTATCGTCGAGATAGCTGATGAACAATGCTAAGGCAGTAGTTCCTCTTACACCATATCGTTCTAATTTTTTAAGCAGAATTTTGTGATTTACCGTATCAAAAGCTTTGGATAGGTCTAAAAACGCAGTTATAAGAGGTTTGGTTTTGTTGGTATAAAACGTAGCCATATCATGTTAAAAAATTTCAATTTGTAAAATTAGATTTTGTTAATTATTTACCATAGCAAAATAAACATTACATAAACAAAATGTAATTTCTAAATTCTTCATCAAGTACGTATTTGATGAATAGAAGAAAAAAATTTTTGCCCTTGGTAAGGTTCGAACACGAGTGCATAAAATTAGCAGGCAACGACCTAGACCACTTGGCCAATAATGTCATTGGAGTCCTAAGTTCGAAAGTAGCATATGCTTATCGAGGGGATGGAGTAACATGGATTTTAATTAAATTTTGTTTAAGCTTAAACATAATTAGTTGACAAAGATTTAGGTTTTAGATTATTTGGTGTTAATAAAGTTATGCTTGCTGATTATGGGTTTACGTAGATGCATATCCATTTATGCGTATCTCCATTTGAGTATCCGTTGATAGCAATCTCATAGTTGATTGTAAATAATCAACTATTGTTGTTATTTTTAATTTGATTATAATGTTTTTTTTATTGTATAAGTAGTATCGACTTCACATGTATTAGTCAAAAAAAAAGATGCTTTATATGTTCATTATTGTTAACAAATTTTTTTAACTTTAAATAGTTATTTAAGAATTACCTAACATTAACGGAAAAAAAACAAAAAAAAAATTTTCGAGCATGAGCCTTGAACTTTGTTTTTTGGAAATACTGCTCTCGCAAAGCTTCGCCCCTCCTTCCCGATCCGATCCGAGATAGACTCACTGCTCCAGCTATACAATAGAACGCGTTTAGGTTCTGTGCGAGCCGTAAGTTAATTGTTAGCGAGAGAAACTTAAAAACGGATCTGAGATGCTCATTTCGTGATTCAACTATCCAGCGATTTTTAATTACCATTCGTGAAGCATTTGCATCTGTAGTAAAGTTATAGCATCTCGGTATGTTTATCCACCAAAACAATGTCACCGTTTTGGAACCAGTTTACTAGAAAAAAAGTTTTGGAACAGTTTACTAGAGTACCAACATCTCTTTCAAATTCTTCACGAAGAACTTCTGCATCGTTATTTCGGGCATCGGAATAATAGGGACCAAATATATCGAGAACGTAACCGTTTGGCGCTACTATTAGGATTGGTTTTAATAGGTGTCGATTTTTGTGGAGAGAGTAAAACTGTCGCAATACCCGAAAGTTCATACTTTTGTGTATGTAGGGATACGTGCTGTTGATTACAGCTATTGCTCTTCTTTCCGGGGGCTCAGGATTGTAGAGCTCATTTGCAAACTCTGTTACATGTCGGTCTATAAAATCGTATCTAGTTATTGATCCAGGTTCAATATTATCAGGAACAAATCTTAGTAGTAATGATGATCTGACGGAAGCAATTATTCTACTAACGATTTGACGACTTGCCTTAGCAATAATAACTTTTAAAAAGTCATCACTTAATCCCTGTCTCATCTTGCACAAAAACATCAATAAATCTTCCCTATCTATACATCTTAAAGATCCATATATCACTACTGGATCACAGTAAGTAAGAAGATTTTCGAACTGTTCTTTATTAATTGGAGAGAGACACTCAAAGTCTTCATCAGTCAAGTTTTTATAGTCAAAGCCTGTAGTCCTATTAAATGCTACGTTTCTCATTTCTTGGAGAAAAACTTGTAATTGCTGGCCTCTGATCACATAAGGTCTGTTAATAGATCGCTATCCTAGCAAGAGTATATTAAAGAAAAAGCCATTAGCATCTAAATTATGAGCACAACTACGAACATGGTCCCGTATGTAAATATATCGTTTTATGAACACTTGTACTGTGTATTGTAATGAAAACCTATGGACGTCATCTGGTTCATTGCAAATAATGCATCTGCAAGATGCCGTTTGACCAAATGCATGCATGCTGGATCCTCATTCAACATATTAGCTATTTCATCCATGATTAAACGATTGCAATTGAGGCATATACGACTGTTTTCATCTAGAACGAGAGGTGGATAATTGTGCTCATCGCGTCTTGTAATTGCTATTTGTCGTTTATTGATATATTCATCTCCATTCATGAATGCCAACTGTTGTGGATTACCCTGTCTATTACATTTGTAACAAGGCATCTTTTCCAAGATTACAGTTCCAAGATTTCAGCAAAGATATTATCAAACTATTATAAAGAGCAAGAGATATACACTAAATACCCTAGAAGAAAATGTCAACACCTGGAAGGGCTCGCTAGATACTCTGCTCCACTATCCTAAAAAGGACTATGGTTCAGACCAACACGGATCCTGGCAAGCACCCGATGACGACTAACTTGTACGAATCTATTTAAATATTATTTGACTTAACACAGAAATTATATATGCATGAACCCCTATCATTGTTGGTGGAGGGTCTTGTTATCGTTGTGAAACAAGGACTAGATTTGAATTCCAAAAAATTATTTATATATTCCTGGCTAAATGTTTTTTCGCATAAGTCTTTTGTACTAAAATTACTATCCAGTATATCCACATTGAAATCACCCACAATACAATGTTTTTTATTCTCTGATATAACATGAATTTTTTAATGCTATGGATAAATTCTGTTTTAGGTAAGTCATGTGATCTGTAGATCGCGGAGACTTTGAAGGCTTCACCAGTTATTAGTTTTATATTTATGCTTATGAACTTTAGTCTATCTATCTCATTTATACTAGTACTTTTAAATATGTTATTCTTTATATAAAGCAATACCCTATCCCATACCCCATCAGATTTATTGATTATACTATTATTTTAATAACTCTTATAACCAACTAGTTGAAAGTACTCTGGATGTTTTAGATTCCATGACTCTGTACTCACTACTATCACAGGCTTCCTAGCTAGTCGCTCAATAAAAGTCTCCAATTTCTCAAAGTTTGCATTTAGACTTTTTACATTTATACATAATATTAAGATTTTAGTGTTATTATCATTGAGACCTTTATTGAGGGTCCGCATTTTATTAGAGCAGCAGGTATTCGTCGAATATACCGAAAAAAAACCCGTGACTTCCTGTAGACGATGTCTAGGTGTCAGGATGACTCCCAGGTCGACGAGACGTCATCTACGGGGAAGTGCACCAAGTGGATGTCAATAATACCGAAAAAACACGTGACTTTCTGTAGACGATGTCTAGGTGTCTGAATGACCCCAGGTCGACGAGACGTCATCTACGGAGAAGAGCACCAAGTGAACGTCAAAGAATCATTAGAATTAAAAAAATTGAATTTACGTCACTCGTAAACCCAGCATCCGGAAAATGTGGACCACATCATTCAAATTAAAAACCGCTCCCAATTCATTGGCACGTAGCTTCCTTCAAACAAATCTATTGTTCCTTGTTCGTATATATCGTTCAAGTATATTAATTTAATAATGCATTTCTTTTTCTCCGGATCTCCTTAATAAAATGAATTGCAATTTATATCACAATAGATCTCATAACCTCATAAAACCATGAATTCTATCAAAACATTCTGATTTTTCGTTAGCGAGTTATAAAGTTTAACAAAAATAATAATTTTCAGTTATACAGGATATAGAGGGTGAGAAACAAAGAATTTGTATTTTAATATCTTTTCAACTAATCGTTTTCATAAGCTACGAAAGTAACTTAGACAAGGTAATCAAAAGATCTATCTTTTCCCAAAATTTCAAGTTAATTCAAGCTTTTTTACTCCTGTAAGCGTGCGACATAGAAAATCGATTTTTTTAGGTTTTCAATTCTTTCTCAAAAACTAAACACCAAAATGACTTAAAATTTTTATAACATGTAAACATTATTATTTTTGGTTATCATGAATTTTTTCAAAACATTAGACTATTTCATTTGGAAGATATGAATTATTAAAAGAAAACACCTTTTTTGTCATTACAATTGAACGAAACGGTCAATTTAGAAAATCTTGCGGGAAAAAGTAGGAAATTTTATACTCTTTCAAAAACACTATTGCTGAATTTTTTGTATAAATTATATCATTAAAAAAAACGAAACAAAAAGTTTTATAAAATCAAAAAATGGCCACAATTGTCTAAATTAAAAAATTTTTTTTTCCCGAATTTAGAATAAAAAAACAGATATGCATGTCAAATTTTATTATTATAGATCACGTAGTTCCATAAATATTATGGTATACATACATGCATGCACACAGCCATCCGCACGGACATTTTCTAAGAACACATGATTCGAACTCCGAACAGCACAAAACACGTTGTGTATGTAACGGCTCAAAACACGTGTGTACTATTTTGTAATAGTAAAATTTTCAGTTTCGCTAAAACTTCATAGAAACATGTTTTTAGATGTTAGACGTTCGCATTACGCGTTTTTAGGAAATATCCGTATGGATGGGTGTGTATGTGTGTATGAATACCGTGATATTTCTGAAACCACCCAGTCAATATCAATAAAATTCGACCTATTTTTCCGCGTTTGGTCCTCGGGATCGACCGCTTCGTTCGGCAGATAAAATGAAAAAGGTGATTTATTTTTTAAATTCATATCTCTGAAACTAAACATCATAACCTCACGAAAAAAATATGTTGATGGGTTACGTGTCAAACTATATTCCATTAAAAATTTAAGAGATTTGACTGCTTATTTTTTTAGTAATAAATCGAAAACTTATAAAAATGAGTATTTTTTAGTATCGATTACGGGGGTAGAAAGGCCTTATTGCACTTGAAATTTTGGGAAAAGATAGATCTCTTGATTACCTTGGCTCAGTTCCTTTCGTGGCTTATGAAAACGATTAGTTGAAAAGATATTAAAATACAAATTCTTTGTTTCTCACCTTCTATATCCTGTATAACTGAAAATTATTATTTTTGTTAAACCTTATAACTCGCTAACGAAAAATCAGAATGTTTTGACAAAATTCATGGTTTTATGAGGTTATGAGATCTATTTGTGATATAAATTGCAATTCGTTTTATTAAGAAGATCCGGAGAAAAAGAAATGCATTATTAAATTAATATACTTGAACGATACATACGAACAAGGAACAATAAATTTGTTTGGAGGAAGCTACGTGCCAATGAATTGGCAGCGGTTTCTATGCAGTTTTAGCGAAACTTAACTAATACAAAGCTTCCTCTAGGAGAAGCAGAAGTAGCTAAATAATGCGAATCTAGAGCTTGCAGGCCATAAAATGGAGGCTATCCTAATATCTAGCAGAAAGAAGACAGAGACGTTTACCCTGACAATAGGCGGTCATGAAATTACTTCTAAACCGACTATTAAATATTTAGGTATAACGTTAGACGCAAAGCTGACCTTTAAACAGCACTTGGAAGCAGCAGGAGAGAAAGCCGCAAAAACTATCGCAGTGCGGGCGCGGCTGATACCAAATGTGGGTGGTTCCACACAGAATCGCAGAACGCTACTGGCAAGCGTTAGTGCATTAATCATGTTGTACGGAGCCCCGATGTGGGCAGACGCTATGCTGGTGAAGGCATATGGATGAAAGCTCTCCTCAGTGCACAGGCGAAATGCACTTAGGGTCGCGTCTGCTCACCGTGCGGTATCAGACAAGGCGGTCTGTGTTATTGCAGGTCTCCCGCTAATAGACCTATTAGGGAGAGAAAATCAATCGAAGAAGAAAAAAGACGAGACAGCGGCAAAACCAAGATAGAAATTTGGGATGCCGCTAGGGAAGTAACAATGACGGAGTGGAAAAGCGATGGGACTCTAGTAGTAAGGGACAGTGGATACACCGCCTCATGCCAAGTGTAGAAGACTGAACAAAAAGAAGACATGGGAAAGTAAACTTCTACCTAACACAGTTTCTGAGTGGACATGGATGCTACCGGGCGTATCTGCACCGATTTAAATTGGAGGATTGCCCGGATTGTCCGACGTGCTTGAATGCAATCGAGGACGCCGAGCATGTATTCAGTGAATGCCCACGCTATGATCAGGAACAAGAATAATTTGAGTGCTACCTCCACACCAGAGTGACGCCTGAGTCTCTTATGGTAGCTATGATGACTTCGGCCAATGGATGGAGCGCAATAAACAATTTTGCTGCAGACATCCTTATGAAGGTCCGAAAGGACGAAGGAAAAAGAAGAAAACGTGAGATGCTGCAAGAAACAGACGACCGGATGATGCGGTCAGAAGTAGAACAGGCGACAAAGAAGATTTATGACGATTGGCTGTTCAAGTGACAGAAACAGAGAAAAATGTGATGACGACCACATCAACAGACGAGGGCGGTAGCCCAAAGTCCCCCCGCGAAGCAATACTCAAACGGTGTTACCGCGAGGGTGACTTATTGGAGAAAGAGCCAGGTCCAACTTACTTAGAATCGGTAAGGAGGACGGAGAGGATTCTGTTGCCGTTGAAATTCAAAAGCTAACGGTAGCGAAAGGTTTAGTGGGTAAGAGTCCCACACAGGTGGTACCAGTCGGCGCCATATCGTCCATAATAGATTTGCCATTAAACACCACTTTAAAATTATTTTTAAATAAAAATTCAAAAAATTTACCAAAAAAAATATTTATGTCCATAGCAAAAAATGCTTTCCTATACATTAATTAATTTATGCAGAAAGCTAAAAAATGGACAAAAATATAAGGGTGTGTGTACGTATCTAAACACCATAATAAATAATAAGTTTTATTTTTAATTACCACCGAGGGATACAGTCAATATAGAAAAATTAAATTTTCTCTGTAATATTGAAATATCAGGCTTTTGCTATTTATATAAAAATAATTTTTTCAAATATAATTTTTCTTATAAAAAATTCTTTTTTTAAAAATACTTCCATTTAAATCCTATTGAAATGTTGTAATGGCCTTTGTCAACAAAAATGAATTGCAAATTTATTAAATTTTAAATTTTATAAATTTATTTTTAATTGTACTAATTAAGTTAGTGACTCTTTGAAAGTAATACCATTTAAAATACCTGTTCGTAGCGCTTACATAATGCGACTCATGGAATTGTTAACTATAGCCTCCAAAGTACTTTAATGGACTAAGAGTTCAATAGACTATAAGTAATATTTAAAAAAAATATTTTTTTTGTATACCTTTATCACTGTTTGGATCATTCCAAAATTTTCCATGACTAAGTGAAAATTTCCCAAATTCTTGTCCCTGGTGTTCTGAATAAATCCAATTTTTCTCCCATGAATCTGCAATACATAAATAAACTTAGTTATGGAACTTATGGAATAAGTAATGTTTTTGAATAAACTAATAATCACGCACACACACACACACACACATACATACACACACACACACAACTCCGCTACAACGGTCCCAAGCCCGGGGCCCCACTACCCAAGAGGTGGGGAAGGAGGAGGGGGAGGAGTAACAACCTCGCTTAAAAAACCAAGGTGCATCTGGCCCGGATGCTAGCACTTTGTTAAAGGGCCCCTTCCTAGGCTACAGGAGCTAACGGTGCTGCCACGAAAGTCCTCGGCACCCCAGCACTGTTTAGAATTACCGAAACATCAGGTATCTAGGGTGGCAAGGACAATCAATCAAGAAGCGTTCTCAAACATATGAGTACCCAGGCAGGCATTACTAATCCTGCCGTCGATTCCGATCGGGTATCAGCCCCGGTGGTCGACGCTCGCCTCCTTGGGGATAAACTCCTTGGATCTGGGAGAGGCGAAAGTACGCTTTCGATTCAAAACACAACCAGCCCCGTTGTAGGTAACCTGGCACGGGAAGGCAATGGTAATGCTAAAGGAAAGACGGCAGAGACTATGGAGGTAGACGCAGATGGCGACAAGCGAGCAGAAAGCGCGACCTCCAAAAACGTGCACCTAGATCGCCTTGGCAGCAAAATCAATGAGCTGATCGATTATGTCAGGGACAGAAACAATATGCACAAGCAAATTAAGGATCTCGCCCGGAGCATAAGGGCCAGCTACAGAACTCTTTGCTCTGCAGACGATAACCTTATGCAGTGCCAACGGCCAGGAACTAAGGGCAAGGTGACCCAAACAACCCCTGGCCTTCTGGAAAGGGCAATTAGCCTAGCAGAGGCGAACGAAGTGACCCCTAAGCCGGTCGGCAAGGGGAAACCACAGCAGGCTAGCCGCGTTAGTGGGGCGAGCTCTACAAGAAGAGTAGCCGACGACAATGTCCACCAGAGGGAGAAAGACTCGTGGCAAGAGGTGGTGACAAGGAAGGCAAAGAAGAAAAAAGAAAAAAGCGTAAACAGGAAGGATAACACTGGTGCTCGTGGCCAAGACCAAAAAGGCACCAGAAAAAGTAGGACGGCAAGAGCAAGACCCCCTAGACCTGACGCCTTAGTCATCAAGGCCGAGGGTGGAAAAAGCTACGCCGAAATCCTAAAGAAAATGAAGGCAGAGCCTAGCCTAGAAAAGTTAGGAAACAGCGTACATAGAATACGCAAAACGACAGCAGGAGATCTGCTACTCGAACTACGACGTTCCAAGGAGGTGGAAACAGCTGAGCTCCAGGAAGCGGTGAAAGCAGTACTAGTGGAAACTGCTACAATCAGGGCGCTGCATCATGAAGAGGCCTTCGAGATTAAAGATCTTGACATGCTGACCACTAAGGAGGACATAGTGGACGCACTACGCAAAAATAACGAGGAAGGACATAATTTCGAACCTACGGCGGTTAAGTCGCTTCGTAAAGCCTATGGAGATACGCAGAAAGCAATAGTACAACTACCTGCCCAGATAGCTCAGAAGTTTATCAAGGGTAAGAAGATAAGGATAGGGTGGGTTATCTGCCGAATAAGAACAATAAAGCGAGACTCCCGCCCGCTCAGGTGCTATAAATGCTTGGGCTTCGGCCATACTGCTGCAAGCTGCATTGAGCAGCACGACAGAAGCCGCTGCTGCTACAAATGTGGCTCAGCGGGACATGTAGCGAAAGACTGCACAAACCAGCCCAGCTGCATTCTCTGCAGAGGAAAGGACGACGTAGAGAAAAGCGACCATGCCGCAGGTAGCTATGATTGCCCAGCGTACCAAGCGACAGTGAAAGCCACAAAACAAAGAAGATGAGAATAGTACAGTTAAACCTGAACCACTGTGAGACAGCTCAGGACCTTCTCTGTCAGTACGTCTGTGAGCAGAAGATTGATGTCGCTATAATCAGTGAGCAGTACAGAGATCTTGAACAGCCAAGGTGGGAATCCGATGGATCCGGTAAAGCAGCTATTTGGGCGTGCAGAGACCTTACCTTTCAAAGTAGGATGAAAGTCAAAGAATCAGGTTTTGCCAGCGCAAAGATTGAGGGTATACAGGTATACAGCTGTTATGCCCCACCAAGTGCGCCAATAGATCAGTTTCAGCAGTTCTTGGACCGGCTAGTACGAGATGTCAGGGCTAAAAAACCAGCTATTATAGCTGGGGACTTTAACTCATGGGCGGTTGAATGGGACAGCCGAAAAACCAATAGAAGAGGACAGGCCCTACTAGAGGCATTCACACTTCTGGACTTGGTGCTGGTGAACGAAGGCAACGTACCAACCTACAAAAAGGTGGACGCCGAATCAGTGATCGACTTAATATTTGTTAGTAGATGTCTGGTAAAAGAGGTGAGTAAATGGACCGTAAGCGATCACTTCACTAATAGTGATCACCACGCCATTATAATGGAGCTGGGCACACAAAACATGGTACACTGTACTAACCCTATAAGTACGAAAATGGAATGGAAAGCCAAGGAGTACGACAAGGAACTATTTCTGATGATGTTAGGAAATATCCAATTGACGGGATCAGCAGAACACAAGGCTGAACAAATGACAAAATGGCTCACCCGAGCCTGTGACGCAGTTATGCCAAGAAAAGTGCCCAATCAAAGATGGGCACCAGTATATTGGTGGAACGAGAAGATTAGATCAGCGCGTTCCGCCTGCCACCGAGCACGAAGGCTGGAGCAACGGGCAAGGAAAAAGTTTTACCGAACCGGTATTGGAAGCGAAGCTGTAGAAGAATGCAGCAGAAGAATGAAAGAAGCCAAGTGCACCCTCAAGAAGTGCATCAGTGAAAGAAAGCAGAGATGTCATAAGGAGCTGCTAGAAGAGGTCAATAAAGATCCATGGGGCAGGCCCTACAAAACAGTTATGAAGACACTCGAAGGAAGCTATATACCCCCACCAAAGTGCCCAGAGGTACTAAAGAGGGTAGTGACAACACTTTTTCCAAGTCAGCCGTACGCACCATATGCTATAGCAGAGGAAGTGCGGGAAGAAGATATACCTCCAATTACAGTTGAGGAGCTACTCGTAGCAAGCAAGAGGGTAGGAAACAATAAGGCTCGCGGTCCTGACGGCATACCAAATGTGGCGATGAAGCATGCAAGCAGGCTAAACCTGAAGAATTTGTTGGCCTCTACAATGCATGCCTAGCAGAAGGGAGATTTTCGACGAACTGGAAAAAGCAGCGACTTGTGTTGTTACCTAAGGGTAGCAAAGCGCCCGGAGGGGAGACATCGTACAGACCATTATGTATGATGGACGCACAAGGAAAAATACTGGAGCGCATTATCAGCAGCAGGATGGAGTGCATAATCGAAGAGACCAAGGGGCTTGCCGAGCACCAATATGGCTTTCGGAAGTGCCGATCTACTTTGGACGCGATCGGCCTAGTGGTAAATACAGCCCGAGCAGCCATCAGTGGAAAACGGTGGAAGGGCGGAACAAAGAAGTACTGTGCAGTTATTACTTTGGATGTCAAAAACGCATTCAACTCTGCAAATTGGACGAAGATACATGAAGCGCTTGAAAAGCTTGAGGTGCCCACCTACATCAGGAAGATGATGGCCGACTATCTGAAGGACAGAACTTTACTGTACGAAACGGATTGCAGCATTGAAACCTACAAGGTCATGGCAGGTGTTCCACAGGGATCAGTACTGGGCCCGCCATTGTGGAACATTATGTATGACGGAGTGCTGAGACTACAACTCCCGCGGGAGGTTATGGTAGTAGGATTCGCAGACGACATAGCTCTTGTAGTAGTAGGGAAGGAAAAAGAAGACGTCGCTGAAATCACCAATGAAGCGATCACCACCATCCACAGGTGGCTGAGAGAAACGGGACTTGAACTCGCTGGACACAAGACCGAGGCGATCCTGATATCTAGCAGGAAGAAAATGGAGACGATCGCCCTAATGATAGACGGCCATGAGATAACCTCTAAATCGACTATCAAGTATTTGGGCGTTACTATAGACGAAAAGTTGACGTTTAAACAGCACCTTGAATTAGCAGGTGAAAAAGCGTCAAGAACGATGGCTGCTCTATCTCGGCTCATGCCGAATGTCGGTGGAGCTACTCAGAAGAAAAAGAAGCTGTTAGCAAGTGTCAGTACATCGATTATGCTGTACGGGGCACCAATTTAGGCAGATGCAATGACAATAAAAGCCTATGCGCGGAACCTGTCATCCGTGTATAGACGGAGTGCGCTAAGAGTAGCGTCTGCTTACCGCACGGTATCGCACGATGCAATAAGCGTCGTGGCAAGCATGCCACCCATCGATCTCTTAGCACTAGAGAGGAAGGCCATATACATGGCAAAACAGGAGAACAGCGATAAAACGAAGGCAGAAATCTGGAACGCTGCCAGAGAACAAACAGTAGCTGAGTGGCAGAGAAGATGGGACAGTAGCCTGAAAGGACGCTGGACGCACCGACTTATACCAAAGATTGAAGACTGGATCACAAGAAGACACGGGGAAGTAAACTACTACCTCACGCAATTTTTGACGGGACATGGATGCTATCGAGCATACCTGTGTAGATTTAATTTAGAAGACTGCCCAGCATGTTTGGACATGTGCGAGCACGCTGAGCACGTTTTTTGCTACTGCTCGCGTTACCAGCAGGAGCGTGAAGAGTTTGAACGCTACCTCCAGACCAGGGCAACTCCTGAGTCTATTATGGTAGCTATGTTCGCCACCGCTGAGGGCTGGCACGTGGTTAGTAACTACGCCACGGTCATCCTCAAGAAAGTGAGGGGCGACGAAGAGAGAAGAAGACGAGAGATGCTGCAAGAAGCTGACGACCGGACGATGCGGTAAGAAGTAGACGGCAGCCTATAATGAAGAAGGTACGATACTAGATATGGACGCATAAGGAATGACAATCACATCAAGGAGACAAGGGCAATGTCCCTATGCCCCCCCGCGAAGTAATACTTGACCGTGGTACCGCGGGGGAAAAAGGCACTGAAGACGGAGCTTGGCCCTCCTCACCGACAAATCAATAAGGAGAGCGAAGAGGATTCGGGTTGCAATTGGATTCTATATTCGGTCGCAAAACGAAGGGTTTTAGTTGGTGAGAATCCAACACACGGTGGCTGAGGCCATGTCATGGTCTATTAAGATTTTTCCCTCCAACCTCTTTCTCCAAAAAAAAAAAAAAAAAAAAACCTATATATATATATATATAGACATACATACACACGCACACGCACGCACACTCGCTTCGCTTGCCAACCTCCTAACGCAAATTTCAAGTAGAATAAAGACTTAATTTATAATAAATTTGATAGTATATTATTTCGCGCAAGTGTGCGGATAATAGGGAAATATCGCCCCCAGTTGACGGTCTCGTAGGCACACTACGCAGCACCCTTATCACGGCTACATTACTCTCGTAGTTGTGTAAGGGTAGGAAAATCTTGAATCAATGCAACCTACTATACGTTGATGATGGATCTGAAACTGACTACCAGTGCATTCCCACCATATCGGCATCAGAAATTAACAAATCTAACGTTTGAAATTTTTGTGTCCGATACTCTCACACGGCTTCGCAGTTTCGATCAAGGAGCAGTCAGCCCATTTCAGGAATTTGTCCTTTTGTTTCCTCCTAGAGAAAACTTTGTTACAGTAAAAGTTTTTGTTTAGTTAATACTTCTAGAAAATACGTTTTAGTGTGTTAGAAGTTCAAATAAAACGTTTTTAGAAAATGTCCGTATGGATGCGTGTGTATGTATACCGTAATATTTCTGGAACTACTCCGTCAATATCAATAAAATGTAACATGTATATCTATTTTTGGATTCTAAATTTGGGAAAAATAGTTATTTTTTATTTTCTAGTCTTTGTTTTATGGCCAATATTTGATTGATTTTTCGAAAACACTTTTTTGCCTTTTTTTCAATCATCCGATTGTTACAAACAATTCAGCTATAATGCATTTAAAAGATAATAAAATTACCTACTTTTCCCCGCTTGGTCCTTAATATGGATTGTTCTGTTCGGCAGATAAAATGAAAAAGCTGATTTAAAAAAAAAAAACATTTCTCTGACACTAAACGTCATAACCTCACGAAAAAATTATGTTGATAGGTCACGTGTCAAACTATATCCCATTAAACAAAATTCAGTAATAAATCGAAAATTGAAAAAACATGTGTTTTTTGTGCCTTGGTTAAGGATTTAAAAAGGGCACTTGTGCGTTTCAAATCCCTATGGTTCTTAAGAAATCGAGTTTTGAATATTTTTTGCAATTTTTTTGATTCCTACATTTCTATAACAATGTAGTCAAATGCTTCAAAATTTTATTTGATGATTCACTATAAAAAAGCTATTTTCTGTTAACATTTTAAATGATTTCGTTGAGCGATTCTCAGTAAAGTGCTGAAATGTAAAAACCAATTTTTTTAAAAATTTTGCTTCTTATAGTGGTGTCGTTGCACGTTGTTAAAATGCCTCCCTACGAATAGGATGGGAAATTCTACATTTCAAGCATATTTTAAAAAAGCTAGAGCTCAAATGATGCACAAAATGTAACAAATATAATATTTGAATATTACATATATCTTCTGATCAAGCTACGTATTTATCAAAGTTAGTATATAGAAAATGTATTTAAAAACATTTTTAAAAAGTATTAAGATATACTATATATTAAAACAATATTTTATTTATTGTAAATAATAAAGTTAGAGGAAGCTACGTGCCAATTAATTGGCAGCGTTTTTTATATTGTAGAATCAATATTAACCATCAATCAATAGAACCATCGACTGAAGGAATTTCTCAAGCAATCCAATCGAACAACGAAAACTATTTACTACAACACAACTCAACAGAATAATCTACTGAAATGGGCATCACCTCTATTTAAAATTTCAACTTCATCGTCCAAAATAAAAAATACAGAATTACAACCCATACCAACCGCTACTGCAAAATGTGATGATGCCTTTAAAAATCCGTCAAGGAAAAAACTGTGAAATAAAGCAACGAACGAAAATGATGAGTCCCTAGTGGACGCAACGAATCAAATATAACTCAATCGTTGGAAAGGGCCAGAACTCACATACAAGAAACAGCACATAATTACGTTATAGATTTCGATCAACTGCAGAAATTCTTAGAAGAAACCCATGACCAAAATAATGTATTTCAAATATCACAGAATTTCTCAAACGACACTGAAGGTTTAATCACAATGATGGATGCTATTTATGAACAACTAGAGTCGCAAACTAAAGGCAAGAATTACTCATATGAAAAAAAGGTACGCGCATCCGCTAACCTTACCGATTATTCTGATTCAAACTCAATAAGTTCTTACAATATAGTCATATCTTTAAAAAAATACATAAATAAAAATAACAAATGGCTAATTATCAAGAAAAAAACTTAAAATTACTATTCCGGAATGCTAGAAGTGTCAAGAATAAAAAAAGATGAACTCGCCAAAATTATCAGAAGCTTAGACATACTTATTTGTGTCGAATCTTGGCAGAAGGTGGTGGAATAATGATGTTAATTCGAAATAACTTAGTATATTACGAAAATATTACACAAACTTGAAATCTCCCATCGAAATTGTTATATGCTACAGAGTCCCATGTTTCAATCCCAATTTTATCCCAGGACCAATGGGACAAAATTATTCGAAATATAAATACTAAAAACACGCACAATCCTAATGATTATTTTAATGCTCATAATGTTAGTTGGAATTGTGAAAAAACTGATACAAATGGTAAAAGATTTTATAATGCAATCGAAAAATCAAACTTGATTCTTCACAATGCAAATTCCTTGAGCTAATTTAGCAAATCAAATATCGACCCAATAAACAAATATTCTAACATAAACTTAATTCTTTCCATTGTTAATATTTCGGATAAAATTAATCTTAAGGTAGAAACTTGGGGCTCTGATCACTATCCAATCAAAATAGAGATCAAAGTGGAAAAACATATATATCGAAAGAAAACGTTCAATATCAAGTCAGTGCGAACTAATTGGGACGGTGTCTACCGACATTTAGAAAATGAATTTTACCAATTATTCTCCAGCAATTATGATCTTCTAGACGACAGTGAGAAATACGAATTGTACATAAATATAATATTGGAAGCAGTAAAAAATAACACACCAAAGAAATAAGTAGTAAATGATAAAAAACATAGAAACCCTATCGCTGGGTGCGACGCGGAGTGTGACAAGGCGAAAAGAATAAGAAAAGCTGCACTCAATAAATAGAAATTCTCAAGTAAAAATGATGACTTTATTAAATATAAAAAGTACTGCGCACTCACTCGGAATAAAAGGAAAAAAAAGTGAGAAAATCTTAAAGCCGAGACCATTAACATAAAATCTAATCCAAAATATGTTTGGGATACTTGTAGAAATTTAAAAAATGCCTGGGTTAAAACAAAGCCCAGTCACACTCCCCAAACCCACCAAAATGATGGTAAAATTCATGAAGCTTTGAACAAAATAAGTCCAGCTTCGTTTGCCACCGACCCCAACTGGTTGCCAATTTGCGATGAAAATACATTTCCCAGCTCGCCGTTCACATTCGTGGAATTCAACTTAGCATTAGAAAGTAAAAATATTCACTCCAGTGCGGGTATCGATGATCTAGACTACGTACTACTTTAAAGATTACCGTTAAAATACAAGTTAATTTCACTCGACATTTATAATGAAATGTACCGAATTAATGAATATCCCGAGAACTGGAAATTCTCTTTTATAAACTTTATTAAGAAAGGCGACGGTACGGGCGTAAGGCCAATCAGTCTAGGATATTGTATATGTAAATGGTTCGAGACGTTAGTTAAAAATAAACTATAGTACTGGGTTGAGAAAAATAACGTCATTCCAAAAAGTCAATCAGGGTTTCGAAAAGTTCAAAGCACAGTAGATAATTGGGTCAACATAACTTTACACAGAGAGAAATCGTTTAATTATAAGTAAGATCTACTAGCAGCGTTTTTAGATGTCGACGGCGCTTTCGATAACGTAAACATCTATGTAATGATTGAAAAACTTGCTATCATAGGATGTCCATCGAATTTATTAAAATTTGTAAAATTCCTTATGACAGATCGAATAATATTTACCGACTCGAGCTGGCCTAAAGCTAGAATTGTAAACAAAGGATTTCCACAGGGCGGCGTATTAAATCCTTTATTATACTGTATATACATAGCTTCGATAATGGAAAACCTACCTAAGAGTGTCACCGTTTCCCAATTTGCGGACGATATTGCGTTATATTGTAAACGATATCTCTCAACTGAAAAGAACAAAAATTTATTACAAAAAAGAGTAGCCAAAGTATACGATAACCTATACAATCTGGATTTAGGTCTAAACCCAAATAAGACATAATAAGTTTTTATCCAGTTTAGTAATCGCAATATCGCGCCAGGGGAAACAGAATTAGAGATAAAAAATGCTTAAATTAAAACCAGTGGGGCAGTTTGCTTTCTCGGTATACTTGTTGACTATAAATTAACATTTAAACAATAGATAGAACAATCGCAAAAAAAATGATCAAAATCCATGAACATAATTAAACTTTTAAGAGCAACATGGTAGGAGCAGATGCAAACACTCTCCTCATTCTATACAAAAGTTTTGTACAATCAATAACAGAAGTAGATAAACAACGCGGGTTCGGGACCCCCACCACTCCACCCTCAGCACACCTGTGCAGGTGAGAATAGGCCCCGCCCACTTCGAATGTTCTGGAAGCTTTGAGCCATGACGTCATCAGCACACCTGTAAACTCGGTCGGTAAAGAAGGGCACTGCAAACAGGTGTGCATCTATGGCAGAGGCTAGCACCAGGAGTTGGCTGCGGCGCGGCGGGGAGGCGGGAGCGCTGGGGGTCAGGTAGCATACTTCTGGCGGTACACTCCAGGAAGCTTACTCAAGACGGTACCAGCATCTCGGCGGGCTGCAGCGCAGTGAAGTCAGCTACCGGTACAGCCGCGGTGAGTCGCGCGTTGAGATAGCGCGGATCGGGTTACACCTGCTTGTTGTTCTTCTCTTCTTGTTGTTCTGTTCTTCTAACCGTGCAACGTTTAGCGGTGACGTCAGGTGTATGAGCTGCATCGCGTTACAATAGCCAGTATCTTTACGCCATGACTTGGAACTTGTTTACAGCCAAAGTATTTCGTTATGGAGCGAATTTTCTAGAGCACGTGTGCTTTTCTACAAATTAGCTTGATGACTTTATACCATAGCGGGTTTCTGGTTTCACGCGTTTATTAAATGCAGCTACATATTGGTTGGCAATGTCAGTCGGGGGTGTTAGGTTGCAGCATCTTTACGCCGTGATTGCTGTTATTCGTTATCTTCTACGAATATATAGTTTAAATGATTGCATGCATAGGGATTAGGAGAAGCAAAGGTTAGATAATAATAATAGTCGCATGTAAACAACATTTTTGTTTATTGATCGATATAACCAAATTCTATCTCATTCATTACACCTCCGATATACTGCAAGTATATTTTTTTAATTGCACATTCTGAGAAAAATCGCTTTAAAAAATCTTCAGCTATCATTTTACTCATTCTTGAGGGTAAAAAGACGCCAAACGAATTCTCCAGTTCCACAAAGACTTTGCTCCCATACTTTGTCTTGAGTTCTTTCACACCAGTGATTTGATATTTTTTGTCCAGCTCAAGACTCGATAGCTTCTTCGTCGGAAGAAGCTCCTTGCGTCCAAGACGATTAATCTCAGAGTGAGAATGGTATGAATTGCGCTACTCAAACGATATTTATTTTACTGTATCCATAGGGATATAGGATAAAAATGCAGTAGTCACAATTAAAATGAATAATACATTTATTCAATATTACTTTATACTCAGCTCAATTAATTTTTTCTCAAGTACAGACAGGATAATTTTACCAGTTCTTTCAATTCTAAACCTAAAACGCTCTCGATCTCGGGCAGCTTGCTCCCACTCTCCACATCGTGCACGTTTATGTGCATATGTCCATGTATACATTAAATGAACAGTAGGCTGTTCTTGGAAACGAACCAGCTTATCAATGCTGCTATATATTAATAACATTAAATTTACACTGTATGCAATCTCTTTTCAAAGGTGGAGTTCCATTCTCGATGCTGTTGTGCTCATGACAACGTAGACACTCTAAAATTTCAGAGTCCAGCTTCAATGTTCTGGCTGTTTATTCCAAGCTTGCTCGATACTATTTTCCGCGAATGTTATGAGAAATTCTCTCGGTAAGAAAGCAATATCCGTGGGAGTCATAAATAACAGGTGCTCTGTGCGATAAAATTGTTTAAGTGATCTCTCGAGAGATGGCGTATTGTCCCAATAAAATGTTTTCAGCAATAATACGTTTCTGTGCGCACTTGCCTTGAATGCTAATTTGTGATGTGGACAGAGAGGCTCCAAAATATCATATTTCAGCCTTTGTAGTGAAGGAAAGCCAATCTCACCCATATCGAGCGCATGAAAATTGAATTTCTCGAGCCATTGTTTTTTCTCAGCTCCTTTTACGTACACTGTGCTTGCGTCATGTAAAACAGTTTTCAACACATTTTCAAGCTCCTCATAGGCTAAATTTCCCGAACTCCAGGATAATCCATGATAATTGCGCTCCAACCAGAGATTTTCACACCTGTACTTGGCGGTGAGTCTGCACCACGGTGTAGGCGGTTTTAAGAAAAACACCAAGGGCTTGAGATAGTGTTGAGTGGAACTATGGCAAGTTCCTTCACGACAAACTCGTTTACAGGCTTTTTGAAACCTTGTACATCGAGCACGTATTCCATTTTGACTGACTGCCTACCACAAGTTGCTGCTCATTTTATACCATCTTCCCCACACCACCCTTTAAACGAGTTTTCGTACATCTCCACTCATGGGATTATACTCAACTATACGATCATGTAGGATCAGATAGTATGCAGAGGTATTAAGTGGAAAATTTGCTCTAGTCTCAAACTCGTGACGTACATCCACCGAATCTTGCTTCAGTGACTCATTTTGTTTCGAACAATCAATCACAACAAGAGGAGCATACTCGAGATAGTAGGTCTTGTTCAGCATTGGTTCAGCCTCTTTGTTGTAGTAGGCATTTTGAAAATTGGCATACATGTCGTAGGGAGGGCATACTGATTATTCGTTATATTGAGATAGAGGTTTCCATAGGGATAGTGTTGAGAATTGAGAAAGAGTGTTGCGTTGCTAATGTTGCAATGATCAAAGCGACTGGCATTAACCGTTTTTCGTCCTCTGCGATATGTCTGAAAGCCGAGAATAACGAAGCGAGGCTTCTCCAGTTGGCTAGCAGTCTTTACAGTCCACACATGTTTCGATGTACTGGGCAACAATGGATACTCATATAGTTCCCAGCTACGAAAACTCATGGTGACAGGTCTATCCTTTTCTAGGTAGTTGAGCAATTTAATTTTATGTTTATCCGAGAGTACTATGTACGGCATCAGCCATCCAATTTTGATGATTTCAATTTTGTAATCCTCGTAAACTTGTGCACCAGCCACTGCTATTTGCGTCTGTATAACTGAATTTACATCAGAATTCGATCTTGTGAGAATGAACTCATGTTTGGCATTCACAACGATTTTGCGATAATCCTCAGCAAAGCCTAGGATCATACTGAGTGGAATTGATACGTCAAAGTTGCCATTATTATCTACTAATTGCCGTTGAGTCTATGTAATATCGAGCCAGCCAGCATTTTCAATCTCTGAGCTTTGACTAGGGCTGAACGATACGAATCCTTTCATAAGACTTGTCAAGCCCACATTCTTGCATCCATCAATCTCAATGGAGTTGAGTTCGTAACGAATTTCTTCAAACAGATGACATATAGCGTTGTTTACGAACGTTGTACCTGCGACGGCAGTGCCATCTGCTTTTTGCAATTTTCCACATATGTGCAATGAACTACGTGAAGGCAGCATACATAGATCTTGATGTTGTATACCTATGCAAATTTCATCGCTGTTGAAATTTGACAAAGTATAAGGCTAATGCGCATGAATCTTGTAATGCGCAACAGATTCGTCAAACATGACAGGTGACTGTATGCTGAGCACCTCCTCCATTTCGTTGAAAACAGCAAAATAGTATACAGCTTAATTTTTTTTTACGACTCTTAGACCCAGATTTTTTAGAAACTGTATGTTTTGTCATGTTAGCGCTTTCAGCACTCGTTGACGACTGATTATCCGACGGCATTGCAAGTTATTATTATAGCCTTTACCAACTTTGGTGTTGTACACAATGCCCATTATGCTTACAAGGAGACCCCCCCAACCCAAACTCACCGATTTTCTTGAATCTTTGATATTTTCTAGAGCATCGAAAAATGAGACACATATTTTTTTTATCGGCTAATATTCACTTTAAGGGGGTGAAAACCACCCCTGAAGTTCACCCCCAAAATCACATTTTCTCAAATATCTCCGGTTTGGTTTAATATTTTTTAACAAAACAAAATGGATAATATTCGTCTTAAAAATGCAACAAAATCCCATAGGTCTGATTTTTTAAGGTTGCAACCCCTAAGTTTCATGGGGGTAAAACCGTATTTTTAACTAAGGTCACTCAAGGCAATTTGAGACACTACCGAGTTCTTATCGATGTACGCGCCCTAGAGTAAATCTTGTTTGTGTATATATAAATATACTTGAGTTTTGTACGTGTCTTGAGTGACCTTATTTTTTTCCTGCAATAATTCAGAAAAATGGCCAAAAAATATGAAAAATAATTTTTTTACTAAAAAATAATAAAAATTCGTTGACATGTTTTTGTATTTTTGCCTAATACTTCAGAGGTCATCGGTAAAAAAATCATTTAAAATGTATCTCATAAATGGTAACTACAAGTCGTGAAATTAACAATAAGCCACAGAGAGGTCGTATGGCTTTCAAACAATTTTAAATCCTATATTTCGACTTATGACCCCTTCCTCCTTGTTGTGACAACGAAATTATGATTAAATTCCAGTGATGAAAGTACAATAGCGATAACGCCGTGACTGATAATTAAACTTCGGCACGAATATCATTCGATTGTGCCGAGTGATATTGGTTCATGAAATCGAGTTTCTCCGTTTACAGGTTCAGAAGATTAGATGTGCTTGGTTAAAAGTCAAGGCTTTTCGTCCTGTCTGCAATTTCGGGTACGTTGTCCCAAGGTTAAAAACTGGGGGAAGGGGTCATAAGTCGAAAGATAGGATTTAAAATTATTTCAAAGCCATACGACCTCTCTGTGGCTTATTGTTAATTTCACGACTTGAAGTTGCCATTTATGAGATACATTTTAAATGATTTTTTTACCGATCACCTCTGAAGTGAAATATTAGGCAAAACTACAAAAACATGTCAACGCATTTTTATTATTTTTTAGTAAAAAAATTATTTTTCATATTTTTTGGCAATTTTCCTGAATTTTAGTAGGAAAAAAATAAGGTCACTCAAGGCATGTACAAAACTCAAGTATATTTATTTATGCATCAAAAAATATTAATGCACAAACAAGATTTACTCTAGGGCGCGTACATCGATAAGAACTCGGCTTAGTTAAAAATACGGTTTTACCCTCATGAAACTTAGGGGTTGCAACCCTAAAAAATGTAATATTTACGTCATTCAATTTTATTTTTTGAGACGGATATTTTGGTTTTTGTTTCGTTTGAATATGTTGAAAAAAACCAAAGATATTGCTGAAATAATTTGTCAGGGGGTAGTTTTTTGCATGGGGTTTTGTTGCATTTTTAAGACGAATATTATCCATTTTGTTTTGTTAAAAAATATTAAACCAAACTGGAGATATTTGAGAAAATGTGATTTTGGGGATAAACTTCAGGGGTGGTTTTCACCCCCTTAAAGTGAATATTAGCCGATAAAAAAAAATACGTGTCTCTTATTTTTCGATGCTCTACAAAATATCAAAGATTCAAGAAAATTGACAGTAACTAGCAGGTAAATAATAGGTGTTGGAACTTCGATGATCTTATAGCCTGGCGAGACAGCTGGGAAGAATTTGTGTATGGTGTACACTTTATGCTCATTGATGTATGCCTCAGAAGTAATATTACATTCAACGCGTAATGCGTTAACTTTCAATATGGCTGCTGGCAAATCAGATTCGTGATTAATATTTGGCGGTAGTACGCGACTTGTGAAGCCCAACAATTTTCCAATAGAATCTTCTGGCCGGAAATTAATTGATTGACTACACTTGACCATGCAACGAAGGGTGTTATTGTTCGGCTTGAGTTTAATTGTTATACTTTTTGATGCTAGAGCCTCTTTCAGAGTCTTCTCAATGTCTTCAATTTCGTTGCTGCCTGTAGGCAAAATGATGACTTCCTCTCCCACGTAAATAAAAAAATATAGATTACAAAAGTAATATTAAAATCATGCAAAGAGAAGGAAATGCTATACAGTAAAGTGAAACAAAATCCAAATAACGAAGAAATAAAACTACAATACAAAAACTATAGTAAGACCTTGGATAAAATCATTAAAGAAGCAAAAATTAACCATAATAGAAAACTTACAGAAAAAAATAATAAGAAGATAATTTAATTATAAATGATGAGACGGAGATTGCTAGTAGACTAAATAAATACTACTGTAAACTAGGAGAAACACTGAGCAATAGAATTGGATCATCAAATAATACAAAACTGGACCAATAAGCAACCCAAAGACTATGTTCATTAAACCAACAAATCAAGAAGAAGTAATAAAAATAATTAACGATCTCAAATTCAAAAAAGGAGGAATAGACATGATTAATACTAAAACGCTAGAAGTAATATCGACGGTCATTTCGGATGTGCTATCCAATGCCTTCAACTTCTGTATTCATGAATCAATTTGGCCTGATACGCTTAAAGCAGCAGAAGTTATCCCAATATATAAAGCAGGAAAGAAAACTGAGATGAGTAATTATAGACAGATATCGCTAATTTCCAATATTGCTAATATTTTTGAAAAAATAATACATATAAGAATAATAGAGTTTATTAGTACATGCGGTATACTTAGTAAGCAAAATTTGGTTTTAGGAAGAATATCGGAACTAAAGATGCACTCAATCACATATCCAAAATAATTTATGAAAACATGAACCAAAGTAAGCCTATTGCTATAATTTACCTGGATCTAGCGAAAGCTTTCGACACAGTCAATCACAGAATACTGTTGGACAAGCTTATGGGTTAAGAGGAAATTGTTATAAACTGCTGTAAAGTTATTTAAGTAATAGGAAGCAAAGGGTAAGAGTTGGTACGAGTGTAAGCGATTTTGAAGTTATAAATACTGGAGTTCCGCAAGGAACTATACTCGAACCTCTACTTTTTATCATTTATGTGAATGACTTACTAAGCAAAATATCAGGTAGGGCTATTCTGTCTTATGCAGATGATACGGCAGTTATAGCAGATGGGTACACGTGGTCAGAAGTCGAACAAAAAATGAACGAACATCTTGAAAGTGTCTCTGTGTGGCTTAAGCTGAACAAGCTGACGCTTAATATACGAAAAACAGTCTATATAACTTTTGGAAATTACAGTCACAGTATACCGCAAGAAATTGAGATAAAAATAGACAATGAGCTTATATTATACAAAGAGTCAATGAAACAAAATACTTAGGAATTAATTTTGATGAGCACATGAGATGGAGCAAACACATAGAATATCTAATAAGCAAAACAAAATATCTGCTTTTTATATTCGGAAGAATAGCGAAATATATAAACCATAACACATTAAAAATAGTATATTTTGCTCTTTTCCATAGCATTATCGGTTATGGAATAATTGCCTGGGGTGGTGCATATCAAAATCGATTCCAGCTACTGCAGTCAGTTCAATCAAGAATTTTAAAACTCATAAACAAAAATACGTTCCATAAATACTTCCACTTAATCTACAACAGCTTTTTGCATATGAATGTCTTAAATATTATTACAGTCATTTGAAAGAACAGTTTATAAATTCATCAATTGAACAAGCACAGAATGACGTACGTAGATATAAATTACCTAGGTTCAAATAAAGCGATTTTCTACTTCAATAGCGGCCTCAGAGGAATTCAGAATTAAGAACTCAATGAACTCAGTTAAAAAAAAACCTGCACACAAAGATATTGTACGGATAGACAATATAGTATTTACATCAGATTACAAGTGTGACTCAGCAAAACAACATCAAGAAATGTTTCCCCACTACAGAGTTACTTGTGCAGTCGGACTAACATGTCCTGCCAGACTCAGTAGTATGGAATGAAAACTATATGCTAGAGACAGAAATGCAACTTTTGAAGCTTTCACAACTGCTACTAGAAACAAATAATAGAATCTTATACATGTACAATATAATCTCAAATAGGTATTGAAAATAACAAAAAATTTAGAATCGTAGAATTAAGAGTCATAGATAACTTCATAAATAGGGTATTACTGTAAAAAGCAAGATTGTATTAAATTGTTGAAGTTTAAAAATTTTATAATTATGTTCTAAGTGGTTGGGTTTTGTAGAGTAAAATAAGCTCCCAATCTAGCTACGTATGAATGGGGAGGCAGTGATGGTGCTTGCTACGTCTGGAAGTCCGATGCAGAATTGTGCTATCGCTGCTGTTTATGTATGAGAGTGTGTGAGTGTTATTAGTACATAAGTGTTAATTCAGTTCTGCGAACAGGGAATATTATTTTCCTCTGCAGGATTTGCGGCGTGATCGTGGATTATTGTAAAATAACTTATCATGTATTACGCGCAAATGTTTCATGAATTTATATACTGTGTAAATTTATGTAACGCTGAAATAAATAAATGAATAAATAAATAAATAAATAAATAAATAAATAAATAAATAAATATATATGGGTCATTCTTTGTGAACGTTACCCCCCCCTCCTGTTCCACTTTTCTTTCAACTTAAAAAATTTTTTAAAATACTGAGAATTCATGAAAAAATCAGGCTTTCCAATGCCGAGTGGCATATTATCTTAGAAGGTCATTTTCAAGGTCATTTCAAGGTTAAGTCCGTTTTTTGCACGTGAACTCCTACTTTTGAGCCCGGATTCTGAAAGAACGGAAGATTTCATACGTCTAAATAAGGTACTCTGAGCGGGGTTTATGTGGTTATGGTTATTGGGTTATTGGGTTTTGGGGGTTATACTCGTGTAAAAGTCTATTTTTTTCGGAACTTTAAATGTTGATCTTGTGACGTTGCAAATTAAATTAAATTAAAACTTGAATTTAATTGGCCTATTTGCCAACGCACACAAAAAAAAATTAACAACACCGATCTTCCGACCGAGAACACAACCCGAAGTACAAATTTGAAGGTCCAGGAATCGCCGGACCGAAGTGGACACGTCGCGAACAGTCAGCTACGCCAAGCTGAACTCAACTAAACAAAGAACTAAGGTCGCACACAACAACGGACGCTGCAACTTTCCTCGACGCTGAAATATTAAACGGAGAAAATCAGAAATTTTGAATAACACACACACCAAATTCTCCGATCTTGTGAGCTTCAATCACCTTTATTGTTAATGTTTTATTTTTCAATATATTTTTTTTTCCCTCAGAGTGTATCGAAAGTTTTTTGATTGAAGTGTGTTAAAAAATGTTTGATTACTGGATGAATATAAATTGTTTATAATATACATCTGTATTTAATCAAATAAATAAAAATAAATTCAATAATTTTTTTAGTGTACGAATAAAAGGTTTATCTGTTCTTTAGTCAATCAGACATTTTTCCTAAAAAATGGCAGATTCTGGGCATATAAATTGTAAATTATCGTGAACTATCTTACATAGGAGGTACATGTAAGCAAATAAAAAAGTAATAAAAAAAGTCTTTGCTGTAATTTTTTTTAACATTATTCTCATTGAGTACTAATGTTGATTACTAAGGTATTATCTCTTTTGAAAAATCTCACTCTCATTTCTCAATTTTCGAAAAGTTCAATTTTTTTTTAAAATGTCACAGTTTTTAAACTGACTGAGAATGGTTTAAAACTCGTAAAGAACCACAAATTGGTTAGATAATATTTTATCGTGAGATCTCACCCGAGATCTTACGTGAGATGTTTCAATAGATATGATCACACATCTGAGTACCCAAATTTAAGAATAATGCAATTGTAAGAAATTTAAATGATTTTGTTCATTTTTTATGAATAAAAATTTAAAACATGGTAAAAAGCGCGCTGAGAATAATTATGAAAAAATAAAAATTTAATCAAATTGTAAAAATTCAAGAAAATTGTAGCAAGTTATAAACTCTAAAAACAACAAATATAAATAAATAAAAAAATCAAAATAGCAACTTGAATAACATAATAGATGATTCTATGGATAAAATTATAGAACATACTGAAATTACTAATGCAATGAATAACTATTTTAATGATGTAGGAATGAATTTAAGTGAGTTTATTGCACAACCAATGGATTCTCGAAGCAAAATACCAAAAATGAATGAAAAAACCTTATTTTAAATCCAACAGAACTACCAAATGAACCAAGTGAATCAAGTGAACTGCTAAATCACAGATTTGGTGAAACATTGAATCAAGTAAAAAAAATAATGTACATTCCAAATTACAGAAAATAAAAAAAATAAGGTAACTTATATCTAATTATAATAGTTTATAAACAGTCTACAGATACTTCTATTACAAAATTAAAGAACATTACGTTATGATCTCCTTCTACAATTACGAGTAAATTGCATGGTATTTTATCATGTGCATAATACAAAAAGTAGAAGACGTAGAATGACTAAAAGAATAAATCTATGAAAGAACAAGTAAAAGTGCAAACATCTTGGTAATTTCTAGATAATTTTTGAATAGCTTTATATATTTCCGATGTGACAAAAAAAATAAAAAAAAGACCTATAAAATAAAAAAAGTATAAGGTGTATAAAATTGTAAGATATGTATATGAAATAATTACAAATGTATATATCATATTCTACTTTTTTATTTATTGGAATTATTAATTTATAAATTAAAGAAGAGTTGAAAGTAATCGATTGTGATAATGAATAAAAATCTTTGAATATCACTAAGATGTACAATGGAAAATTCATTTCTACGATGTAAAATGTTCACATCTAAAGTGTTATATGTGCTTTTATATATTATTGTAAAAACTTTTATTATATGTATGATGGTCATTTATTATAAACATTATTTTTACGTGAATTTATTGTTCTTATGTGGATTTTAATTTTAAATTTTGGAAAATTCATATGAAAAATTGAAATTTGTATAGATGCAGCAAAATAAATCTTACCAAGACCTGGGCTCAAATCCAAGACCTTCAGATTAGTAGACTAATGATTTGATAACTTCCAACGTGAAAATATTAAGTGAAAGTAATTAGATCTCAATCAGATCTGTATGAGATTTCTGTGACATCTACAGATCTCATTACAAATTTCAGACATGAGATCCGTATAAGATTTCATATGAATCTTATATGCAATGTTTTATTAAAGAAACAAATTTGTGTTCTTGTATTCATATTATTAAAAAATTGCTTAATTTTACTCAATAAATAAGATTTTACCAATGCATTTTATTAATTTATTCGTTTACTTGAGTTAATACAATTTTTTTGATAAAATTATATTCAATATCAAATGCAATAAAATAATTATTGAATAAAATTATTAACAAAAAGTTGTTTGATTAAGAAGAAGTCACAGATGAGATCCATATGAGATCTCATATACAATCTACTGTTTGAAATTTGTAATGAGATCTCATATAGATCTCATTGAAATCTTATATAGATCTGATTGAGACCTACTTACGTTCTCATA
This sequence comes from Muscidifurax raptorellus, assembly GCA_020010945.3. Taxonomy (NCBI): domain Eukaryota; kingdom Metazoa; phylum Arthropoda; class Insecta; order Hymenoptera; family Pteromalidae; genus Muscidifurax; species Muscidifurax raptorellus. The sequence continues at coordinate 725,938 of JAHUUD020000016.1, read as the reverse complement.
TGAGATCAATGTTTTCACACATGTTGATCTTTTTACAACATGAGCTGAACAGGGAAAGCATCATCTAGGTGCTATTAATAAAATTAATATTTGTAAAAGGTGCCCAATTCTCATAGATTTTAGATCTAAAAAGCAAGCTTAAAGTATTTCTTTTGAAACTAGGTAACAAAATAATGTATTTTTTCACTTGCTGGTCTCAAACCATATGAAAGTGTAAGAATTAAGCTTCATGTAGCTAGTTCTTCATAATATTAACACAAGCATGTACTTCATGATTTTTTTCATGTAACTACAAATTATAAGTTATAAAAGAAATGATCAATTAAGAATCGCTATTTATGCTCAAAAGGTATGAAAATAAATGTATGGGAGGACGAGGGTATACTGACACGGGACAATACTGTTATTCTTCTATATCTTCCGAATACAGCGCAACTGTGCTATGGGGCTAACGTATATGCAACATATGAATCAAACAAAGATCTTGAAAATGGAACTGTTCAAAAAATGGCCGTTATGTGCTCAACTTTTGTAATTCCATAATTTCGAACCCTTTCCGTTATCTTTTGGTAGTTAAGAAAAGTGTGTTCACATTATTATTGAAGTTAAAATAGTGATTTTAACACCCAGTCAATTGTTCTAGGTAACTTATGAAGTTAGATATTCACGTTTTTAATTCCTCAATCCCTTGGGACAATACTGTATACGCATAAGATTAACATAGGAAACATTTGAGCTGAAAATTATTATTTGATAAAATGTCTCAAAATGTATGATATGAAAAAGCATCATCTCAAGCAAACTATGTGCAAAAATTGAAAAATAGGCTATATAACATTAAGTAAAATATTTTTTGAAATTTTTTTAAACTCTATTTTCTACTTATACTTCAATGTTGACAAAATTGCCCCGATACGGCAATAAAATTGCCGTACCATTGGCAAAATTTTGTTAATTATGAGTCCTTTCAAAGTCCAAGACCAATTTTAATTATGACAATTTAGGGAACTGAAGATTTTTGTGTATAAACTTGAAACAGAGTTCTTGAACTCTCTAGAATTCATTGTTTTTTTTTCATTTATCCTGATAGAACTAAAAATCGAATGAAAAATATTGCCAATATAACTCCATCCTCCCTTATAACAAAAAATATGGTATGTACCAAAAGCTACATGGGACTTTTTGACTTTTCAGACAATAATTGATTTTCGATTGCCATATTTTTTTAATTTAAATAATTCACTAATAATATGCACTTAAATAATCCACATAGACCTTTTCCAGCTAAACTTGTAAGCCACTTTAACGTATTTTAAGTATATTTTTATATAAAAGAACTTCATTAATAGTTTATAAGAATATACTCATAACAACTTCATTATACATCACTAAGGTAATAAAATAATTATTAGAATTTAATTTACATATATATAGTATGAGTTTTTGATGCTTTTAAAATGTACAAATATTTTTAAAAAAATACAAAAAATATAGTATATTACACATATCCTATTCTGTTTACAATTTGATAACTTCTTTATAGTATAAAATTTTTATATTACATACATAAAATAAACGCTTTAAATTTACATTGCATGGATAAATTATAATAGCACTAAGTTATTTACCATCAATAAACTTTTCTTCAAAGAAAACTTCAGCTCTCACTGTATATAATAACAAAATTGTATAACACAAATAAAAATGATTCATCTTAAAAGAATAGTTATTTGTATATTTTTTATTTCTTTAACTTTTTTTTTCTTCCTTTTAAGGTTATCGGCTCAAAGCCATGTACCCAATTTCTTCAACTTCTTCAACAAATTAAAATAAGAAGTATGATCAAAAAATTTGTGCACTTGCTGTATACGATTTCCCGCAGACAGATGGAATACAGGGATTGGTTAATCACTAGGAGCGAATCAGATTTCACCACGCTAATGCGTTACTAAAGTTAAAGGTGATTTCAGAGATTCTCTAAGCACGGGCGCCTCAGGTCAAGCACCTGAAAGGTAGCACCCGAAAAAAAAATTTCATACTTTGGGTTTCAAAAATAGATTGCGCATAAAAAATGCATTTCAAAAATGCAAGTTGGACGTTTGCGCGACCTTTGGTTTTCGAGAAAATCGAAAATTTCTTTCGGGTGCTGGGGTATTTGGAATTTCTGTCATTACACACTTGATTTAAATAATTTTAAAGTTATAAAAATACTTATCAATAGATTTTTGCATGCGCAATCAGCACCCGTGAACGATGCATGCCTTCGATCATTATTTATTGCAAAAAAAATCAAAATTAATAATGGGACATCGGGGTCAGACCGAAGATCCATGGCGCGCGACGCGCGCAAAGAATCGGCTGCTGCGGAGTTGGTGATATGGTCGGAGACGCATGCAGAGTATATCTATGACACTAGTTATTATTAATAATAGAGTTTATATGTTGATGTTGTTATCATCGTGTACTTGTACAGCCCAAAGGTAATTATTTGTTGATCATTTACTCAAGCTTTTTATGATAGTACATGTATGACAAACTTAACTTCACTTATTTGATGCAAGAAAAATTTACTTTCATTTATATTTTTATTTTAATTCATAGTGTTGCATGACGATTAAAGTAAAATTATTTTATTTTCTGGGAATTTTGTTTATTGTTTACAATAAAAAAGCGATTAGCATGAGTAGAACTGAATCTGGTCTGTGTGCGCTCTCAGTAACTATGAGTAAGCATAAGAAAGCAGTATTGATTAGCATTGATAAAAATTATTAATTTATTAAGAAAATTATTATGTTATTTTGTTTATAGGTTTTTGGTCATCCAGTGAATAGAAAGTCATGGTTTCAAGATCATATTCCATGCAACGGTTAAATAATTACGCCAACTTGATGTGTCAGCAGTGCCAAAGAAATTCGTGTGATGATTTCCTGATAAATGGTAAAATCTGTTTATAAATATTTACAACAACTTATGATAACAGGCGAAAATTCACGTTATTTATTGTTTACAGGTAAACGTAATTGTCCTCTGTCATATGGAGAAGAGTTGGATGGTATTCACATCGACAAGTTAGTCATAAACTCAACGAACCCATCACAGCAGATATTTAAGAAAATTCATGGAAAGCTTCAAGTTAGCTCATGCTGAAACAGCATATAATTGTCATCTTCACTCGTTGTTCAAGGACACTGGATAAATAATAAACCAATTTATTATGTTTGAGTGGACTTGTACGGAAACTTAGTAAACATGTAAGTAAGCATGGGTTGGTTTTTTCCAAAAAATTAAAAATAGTAAATACAAAGATAATTTTGGAAAATTATCATAAAACTAAAATTATATAACAGTGATGCTTAAAATCTTTTTAGAATTTTAAAATTTGATTTAAAAACAAAAACCCATTTTATAAGCTTAATTTAATTATTCCCTATTACATTTATTTATTAGCTATTAAAAATTTGTCGTAAGAAACTTGAAATCAAGGGTTGTGTAAAAAAACCTTTACATTTGAATCTCAAATCTGTTTTATCGACAATTGCGGTGTACATACTGCATCGATATAGCAGACACCTAACACAGACGGGATTTCAAATTTCTTTCTCCTTCATGTTGACATCTTTCATTCAACAAAAGTGTAATTGTTCGAGTAAAAATAAGTGGTTTAAACATTAGTGTAAAAGGCGAATCAATATTTTTCGCTCATTGATAACATGTGTTTTAATAATAGTTCATAAGGTTAGGGTAACAAGTTTAATAATACTTTCTGAAATCGGAAGCTGATCATTTCTCGGAAGTAACAAAAACCTCGATTTCTTCTATCCCGCGCTCGAGTCTTTTGTTTTCAGTATTTTTACAAACTTGCTCTTATCTTGCTTATTGAACTTTTGTAAATTCTAGGCTTGATAAAATCACTTAGACATTGACAGTTAGTCAGAATCATTGAGAGAATTACAATGCCTTTGTAATCAAGTATTTATCAGTCATGAAATTTACAGGTACTTTGTACTCGTCTCATCTCATGACCAGTCTACGGAGTCTCAGGAAATTCTGGCTATTGTGTATAACTCATCGTGCAACCATGGTCAGCTTCGGCTAGAAAGTGTTAAGAACAAGGCAATTGATCGGTGAATCATCCGAGGACATTTTGAACTAAAACTTGTGTAATTGAGTAAGTAACAAGGGCTGCATGCGCATTCCAAGTGTTATTTGTTGATTCTTGTCCATTTGTCCATCCAAACGTTTAACCTGAAGCAATTTAACAAGTCTCAGGATAGTCAGTCTAGTGCCTCTGCATCTCATCGCAAAGTCTTGTGATGCTAACTCAGTACGGTATCTGATCTTCAAGAGTTGTCCATGAGCGTCGATCAACCTAGCTGGTCAATTGCAGTTTCAAACAGTATACTTTTTTACCTGGGTAAACTACAGCAACTTAAATTTTTTTCATCTTGCTTGATAACTGGTCATTTTTAGCAGAATTTTTTTATCTCAAAAAATCATTCAATTCAATTTTTTTTTGTGTACACTCTCTCATATGCATAATTCTTCACAGGTTCTGTATAACTGATAATAATATTTTTTTCACAGCATTTCAATCAAGATCTTGGCTTGTGGATTCACTTTCATCTAATCGCTTGATCTGAGGTAGTCATCGAGTCTCAGGATTGCCAGGCCACTGCATCTGCATCTCATCGCAGAGTTTTCATACCAATATCACCGCTGTGCTTCAAGACGTTTTCAAGGGCATCGATCAAGCTGGCTGAAAAGTTTCACCGATCACTATTTCAGTCCAATATCTGAAAGGATATTTATTTATTTATTGTCTGACTACTTGATACGTACCACATTTTGACTGTGTCAAGTTTTCCGTATGATTTTTTATAGATTTTCTTAATAGCAGTTTATTTTACAAATAGGTAAGAAATATCTTCATACATCATCATTTTTAATAGATAAGTAAACAATCATGGTGAATTTTTAATTTCTTTTTCAAGCTAACATGGAAAATGAAAGTTTAGAGTCAAATGACAGTAGTAGTGACTATGAGGATAGTCCTAATGAATCTTGGTATAATATAGAATTTGATGTGGAGTTTGATCAGAAAACATGGGATAAAATTAAACCTACTGAAAAAGTATACAAAGATGGAACCATCCATAATGTATTACATAAAACATGGACTCAAATCTTTTGCAACAAAGTATGGAAAGAAACGAAGATAACATGTTGTTACAGCATTAAAAAGCATTATTTTTACAAACGTAAAAATAAGCCATATTTTTATTTTTATGGTTATTGTGCTGAGGATACATGTGGTGTGAAATTCACTGGAACCTGCGAATCCAAGCCTTTACAAAATGCAACAGGTATCAAAGTGCATGTAAAAACTGTCGATATGTCGCACATCCATCACGAGAAAAAGAGATTTTTGTCAGGAGAACTTAGAGTTGAAGCTCAAGCGGCCTTACAATATATAACTGGAAAACATTTTAAAGCGAGGGAAGTAGAGAAATTAATGGATGACTCAGATCCGATTCCAGCTATATTAAGTAACTCTGGGGTTTATCAAACAGCTAGGCAGGAAATAATTGACAAACAATTAAAATTAGAAGATTACCCAGGGCGACCGATCGAATCTTTACATGCAATTATGGATGAAGGAAATGAAATAAAAATGATTTCCACTACTCCTTTCATAGTTATGTATTGGACTGACCAGCAAATAAAATTGTGGAATGAAGCAGATAAACTTCCTGAGACAGATACATCAATTGATGCAACTGGAAGTTTTGTTAAAAAAGTGAACATTATAGAAGATAACTGTTCATCAGATATTTTTTTATACATAATTGTCGTTAGATTTGGTGGAAAAATTTATCCTGTCGCTCAGATGTTGTCAGATTCACATAATACCAATACAATCACGGACTTTTTAGTAAGGTGTAAAGAAAATGGTGCGCCAATACCTAATCGTACTAACACTGATTGTTCTTTGGCTTTATTAAACTCAATTGCGTTAGCATATAATGGGTGCTCTTATAACGATTATCTCACAAATTGTCTTAGAATCCTAAGAGGTCAGAACTCCGCACTTCCTCAATGTTTGATTAAACGTGATCGTAATCATTTAATAATACATGTTACCAAATGGAAGTGTTTTGATAATGGAGAAAATCAGTATCACAATATCCAGTTGACTGACATTGAAATTTTAAGTGAAATGCCAAATGAAATTGTAGGTTACTTGAAAGAAATAAACAGTAAATGTCGAGCAGAATTTACCAATAATGATAATGGATTCGCAAAACCCAATTTCCTCCAATGTCCAAGAATTGTTGATAGCATAATTTTACTTTTTAGTCAATTTCCTGCTTGGACTAACGTGATGCACTCCTTTTATCCTACAGCAAAAGACGTATCATCATCGAAATGATCTGAAGGCTATAACAGAATAATGAAAAACATATACAACATGAACCGTCCAGTTCTTGAGGTATCTACAATTCATTGCTTCAGAAATTAAACTAGGTCGAGCTACTATTAAAACTTTATTGGAGACTCATTCAACTTCTGAAGATGGTGTAAAACCAACTGCAAGACAATTAGACTCAAATAAAATTGATCTAGTGACAAAACAATCAGTAAAGAACAATTGCAATCAATGGGGAGACATGAATGTTATCGTAAATGGAATGAAGTTACCACCAGTTAACATTCAAAATGGAAAATATAAATTAATTAACACATGCCCATTTGATTCAATTGCCGAATTATTTATAGAAGTTTACAAATCATTTAAAAATTTTAAACACATTGTTGATGATTTTTTAGCTAAAAATAAAAGCAGTTTTTTTAAATTAGTCAGAGATCATACCTCGACTGAAGCTTCATTTACGCAGCTTTATATTAAAAGAGCAGAAATTCTGTGGCCATTTATCAAGGTCAAAGAAAAGATTGCAGATTGTGAAATGAATGTTATGAGTTTATTTGAAAAAATGACTAAATCTTTTTCAGACACTTTAGGATTTGTGTCATGTGATGTATGCGGGTCTTCCAGAACTCTGCACTACCAAACAAAAATCTTGCAGGAATTCGATATTATTGATTCTTCTGATATGTGGACAAACTTACTTACATCCGCACTGTCTCAAGATAATATTAACTGTCGAAAATGTTCTAATTCTGCAGCAAATTTAAAATATAAAGCAGGCTCTTATATTGCATTTGATGTAGAACATGTATTTGAAAATGCTTCTAAAGATGTACCGGCTGGTTCTGCGGATAATGCCGTAAAATGCGTTAAACATTTACCACTTAAACTGAAAATTGCAGATGAAGTTTATAGTTTATTAGGTGTTATTTCATTTGTGCCTGTCAAGAATAGAGAAAACAGTCACTACGTGGCTTATCTTCGAAAACCAACATTTTGGGAGGAAAAAAATGACTTATAAAATTACGTAAATCATATATCAGTAGTAAATTTACAAGTTTACCTAGCCCTCATTGTTTATATTAAATGTACACGATAATACATATTGTAACTAATAAGAATGACTGTTTATATTGTATAATATACAAATAAATGAGTTTGAAAACATGTACCTTTTACTTTTTATTATAACTCTACTATGATTTTTTTTTTAATTTATGACCTTTATAATGTAAGATGCAGCAAATTTAAAAAATAATTCTCTAATAGTCTATGAGTAAATCAGAAACTACGTAAAGATATTTTAATACTATGTACTCATTCCATGAAATGATTGCAGTGAACATAAATCTGTTAAATGTGTGCATCAATGATATTTCTTGTTACGTTAGAATGAATTTTTTTATTGGAAAGTTCCATGGCACCACTTTGGACATGAATATCCATTTAGGATGAGGATCATGTGCCATTTTTTTTATTGATTAATGAAATGCAGTTGATATGCTATAATTATAAACAAATTGATTAATATCATAAACCACTCGTAAAACTTTAGAAACTGATCATTTCAGAGCGAGAGATAGAAATATTTGAAGGTACTGCAACACACAAAGCAGAGTTCAAATACATTTTTTATTTAATTTGTTATAATTTTACAATGATACATTATAAAAAGTACATACAATTTTTCTATATGTTAGATTTCGATAACAAATGAATCAGAAGGTTAGGAAATTGCAATTCCTACACATAATATAAATAAAAGTTTAGGTTTCGATATTGCATTATAATACTAACATAAAATTTTATACGTAAATTATTATTTGTGAAACAAAATATTAGAAAATTTGCTGTAATATCAATAATTGATTCAATCATCAACGAAGTATATAGATAATTAACAGAATTTTGATCTTAGGTAAACTTGCGAGACGTTTAACACGTTTTTTGATATTATTGTGTTCATACCATACATTTGATAAAGATCGGCAATATGCAATATACTGAACTTCATTGATATCCGTTCGTTCTATTGAGGTATAATGATGCCAATCAAAAGAAAATTTTTATTTATAATTTCAAGATCAATGGGAATCGTTTGTAAACATTCTGTTACGGCTTTATTTTCTAAATCAATTATTAAATAAGGCACACATTCACGAACGATTGTTATTTGTTGACATTTACACCAAAAACAAGCATTTCTGTTAGCAAAGTAAGTATGAATAATCTGAGAAAAGTCTTCAAATTTAAATGAAACATCATCCGATTACATGATTCTTTTTTCGGAATAAAAATCTGATACTTTACAATTTGAATTTTGGCATATTACCGTTTCATTGAAAGAATAATTAGATTCCATGATTTTCGATAAAAAGACACCAATATTATCGCCACAAAAAATTTCATCTTTACGTTTAATACCATGTTTATGTAAAATAAGCAAACGCGTTTTGTACAAATTTCTGAAATTCTGTTTTGTAGCAAATGAAACAACTACGTTGATTATATTTGTTACATTTTTGTGTAAAAAAACAATATCTTCACAATATTTTTGACAACTTTTTGTGTTTTTGTAACCAAAAACTAGTACTTCAATGATAGCGTCAAAAGCTGACGAGTTTCTTACAGCATATTTCGTTTTGTTAACTTTCTTAAGTGGTAAATTATCTTCATTACGAATGACAGGCTGCCGTTGCACTTGTTTGCGAGATTGTTCATAAAAAATTGTTGCACCTGGAAAAGGAACACAGTATTTGCTGCTTTTTTTATTCGTTTTCGTGTTTGCTTTATTTCCTGCTGTATTATTTGTAGACAGATATTCATCAGATTTCTTTTTAACTTGATCTTTATTATGCAACCTAATTATTTTTTCATCCGGCATTTTTTCGGTATCGTCGTTTACTTTTGTTTCTAATACATTCACAGGACTGCAATCAGCAATTTGATTGTAAATTGTTTCCGCAGCATGTTCTGCAGTTGGTAATGTACGTACACAATAATCGTGCTCAAGCGGAAAAAAATAACTATCGTTTACACTATGAGCGTACTCATCTAGGTCGGAATCAAAAGCGTTGCCATCATTATTTTGTCGCTGATTTGTTTGTTTAAAATCATTTGTTTTTGGACCACAAACGTTGTCATCATTATTTTTTATTTGATCAATGTCTATAAACTCTTCTGAGCTCCTATTACATTTATTCCCTTTATTTTCGGTATCAATAGTTTCGCATATAGCCGGCTTTGAATTGAGTAGCTCAGTAGCATGTTTGCTATTAGATACAAAATAATCTTCATTTTCAAATAATTCTTTTTGTTTGACATAACTTGAACTCATTATTCGATTATTAGATGTAACTGGAGTTGAGTGTAATATTTGACAAGCATTATGACCTTCCGATTTCAAAAAATTCTTATCATTAGATACTGTCGGAATGTTCACATCAATAGAAAGTTTGCTATGGTTACTATCAAACTCCTCATGTATTTCTTCAGATCTTAAACTATTTTCAGAACATATATTATTACTTATAATATCGATATTTTGTTCAATATTATCTTGAATGGATTGATTACTATTCCCATTATCAAACATTTCTTCCTTTTCAAATATTGTTTCTTCAGCTGTTAACGTTTGTCCTTCGACACATGTTTCATAAATGTTATTTATTGTTGAATCTTCTTGAACGTTTAATTTAGTAGCAACAAATTCATTTTTACCCATCCAATTTTCTTGAAAATTAAGATAGCTATGATCAATATTTTTTCTAACTTTTCTATTGCTAGCACGATTCTCACTAACAAATTGTCTGCCATCAGAACATGACTGTTTCAATAGTTCACATTGTTGTATTACAAAGTATGATGCTGTCACTGGTTGTTGAAACGTCTCCTTTAAATATGATAAATATTGCGATGAATTCTTCGTTAGTGACACACTCAATTCTTCAGTACTATCATGAATTAGTGTCGTCCATAAAGGAAAGTCTAAAAATAGATTAATTAAATTCTTGAGTAAATCTGTACAATAGTAACCATTGTATTCCATTTTAGTGTCTTCATTGGATGAATTTACATTAGAAGCTTTTATCTTCAAATTATTCATGTAATCGGAAACGGAATTTTGGACTCTTTCATTGCCAGGCGTATTGTTCAATAACATTGATGAAAATATATGCTGCGCATTTTTATCAGATATATATTTTAAATAAAGTTCATAATGTCCATTAACATATGACGTACTGATGTTCGATACTAGTTGCGATCTACTTTTTTCCGTCACTGAGCTTTCAAATTTATTCGAAACTAAAATGAGAATATCTAATACTGTTTCTTCAAATAAATCAAAATTTTTGATAGAACTTATATATATTAAGCTGCATAAAACAAATTATTTGGTTAACGGATTTTTCAGACAATCCCACTGATTGATTACTTGTAATAATTCTATGTTGTCTACACGAATTAAAACATAGGGCAATAAAGAGTTTTTACCCATCAAATATTCCAAACAAATATCATTATATTGATCTACTGTACAACTATTGAATACTTTAGTTGCAGCATCTAATAAACAAAAAGAATACCCGACAATGAATTCCGATGCTGCCTTCAAATTATTTCTTAAACATTCACGTAGGACAAAATTGAAGAATTCATTTCTTTTTTCTTCACTCAAAGTTTGATATATCAAAATTGGTTCGTCTTTTATTTCTGTTGCAAGAGCATATAATAGAAGATTTGAGCTGGTTCTTTGTCGAATTGTAACATTCTGTACCACATTGTTTAAAATAATTAAAAATATCTTGGAAAAATGATACTTATTTATATTCATCCATAAATCTAACTGCTCTGGCAAACTGTACATTACATAAAAAGGTCGAGAACATATTTTTTTTATTACTGCATTGTATGCAACACTAAATTTTAAGGAATGTAACTCATCCAGAATTTTAAATGGTTCTTCTATTTCCATTTCTTTTTTTGCAACATTCTTTTCACTTTGGGCAACACTGTCAACTTTGCCAAGATTCTTTTTTAAATTAGTTTGAATAGACTTCCTATTCTGTTGTACCTATATATATAAATTGTGCCTGTTCATGAGAGGCAGTTGTAAAATAGCTTGATTCCAAACATTATCTTTTTCCTTTTTTAATTTTCCTCTTTCGTCAAAAATAGGAAAACCACTCAATACATTGAAAATGTTAGAATAGGATTGTACTGGTTTTGATGGCATATTGCAAAGCAATCTGAAACATTAAAGCACAAGTAATTTATAATGCTGACTAAAATGAATGTTATATGCGTAACATAAAAATTTATTACAACGTAACATAAAAAGATTACTCACCTGAGAGCTTAGACTAAAGCAACAAAGAAGGTAGAAGTGAATATAAAAAACTGAATCCAGTATAGAGTTGAAATTATCTACAGTAACGTCATATTTAGTTAGAGATCACGTTTAGTTTTGCAGGATTGCCAGATTATCCTGATTTTCCATAGACTGTGCACAAGATGAAAATGAAATTTCTTTGACAAAGCCCTGACTAGTAACCTGTGAAAGAGGTATTACAAATAGTATCATATCTGACAAAAGATTGTTTCAGTTTCTAAATAAAATAGTGACAGTAAAATGAAAATAACTAAAGATATTGTAGTTTACCCAGGTAAAAAAAGTTGCGTATGAAACAGTTGACCAGGAAGCTTGACTGATGCCCATGAAAATCTGTTGTATATCACATTCAGTTTTTAGTTTACATCACAAGACTCTGCGATGAGATGCAGATGCAATGACCTGGCAATCCTGAGACTCGGTGACTACCTCAGACCAAGCGATTAGATGAAAGTGAATCCACAAGCCAAGATCTTGATTGAAATTCTGTGAAAAATATTATTATCAGTTATACAGAATCTGTGAAGATTTTGAAAGAAAAAAAAAACAATAGGATTGAATGATTTTCTGAAATAAAAGAATTCTGCTAAAAATGACCACAATTATCAAGCAAGATGAAAAAAAAAGTAAGTTGTCGTACTTTACCCAGGAAAAAAAGTGGTATTTGAAAGTGCAATTGACCAGCCAGCTTGATCCATGCCCTTGAAAACGTCTTGAAGCACAGCGGTGATATTGGTATGAAAACTCTGCGATGAGATGCAGATGCAGTGGCCTGGCAATCCTGAGACTCGATGACTACCTCAGATCAAGCGATTAGATGAAAGTGAATCCACAAGCCAAGATCTTGATTGAAATGCTGTGAAAAAAATATTATTATCAGTTATACAGAACCTGTGAAGAATTATGCATATGAGAGAGTGTACACAAAAAAAAATTGAATTGAATGATTTTTTGAGATAAAAAAATTCTGCTAAAAATGACCAGTTATCAAGCAAGATGAAAAAATTTAAGTTGCTGTAGTTTACCCAGGTAAAAAAGTATACTGTTTGAAACTGCAATTGACCAGCTAGGTTGATCGACGCTCATGGACAGCTCTTGAAGATCAGATACCGTACTGAGTTAGCATCACAAGACTTTGCGATGAGATGCAGAGGCACTAGACTGACTATCCTGAGACTTGTTAAATTGCTTCAGGTTAAACGTTTGGATGGAAATGAACCATCTTGCCAAGATCTGGAGTTCTGTGGTAAAAAAGTTTAATTAATTACAAAACTCTGTGAATATTTTGAGAGACACATGAAAAAGAAAATAAATATTAAACTATTTAGAATATTTCTCATTTAAAAGTAGCAACACTCAAATAAAGTATTGATAATTATGCAAAGAATCAACAAATAACACTTGGAATGCGCATGCAGCCCTTGTTACTTTCTCAATTACACAAGTTTTAGTTCAAAATGTCCTCGGATGATTCACCGATCAATTGCCTTGTTCTTAACACTTTCTAGCCGAAGCTGACCATGGTTGCACGATGAGTTATACACAATAGCCAGAACTTCCTGAGACTCCGTAGACTGGTCATGAGATGAGACGAGTACAAAGTACCTGTAAATTTCATGACTGATAAATACTTGATTACAAAGGCATTGTAATTCTCTCAATGATTCTGACTAACTGTCAATGTCTAAGTGATTTTATCAAGCCTAGAATTTACAAAAGTTCAATAAGCAAGATAAGAGCAAGTTTTGTAAAAATACTGAAAACAAAAGACTCGAGCGCGGGATAGAAGAAATCGAGGTTTTTGTTACTTCCGAGAAATGATCAGCTTCCGATTTCAGAAAGTATTATTAAACTTGTTACCCTAACCTTATGAACTATTATTAAAACACATGTTATCAATGAGCGAAAAATATCGATTCGCCTTTTACACTAATGTTTAAACCACTTATTTTTACTCGAACAATTACACTTTTGTTGAATGAAAGATGTCAACATGAAGGAGAAAGAAATTTGAAATCCCGTCTGTGTTAGGTGTCTGCTATATCGATGCAGTATGTACACCGCAATTGTCGATAAAACAGATTTGAGATTCAAATGTAAAGGTTTTTTTACACAACCCTTGATTTCAAGTTTCTTACGACAAATTTTTAATAGCTAATAAATAAATGTAATAGGGAGTAATTAAATTAAGCTTATAAAATGGGTTTTTGTTTTTAAATCAAATTTTAAAATTCTAAAAAGATTTTAAGCATCACTGTTATATAATTTTAGTTTTATGATAATTTTCCAAAATTATCTTTGTATTTACTATTTTTAATTTTTTGGAAAAAACCAACCCATGCTTACTTACATGTTTACTAAGTTTCCGTACAAGTCTACTCAAACATAATAAATTGGTTTATTATTTATCCAGTGTCCTTGAACAACGAGTGAAGATGACAATTATATACTGTTTCAGCATGAGCTAACTTGAAGCTTTCCATGAATTTTGCGACGTTGTACGTCGCAGCCGAGTCGAGTCGGGAAATTTCCGACCGATTCAGCGAGTCTAAGCCCGCACGTAAACATGCGAGAGCCAGACTGTTTACGGTGAAGCGGCGCCGGGCCAGCTTGTTGTCGAGCCTGCCGCGCGATTTCTGAGAAATCGGCGCAGCAAGCAGAGACACGAGCGCGGGATAGCGCGCGAAGCCAGAGCCAGCGTCTCGCGGTTTTCAGCCTATCGGCTGACTGCAACGCGAGGCTCAACGGCTCGCGCGGACCGTGAGCCAATCAGCGCGGCTCTTACATGAGCAGGCCCGCGATATGTGTGAAGCATGTGGCGCGGCAGTTCGCGAGAGCGCGCGCACATCGGGTCAGTTCTAGTGCTGACATCGTCGACACAAGTCGACGATTTTTCCAAGTGCCGCTACACGCGAGTGGTGTTGTGCTCAGTGAGAGTGAGAGAGAGAAAGAGAGTGAAAACCACGGCGGAGACACTTAGTGTCAACGCCGTCCCCAGGACTATCCACCTGTCCCGTTGGCGAGTGTGTCGCCAGCGGCTAACAGGCATCAGCGGCTGAGAGGACGAGAGGACGTCCGGGGCCAGCCAGGAGCTTCAGCCTCCTCGCCAGCCAGGCGCCGAGAGAAGAGAGGGAGAGAGAGAGAGAGCGTGCGAGAGAGAGTACCGTGAGTTTTCGCGTGCGGTGCCGGGCGCACGAGAACGTGAGCGAGCAGTGCGGGGCTCGCGAGAGTGTGTGTGAGAGGCCGCGATGCAGCGAGATAGCGCGTTAGGGGGGGAGAGAAGGCCAGCGACGGCCGCGCAGCAGACCTCCGCCGCGACGGCACATGCCGCGGCGATGAGGAAGCTGCTTACGTCGCGAGAGGCGCGGACGTTAAAATATGACTCCAGGCGCCTGGTCGAGGCTGAACTCGATGCAGAGCTCGCCACTAGGGGGTGAAGTGTGCGTGGCTCGGTCGAGGTGAAGCGGGACCGGGTTTTGCGCGCGTGTTTTGTGGAGAAGGGGCATGACGTGCCGTGGTACGGGTGGGATAACGCGGGCGAGGATCTCGCGCGTCCCGAGAACGAGATAGAGAGGGTAGTACTAAGCGAAGTACTACCCGGGCTTAGGCGACGGGTAGCCAAGCCTAAGAGTACCGTGAGGGAAGTCAGACCACATTCTAGCGAAAGCGAGAATGGCGGCGACTTACCCCTCAATACTCGTGGAAATGAGGTGGCGGTAGTGGGGCCTGCGATTGCGACCACGACAGCGCAGTCAGTGGTAACATCGCAGGCAATCAGGGCAGTGGTGACGACGACAGCGTCGTTGTCAGGTCGCCCGATTGCAACAGCTGCAGTCGGCGATTTAGACCAGCTGTCGGGGATACCGGCGAGGGGGCTGCCGGGTTACCTGGTTAGCAATCATACTGCTAACTGGGAGTATATCTCAGCGAGGGTGGTGAGGGGATATAGGCAGCCACCAGTGGGTCCTGCCAGACGCGAGGCCAGACTAGAGAGCTCTGGTAGTGAAGAGGCGTTCGATGCGAGGAATGAACGCTACTATACGCCTGCAGCGAATATTGCAGGCGTAAATCGGCGGCTTCGGCGCGGGAGCCGCCAGAGCGGCGAGAGCTCGGCTGAGAGCACGCGAAACGGGTCTGAGCGTCACAGTGCGACGAACGAGTTGTTCGCCGCACGCGCTGCTCGTATAGGAGAATTCCGCGCGAGCGGAATGACCTACGAGCAAGCCAGGGAGAGAGTTTTCAACGAAGAACTCTCTTCCGAGGGCGAGCGCGTATATAATGAGACGCTCGAAGAACTTCGCGTAGAGCGCGAAGAGCGAGAGGCCGAGAGAGAGCAGCAGCATCGCCTAGAGCAGGTGCGAGCGGCTGCTAGAGAAAGAGCTCAACGTGTAGCGCCCACAGAGGTTGGGCAGTCCATCCTTCGCGGAGAGGATGAGCTGAGGCTGAAAAGCCAACGGCTTACCTCTGCGAGAGGAGTGGGACTGCCACTATATTCCTCTGGGGGTAGCGCTACACAGAGGAGAGATCTGCCAGCTCCGGCGGACCTGGCGAAAGGCCGCAGGTCCAGCCGTGCGAGGCAGGTTTCTGAGGAGTCAGAGAGCGAGTGGGAGGTCCCTCACGCGAGTAAGCGTCGCGCAAAGAGGGCAGGAGAGAAAGTGAAGAGGGATGTGGATGTGAAGGTCTCGCGTGGTAGAAGCCCGAGAGAAAGCGTGAGCCTCCTGAGCTGTGACAGCGAGTTCGAGCGTGTCTCGAGCCGCGCGTCCAGCAAGGCGAGCTCTGCACACTCTCGCCGTGATGGCCATGATAATACGGCCCGTATCACGAAGAGGCTTAAGGACTGGGACTTTAAGTTCACAGGGGAAGGCCGGAGTGAGGATGCCGAGGAGTTTATCGATCGGCTGAGCAATTGCCGACGGGAGGCTAAAGGAACTGACGCGGAGTGGCTCAGTGTTCTGCCTTGCATTTTCAAGGGAGATGCTGGACGTTGGTTCCGAGCGAAGCGAGACAAGATTCAAACGTGGAGTGAATTCTGTCTGGCCTTCCGTCGATGTTATGTGCCAGAATACAACCGGGAAGATCTGATGGAGGATCTGAGGCGGAGGACGCAACACAAGGGAGAGAAGATTGCGAAGTTCATTAGCAAATTCGAGTATATTGTGTCGCGTTTCCATCGGCCTCCGTCGGATCGAGAGGTGTTGCGGATAGCATACCGCAACATCCTTCCCGAATACCGCAAGGCTATCGGTGATAAGCTCATCGATAGTATGGAGGATTTGGAGCGTTATGGTCGTCGCTGGGAGAAACAGCGAGACCTTGATAGCCGCTACACGCCACCCCCGCCAGCCGAGAAAATGCACGTTCCCGGCGCGGCATACAACGGTGGTGCTGCTCGACCGAAAGTCGTAGCAGCAGCGGTGTACGAAAAGGAGGTAGAGGAGCTCGGAGGAGCTTCTAAAAAGGGAAAAAAGGCCAAGGCAAAGAAAGCCACGGTCTCGCCCTCTACCTCCGAGTCAGAGAGGGCTGCGAGTGCGAGCGTGCCGTCTAACACTGGCAGAGGCAACTCGCAGGGAAAGAGTGTTTCACCAAGCCAGAACTCGGCACGTGGACAGAGAGGCGCTGGGTTTCAGCCACGCCCTGGGAGTTCAGGTGCGGGGGCGGCCCAGTCGCCAATGAGGGCGACTAACGTGAGAGAGGGTGAGTTTCTGGGGGCATGTTTTACGTGCCACAGAGTAGGACACCGCGCTTCAGAGTGTCCTGAGATCGTCTGCTTCCGGTGCAGACTGAAGGGCCACACCTCGAGACAATGCACTCAGCGGGTGAGTGAGCAGGGAGCGACTGTCTCGTGCCAGGGTTGTGGTCGCAAGGGAAGCACCGTGCTCTCGTGCCCCGATTGCAGTAAAGTAATTGCAAGTTTGGGAAACTTGAGACTGGGGGCGCAGAAATAAATAGATCTGCACCCCCGAGAAGCCAAGCGGTGAGGGAGAGAGTGAAAAAGCAGGTGACTTTCGCGAATCCTCTCAGTGAATTCAGCGATACCGCGACATGGGAGAGCGAAGAGGCCTCCCGGTTCGCTGAATTAGGGGAATTAGAGGAGAAACTCACAAAACTGCTAAGTGATAGGAGAAAGTGGGACAGAAGCGAAGCCCGAACAGCTGATCGGGAGTGTCGCTTGTCCATGCCGTCTTGGGCGTCACCAGAGAGCAAGGGAAAGGAAGCTACGGGGAAGGAGAGCATGGCTTCTCGCCCAATAGGCAACCCTACCCAGCTCGAGACGCCTGAGGGTGTTGTGGGTGGCGACTTGAGTGAGGAGGAGGTGATAGCGGGAGTAAACACAGAGAATAGGAATTTTCTGAGGATAAGTCTTGGTGGGCAGGTGTATCAAGCGCTGCTTGATCCTGGGGCAACGCTCTCTTTGATTGGTCCAGAAATCGCGGAGAGGTTTCGGGATCGATTGAAGGAGAGTAGCACCATGTTACGCACCGCCACGGGACATTTAAACAAAATCCTCGGAGAATTGGAGCTAATGCTTGACGTGGGAGGCGAAGCTCAAGCCATATCGTTCAAGGCCGCACCGTCGCTCGAACAGCCGATAATCCTGGGTATGGATTTCTGCAAGAAGTTCGATTGCGACGTGCGGCTGGGAAGAGGCTTGTGGCGCACAGGCGAGGGAGAGTGGCAGCCATTTGCCGATTTAGCTGGCAAAGAGGAAGCTACTGTCTACGCTGAATGTGCAGGCCTAACCACGATCCCTGAGGAGGAGCGTAAGCGAGTAGAGGAAATGTTAGAGAGACTGTTGAAGGACCAAGGCTCCTCGTTGGGGATGACGCATCTCACCGAGCACCATATCGAGTTGGTTGATTTTACGCCAATTCGACATAAGCCAAGACGTAAGTCCCCAGCGAAGCAGAGAGCTGCAGTCGAGGAGGTAGAGCGATTATTCAATGAGGGAATAATCGAGAGGTCAGCCAGTGATTACACGAGTGCTCCTGTCATGATTCGTAAATCGGACGGAACGTGGAGGTTCTGTGTCGATTACCGAGATCTGAATCGAGTTACCAAAAAGGACGAACATCCGATTCCGAGTATGGACTCGATTACAGACAGGCTGCGCAATGCTCGTTACCTCACAAAGGTCGACTTAAAACAAGCGTATTACCAGATTCCGCTTTCGAAGGAGAGTCGAAAGTATACGGCTTTCTCTGTTCCAGGCTCAGGCCTGTGGCAGTTTAAAAGAAAGCCGTTCGGATTGTGCAACGCGCCTAGGACCCAGCAGCGGCTAGTCGATGCCCTCTTTGGTCCTGCGTGTGAGCCAGCGGTATTCGCTTACCTCGACGACCTGGTGATCACCACGGAGACTTTCGAAGAGCATTTAAAATGGCTCGAGTTTGTCCTGAAGCGACTCACCGAGGCGGGGTTGGTCGTAAATCGAGAGAAGTGTGAGTTTTGTTGCTCCCGGATTTCGTATTTAGGTTTTCTACTGGATAGCGAGGGTTTACGCCCCGATCCTGACAGAGTAGAGCCTGTGCGAAACTTTCCGGCGCCGAGAACGGTGAAACAGCTGAGACGCTTTCTGGGCATGTTGGGCTGGTATTCGCGCTTTATAAAGGGCGAGTCCGAGCTCAAAGTCCCGCTAGTACGTCTGCTGAGGAAAGACCAGAAGTGGGAGTGGGGTGAAGAGCAGCAAGAGGCGTTTGAGGCACTACGGTACGCGCTCACTGTGGCCCCTGTGCTCGCACGGCCCGATTTTTCGAAGCCGTTTAAAGTGCAGTGTGACGCCAGTGGCGTGGCTATTGGGGCTGTCTTAACCCAAGAGGGGGAAGATGGGGAACACCCCATAGTATACATTAGCCGAGTGCTGACGTCGGCCGAGAGGAATTATACGACGACAGAGAAAGAGTGCTTGGCTGTGATCTGGGCTATTAAAAAGCTGAGGCCGTACATTGAGGGGTACAGCTTCAGTGTAATAACCGATCACAAGAGCCTGCAGTGGTTGAGGAATTTGAAAGATCCCAGCGGCCGCCTAGCGAGATGGGCGATCGAGCTGCAACAGTGGGACTTTGAGATTATTTATAGAAAAGGTTAATTGAATCACTTTCCTGATGCGCTGTCTCGAAGCGAGGACAACGGCGAAGATGCCGTGGCCGCTTTCGAAGAGATTACCGACCCAGAATATTTGATACTGCGAGAGCAAGTTGAAAATTTTCCGGGAAAGTATCCAGGCTGGCGCATCGAAGACGGTGTGTTGTATCGTTGGCGTAATGATCCATTGCTTGACCCGATTACACATCGAGAGGAGGCGTGGAGGTTGGTGGTGCCTGAGGAGCACAAAGAGAGAGTGATGAGAGATGCGCACTGCACACCCTCCTCGGGTCACTTGGGAATTGAGAAAACCTATGACCGAGTGGCTCGAGAATATTACTGGCGTGGAGCGTACCATGATGTGTACCGCTTTGTGCAATCATGCGAGGAATGCCAGAAATATAAAACGGTGCAGAGTGGCGCGAAAGGACTCATGGGACGGCGTGTTGTCGAGAGGCCCTGGGCCATCGTAGCAGCTGATCTCATGGAGTTTCCGCTGAGTAAAAACAGGTTTAAATATCTTGTCGTGTTTCAAGATTTGTTTACACGATGGATAGAAGTAAAACCGTTGAGAAAGGCAGATGCGAAGTCGGTGGCCAGAGCATTCGAGGAGTTGATCTTATTCAGGTGGGAGACCCCTGAATATTTTCTATCAGATAACGGCAAGGAGTTTGATAACCAACATCTCCGTAAGGTGTTGGAAATCTATGGTGTAAAACACATCACAACTCCGCCTTATCATCCGCAGGCCAACCCAGTGGAGCGTACGAATCGCACGCTGAAGACGATGATAGCGACGTTCGTGAAGAACGATCATCGCGACTGGGATGTGCACCTGCATGAGTTTCGCCACGCCATCAATACGGCCACACAAGCGTCCACTCGAGTCTCGCCGGCTTTTCTCAACTACGGGCGTCACCCCCGCCCTGTGTTGAGTTTACGCCGCGAAATCGAGGCGGACAAGCCGATTGAGAGGCGGGAGCCAGGGGAGTGGGAGGAGAGAATGAAGCGATTAGATGCGTTGAGGGATTTGGTGGCAAAATTCGCGAGCAAAGCCACGGAGAGGCAGGAGAAAGGACACGCGTTTCCAGATGGGAAATAGGGTTATGCGAAAAACCCATGTCCTATCTGATGCGGCGAGTAAGGTGTCGAGGAAGTTGGCTCCGCACTGGGAGGGCCCGTATGAGATAGTCGAGGTAAAATCCCCGATTGTTTACATACTGGGCTACGGTGACGGAAGGTCGCGGCGGTTGACCAAAGCTTACGTCAACGAACTTAAGCGCTGGATTCCGCCGCGAGGTGCGAGAGTAGAGAAAAATTAATATATGTTCTCTTTTTGTTCTAGGGAGGATGGAGCAGAGGAAGGAGGAGGGCGCGGCTAAACCGCCGTCGCCGAGCCAGCCACGAGGGAGCCGCACGCCACCGCGCGCGACATACGCGCAGATGGCTGGCGGAGCATGGCCTCAGCCGGGTGCATCCCCGAGACCAGCCACGCCAAGGACGACACCACCATCGAGTCCCCTGCGTGGTCAAAGGGGGGGGATGACCAGTTTGAGGATAGGCCTCGTCTCTCCGAGACGACGCCAGGCCTCAACTGGTCTATCCAGGCTTAGACCCGCGAGACAACCGACGGGCAAGCCAAGGCTGGAGCCAGTGGAGGAGGAGGAGGAGCAGCTGAGGACGGCGGCAATAGAGAGCCTGAGCAAGGCGGTGGCGCAAGGTGCGCTACCCCGGCGGCTGGGCGCTATTCGCGACGCCATCAGCGCACTAGCCGGAGTCTCCGCAGTAGCTGCGAGGCCAACGGTGCCAGCTGTAGTGGCGACACCTGCGGCGCCAGCTAAGGCCTGCACGGAGAGGCGAGCGCCATCCGTAGCAGAGGCGGAGGAGGCGAGCGAGGAGGCCGTGGAAAGCCGGGAAGCGCAGAAGGAGCTGGAGCGATACGTCGCCGGCTCCCCTGCATGCCAACGGCGAGACCCGACTCCTAGCCCGCCGAAGAGACCGCGGGAAGAGCCGATGGACTGGCAGCCAGCGGAGGAAAAGAAGAAGAAGAAGAAGAACAAGAAGAAGAAGAAGGGTGGCGTGCGACAGCTGACGCTGGCTGACCACCACGCCCACAACGAGGATGGCCAGTCATCGGAGGGCGAAGCTGGCGCGCCTCTGCGAGGTTTCTTCGGAGGGGTGTATCCGGGAACAGCGGAGATCGACTGGACCAACTGGGCCCCTACCGACCGAACAGGCGATTCGGAGGCAGTTGCCAACGAGTTGCCTGGGCCGGCGAGGGAAAACCCGAGTCCAGCCGATGCCCCCCGAGAAGGCCAGCAGGAGGTGAGGCCGGAAGAGGAGGAGGAGAGACGCCGTCGCGCCGAGAGGGCGGCAAGAGCGGCCGAAGAAAGACGGCGGCAGCAGGAGGAGGCAGCGGACCGACGCCGAGAAGAACTGGCGGCGCAGGCGGCTCGCAACATCGACCAGAGGCCTGCGGACGACCATCGTCCAGCCACTCCTGCCCCAGAGGAGATGCCAGAGACAGCGCAGACCGCTTCGCGGAACGCCCGCCGCAATGCGGCCAGGGCTGCCCGCCGGCGGGAAGCGAGGAGAGTAAGAAGAGAGGGAGAGGCGCAGCCAGAGGTGGAGGAGCCGCGCCAGAGAGAGAGGGACCGACAGCAGCGACAACGGCCCAGGGAAGGACCCGAGAGGTCGCGTCGCGGGGAGCAGCAGGCCTTGGATCGCCCGTCGGGTCGGGTAAGGGTTCGGAGTAGGTCCGCCGCCCGCAGGACCCTGGCCATAAAGCACAGGGGAGTGTGGTTCGGCGGACTGACCCCGATCCCGACCGATCCGTCGGTAGATCCAGCTCCCTACAGCTGTTTCAACTGCTGGCAGTTTGGCCATGGCCTTCACGAGTGTCCTCGTGAGATGACCCGAGACTTCTGCTACAATTGCGGAAGGCACGAGGTGCTTATGGCTGGCTGCCCGCGTTGTGCAGCTGCATATCGAGAGCACAGGGGGTCGAGCAGCGCAGCCAGGTTGGCCAGTCCTAGGAGAGAGAGGAGTGAAGCCACCGCATCAGCGGTGAGCTCGGAGGACGGGGCCAGGAGGAGAGTGCGGAGAGAGCCGGAGCGGGTGGAGGAACGCTCAAACCAGCGCCAGCAGGCAGTGGGAGATGCCTACCGATCTCAACCGGTAGAGCAGATCCTGCAGATCCTGCGGGGCCTGGAAAGGGTTTCGGCCGAGACTCGAGAGCTAGTCCTCCGTGAAGTTTACGGACGACTGCGAAACGAGCCTCGGCAGTGAGCCAGAGTAGCCAGCGGAGGAGAGCCAGAGAACAGCCAGGCCAGAGGTGAAGAATACGGGGTCGCATCGTCAATTGTGTGACCCCGGGGCGAGTGGGTGGATGAAGGGTGGCGCCCCCGCCCAGTTCAAACCCAACACTAACAGGGTAGAGCTGAGCGGTCTTCCAAATTCCTGGGACCAATATGGTTCAGGGAATTTCCTCAGCCTGGCTAGCAAGGTTAAGGGGGGAGGATTGCGACGTTGTACGTCGCAGCCGAGTCGAGTCGGGAAATTTCCGACCGATTCAGCGAGTCTAAGCCCGCACGTAAACATGCGAGAGCCAGACTGTTTACGGTGAAGCGGCGCCGGGCCAGCTTGTTGTCGAGCCTGCCGCGCGATTTCTGAGAAATCGGCGCAGCAAGCAGAGACACGAGCGCGGGATAGCGCGCGAAGCCAGAGCCAGCGTCTCGCGGTTTTCAGCCTATCGGCTGACTGCAACGCGAGGCTCAACGGCTCGCGCGGACCGTGAGCCAATCAGCGCGGCTCTTACATGAGCAGGCCCGCGATATGTGTGAAGCATGTGGCGCGGCAGTTCGCGAGAGCGCGCGCAAATCGGGTCAGTTCTCGTGCTGACATCGTCGACGCAAGTCGACGATTTTTCCAAGTGCCGCTACACGCGAGTGGTGTTGTGTTCAGTGAGAGTGAGAGAGAGAAAGAGAGTGAAAACTACGGCGGAGACACTTAGTGTCAACGCCGTCCCCAGGACTATCCACCTGTCCCGTTGGCGAGTGTGTCGCCAGCGGCTAACAGGCATCAGCGGCTGAGAGGACGAGAGGATGTCCGGGGCCAGCCAGGAGCTTCAGCCTCCTCGCCAGCCAGGCGCCGAGAGAAGAGAGAGAGAGAGACCCCGGGCACCCGGGAAGCCAGCGGGCCTGACGGCAGCGGGGCTTCCTGCGCTTCGTGGGAGAGGAGGGAACCAGGGGCTCGTCCCCCCCCTCGAGAGGTAAGACTCATTGTTCTTTACGCGAAATCTCCGGCGCGAGCAAGCGTGCCGTCGGAGACCCGTGTGTGCACGTGAGAGAGAGAGAGAGAGAGAGAGAGAGAGAGAGCGTGCGAGAGAGAGAGTACCGTGAGTTTTCGCGTGCGGTGCCGGGCGCACGAGAACGTGAGCGAGCAGTGCGGGGCTCGCGAGAGTGAGAGAGAGAGAGAGAGAGAGAGAGAGAGAGAGAGAGAGAGAGAGAGAGAGAGAGAGAGAGAGAGAGAGAGCGCGAGAAAGCAAGAGACGGCGAGTGAGTGCGCGCGGTATAGCCGGTCGTGCTTTGACCCAGCGCATCGTTGCGCTGAGGAAAAAGCCAACGCGAGGCGGGCGCGCGCGGTCGTGTGTGCGAGAGAGAGAGAGAGATAGAGCGAGTGAGTGCTGCCGGCGACAGCGAGCTGCACGGTCTGGCTCTGCGCTAGGCCGGCGCGTGTCGTGCGAGGCAGGCGAGTGCGTGTGCCGAGAGAGGTTGGCCGGTGGCTTACCAGGTGCTTACGCACCGGGAGAGCACCGAGCCTACGTGTAGAAGAGACAGTGCGAAGGCCCTGCGTGGCCGTACGACGCTTGGGAGGCTTCTCTAGCCACCACGTTGTAGGGAGGGGTTGGGGTGAAATACAGAGTCGTGTTAAATAAAAATTGTAGTATTGTTTTCTTTCCTCCTTCCCAGCTCTCCCAAGTTAAAGTGATCGCGTCGAGTCCCTCGACGAAAAATAAATCGAGCGCAGAAGAGGCGCAAGAGTTGCGTGCGCGCTGCTGGGAGGCAGCACGTCGCAATTTTCTTAAATATCTGCTGTGATGGGTTCGTTGAGTTTATGACTAACTTGTCGATGTGAATACCATCCAACTCTTCTCCATATGACAGAGGACAATTACGTTTACCTGTAAACAATAAATAACGTGAATTTTCGCCTGTTATCAAAAGTTGTTGTAAACATTTATAAACAGATTTTACCATTTATCAGGAAATCATCACACGAATTTCTTTGGCACTGCTGACACATCAAGTTGGCGTAATTATTTAACCGTTGCATGTAATATGATCTTGAAACCATGACTTTGTATTCACTGGATGACCAAAAACCTATAAACAAAATAACATAATAATTTTCTTAATAAATTAATAATTTTTATCAATGCTAATCAATGCTGCTTTCTTATGCTTACTCATAGTTACTGAGAGCGCACACAGACCAGATTCAGTTCTACTCATGCTAATCGCTTTTTTATTGTAAATAATAAACAAAATTCCCAGAAAATGAAATAATTTTACTTTAATCGTCATGCAACACTATGAATTAAAATAAAAATATAAATGAAAGTAAATTTTTCTTGCATCAAATAAGTGAAGTTAAGTTTGTCATACATGTACTACCATATAAAGCTTGAGTAAATGATCAACAAATAATTACCTTTGGGCTGTACAAGTACACGATGATAACAACATCAACATATAAACTTTATTATTAATAATAACTAGTGTCATAGATATACTCTGCATGCGTCTCCGACCATATCACCAACTCCGCAGCAGCCGATTCTTTGCGCGCGTCGCGCGCCATGGATCTTCGGTCTGACCCCGATGTCCCATTATTAATTTTGATTTTTTTTGCAATAAATAATGATCGAAGGCATGCATCGTTCACGGGTGCTGATTGCGCATGCAAAAATCTATTGATGAGTATTTTTATAACTTTAAAATTATTTAAATCAAGTGTGTAAAGACAGAAATTCAAAATACCCCAGCACCCGAAAGAAATTTTCGATTTTCTCGAAAACCAAAGGTGGCGCAAACGTCTAACTTGCATTTTTGAAATGTATTTTTTATGCGCAATCTATTTTTGAAACCCACAGTATGAAATTTTTTTTTCGGGTGCTACCTTTCAGGTGCTCTCAGGTCAGTGCGTCTCTTAAGGCATATATGCATAGAAGGAGCATCGTGTGCTCGGAAAACGTGATCGGTGTAAGAGAGAAAAACTTTAGATAAGCTGGCGCACAGATGCCAACCAATCAGAAGCGTGTGCAATAAACATAGATTTTACCTAAAATTTTTCTCTCTCTCTTACACCGATGACGCTTTCCGAGCACACGATGCTCCCACCTTGTGTAAGCTCCGTGAACTGGGCGGTTGATTTTCAAAAATTAATAATTAAAAAATGTCCATAATTGCGGATTCGCTAGCAGAGTTTGCAAATGCAATGCAAAAAACTGCGGAAGTTTTAGTTTCTTTATAATAAATAAAAAATTTTTTCCGCTATGATAAAATAAAAATGTATAGTTTGCTTCCGTATTAAGCATCTGTTATAACTAAAACTTGTATGAACAGTTTGCAAATTAATTATGGATTATGTAAACGAGCACGTTGATACTAAATTTGCGATAATTATTTAATAATCAATTAATATATTTTTTCCATAAGCGAAGCTTCAATTTCTGTCAGTCCGTGTTCCGCATTCCAGCTGTCTCAACAGTCCATCTCTGTGTATTACAAGTAAAAAATTAAAGATTATATAAACAGTAACTTATATTGTTCGATGATGCCTGGGCTAATTTGGACTGCGTATAGATCTCGGTTTGTTGTACAATCACTTTAATCTCACAATCTCATCATTCAATTCTTTCATTCAATCATATTGTCTCATCACTCATTCATTTTATCTATGAAAATTCAATGTACTTTATTATTGTATTTCTGTTAATGCTATTTTTGTACAACAAAATGTACAGAAATAAAGATTATCTAAATCTAAAAATTTAAAATCTCTCTCTCTCGCTCTCAGTTTCGAAACTTCCAGACCCGGAGATTCGAGGCTTCCACCCCCCTCCTTTACTCCATACTAACCCGAGCTCTGCCGTCACCCCGGCTCTTCTCTGCTATTATATTACTCTGCTATAATAGTATCAAGCCTTTCCCCCACCGTTCGCGCTCTCTGGGACGAGCTCGCTATAATGCAATCATGTCACGTGCCACCCCCTCCTCTCTCTCCCTCTCATGCTATGGAGACTATCCGTGGTTGTATCTGTGTGTTGTACTAGACCTCAAACTGAACCGTAGACACTAAGAAAGATTTTTTATAATCGATCGAAGCACTTAATCACATGCAATCAATACAAGTGCACTTATAGAGCGCTCGATTCTGACGTAGTTGTCGAACTGCGCCACCCCAAAGTAATTCGCGGGCAAATTTTTTGGGTGGAGTTAGCATTCTGTGTAAGTCGAACGCTGATGATGATGATGCCGGACCTTTGTCGTCTGGAGGGGAGACGGCGATCTCGGAGAATCCATATCGAGAATACATGGGCAGGGCTGTCCATAGCATTTCCAGCATCGGAATAAGCACTCTCAACACTGATCCCAAAGATCATGTTCCGACGTCTTTGTGAGACACACTTTGCAACGCACGTTAATAGGTACAAAACGTACGGCCATAGCTGTTTTTGCTCGTCTTCCTGTTTTATTGCAGCAGTGCTGATACTTTAAGTAGACGTTACTAGTATCTAGCTGACCGACCACTTTCTCGTGGGTACGTTTTATTCGTGAATACTGGCTAGGAGCGCGTCGCACTCGGGAATTTTTTTTCAGCTACGACATGTTGTGCAGCTATGTACTCTGCTAGCGCACAGAGTGGACTGGTTGTCGCGAGACGTGCCATAAACGTAAGTCCTCTAGCTTAAGCGGAGAAATAATCGAGACATTGGAAGAGGACTTGTAGTTTTTCTCCTCAACCATTGAATTTTAACGGATTTTATTGTTTTAACATACTCCGATGACATACACGGACCTATGGCGTAGCCCTAAAAAGAAAGAAAAAAGAGTCTCCTTTGATATGGGTGAGGATGTGAAGTGATTTATAAGTTTACGTGAGATACGCAAGATTCAGTTCTAACGCTCAGTTATTAGACAAAATTTGAGCCTGTATTGAGAGAAAAATAGTTCGGACTCGTGAGAGTAGGCACGCGCATATGCCTATCTACCCAGGTTTATGGTCCCTACGTGATTGAAGCGTAAACGAAGGTATCGCTATCGTTTTACTGCGAGATGTTTTTTAACGTACGTTAGACGTTCGAATTTCCTAGTTTTAACTGCAATATGCAAGACGCATGGGACGGACCCCCAGTTTATTAACGGGAGACCCAGAAGTTTTTTGCATAGCCTGAGAAGGAGCTCAGAGAAAGAGTTAGAACATCATTCTGCTTATGATGCACGTAATTGAGAGACAGGCAATTCGCAAAAGATAAATAGTTCAAGGAGTGAAGTTCGCGGTGCGATTGTGCGGGTAACTGACGCGATCAAACACCATAATCCGATATTGATAAGAAGGTGTGCATGCAACTGGTACATCCATATATCACGAATGTCCGAAGTTTGTTTAGAGCAGGAACTTCGGACTCTCCTGTGTCACTGCAGTTATCGCAGAATAGCCCCCCTATACATGTCGTTGATTCAACACACCGGAGCTGTGATGAGACTTGAGGGGCGCTACTTGATCGCATGTGGTACGCGTGAGGTGCACTGTTTGAGGTACGTTATACAGTATACTGTAAGTCGTTTTTTTTTTACTCTGCGACGTGCTGTCGGACGCAGACGAGGTCGAGGGTGAGAACTCGCCTCCGCTGCAGCCCGACGTACAGGAGGAAAAGACACGTGCACGTGCCGTCGACCAAAGTAACCTCACTTGTCGAGAGCCTGTCACGACGGTGGCTCTCCAGGTGTGGGTTATGATATACGCGCCGCGCACTGTTGCCACGTGTCGCCGTTCGCGCCGCTCTCCTCGACACCGACGGCCATGATGGCTCTGTCAAGGAGGCCCACCAGGGGTCGTGGTAACGACTCCTGGAGGGAGACGGAACGTACGCAGGGTACGGAGCACCGAACTAGAATGACGCGCGCGCACCCCAGCCGCGCATCGACGCGAGAGGGAAAGAGGAGGGAGATAGCACGCTCGTAGGCCTCGCGACGCGATAGCACGTGAACCGGACCGCGAGTGAATCGTGAGTGGGATTTGGTGGCTCTCCTTCTGGGGACACAACCCCCTAAGTGTTGCGCCACCGTTGAATAGAATCCTACGGTTCGAGAGTCGTTCCATTGCGTTATTTATTTTCCCCGAAGTGCCACGCCAGTCAGTCCAATAACTACCTTCCTGCCCCCCCCCCCTTTATCGAGATCGGAAGAGTCCGAATATACGTTCGTCGAGTATTCCAGTGTATAGTGGTTGTTGCTCGGGTGACTTCTCATTCGTGAAAAGTGCAACATCAGAACTCAAACACTACTTTTGTTCTATTTATTTAATAATAAAGTATTCTTTTTTTCAGCCTCACCCAATCTTCTCAACGAAGTTGATGCCGAGGATAGCGATGCCACGTTTTATAACGTGTCGTCGCCACAATTCCTACACGAAGAGTTGACCGATGATGAGGAGGAAGAAGCTATGGACACAACTGCTCCTCCAGTGAACCTCGACAACGAGGTTGCTCCTGGTGATGGGGATGGAGCAGCTCGTGTTGTAGCGTTTGCGCGAGGAGAGCAAACGCAGCGGTTGGATGTAGCAGCTGTAGCAGAGGAGGAGGAGAAGGAGGAGGAGGAGGAGGAGGAAGCACTATGAAGAAGTCAGGTCCGAAGCTAGAGTGACTGCGCAAGCTGTGTATAGAGTGGCTGCTCCAGCGCCGCTACGAGAGACATGCGGATGTTATTTTTTAGTTCGCTGTTCTTCGCATCGCAAATAACGCACGTGCCCGTGAAGTGCGATGGATGAACAACGAGCTGAATAGACATCGACGCGTTTTTGTATGACTCCAGCCGAGATGTGCAACTTATTTAATGACGTATATGATGACGTATATGAAACTTGCAAGAATCCTCGATGGGAAGAATAAATAGTTGCTTCGTTCCAGTCGACGGTGGCAACGTATCTAGCAGCAGTGAACATCGCTCTCTACGATCGTCAGACTTTCCGTCATCGGGTCCAATGTCACCATCATCATCATCATTAGTATCATCAACATCATCATTAGCATCATCATAATCATCATCATTATCCTCATCATCTTCATCATGGATGGTCTCTGACGAACCACAACCGGCCGTACCACCAGCGCCAGGCGGACATATAACTGTGTCGTCAGCGATGGCAGTAGCAGAATCAGAGTCGATTGCACCAGAGGTTGGTAGAGCAAAGGGTCATAACGCTGCAGGGGGTTCGGAGGATTTAGCAGGTAGCAGCAGGACCCATAGTTTGGTGATCCCGTTGCACAGTGGCGTGTTTTGGAATTTGTGTCAAAACCGTATATCTTCCAAACGAAATGAGCTAGGATAATGAAATTTGGTATGCTATAAGATAAAGTGTTTTAGAATATGGTAAAAATAGTCCCGATATTCAAATGTATTTACATAACCTCAAAATTAATGCCCAAACATAGGAAATTTCGATAAAAATGTATTAACTTCTATCCGAAGCGTAGAGAAAATAGATAAAATTAATTTCTGCACATGTTTTTCAATGTATTTTTTCACGCTGAATCGATATCCGGTGGTTTAATTGCCGCAGAATGCCTCACTTTAGAGAAAAACACAAATTATCGCATTTTTGCTGATTTAACTACTTAAAATGCTTATTTTCGGCCATTCGTGCTTCAAAACTACTTTAATTTTATAAAAAAAAATGTTTATAGGTTGAAATATATATTTCCTTACATAGTCAAATAAATATAATTCGAAATAGCGGACAATGTTACATATATCGATACTTATGTAAAATAGATAATTATATTTACAATGTTGACTACATAAGGAAATATAATTATATTTCAACGTATATTCTATAACCATATTTATTTAATTATATTAAATCTGATTACAGGTACATATCAAAATCTTACAGAATTTTTCTGTTTATTAATAATTTTTAGTATAATTATTACTGTTTTTAATTTAATTGATTCACGGCTCTGTTAACTGACGACTTTTGATGGGCCAAAACTTAAAGTCTTTATTTGGAATAATTTTAAATTACAGCATCAATCAATTTATTGAAAAAACGTAAGAATTTTACAATGATTTTTAACTGATATCAAATTACATGCCAATTAAGTATTTATATTAGAATATTTTACAGGGAAGAAATTAAGGAAACGACTGATACTGATGATAGTGATTCGCAGATGGAAGTAGATCATTAAATAATCAAATATTATTACAGATATCATGAATATAGCATCATAAAAGATTTAATTTTCAATAATATTATTACATTGAACTGTTATTACTTATCGCGAACGCACACACATAAGCAAACACATACACACGCACACATACACACACGCGCGCGCGCACACACACACATACATACACACACAGATATATATTATAAATATATATATTGTAACGGGCGGCGAAACGCGCACGTTGGCGCGGGTAGCTGAAGCGCGGGAATGCCAGTAGAGGACTCACAATTAAAGGGAAATTCGAGTCAGTTAGCTTTTGTCCGCACTCGCGATAAGTTGACATTACGCGCGCAAAAGATCCTAAGTGTTGAGCAGCAGAAACAGCAGCAAGGAAGCAGCAACAGCAGCAGCCGCAGTAACCACTGCCACTGGTGAATCACCGCAACCGGAGCACGGCAAGGTCGAGCAGGAGGCTCCCTGGTCAGAGCACGACGAGGATCGACGCGATAAGATAAAATAGGAATTAATACCTATTGTATTTATGCGCGATCGACTGGCGAGGCATTTGGCCCCAGTCGTTGATCCGGTAGATTTTGCGGCCTTCTCGCGACGCGAGTACGCGCAACACGGACGACGGATTTCTTACTGAATAAACGCCTTTTTTAGTAGAATCGGTAGTGTGTTCATTTGATTGTCGTCCCGATCCTTATTTCTATTCAAACCGCCGAATACCGCCGCATCCGCGGGCACTACACAGGATTGTAGTGCATACTGAGCACCGGAGCATCGTCGCAGGTAAGCGACCACACGGGCGAGGACAGCATCTCGCAAAAGCAAAGTGTAGAAACCACCCCGTTACAACTGGCGCCCAAAGCGTGTGGATACGTGGGATAGGAAAAGAAAAAGTGTTGCGCGCGAACTCGAAATAAGGAATTCCCGATCCGGCGAAAAGTAAGCGAATTTATATTTGCGTCGAGCTGATCAAAACAAATATAGGTTCGTTGGTCGGCTAAGCAGCAGCGCGCGAGAGTAAGAGAATCCGTGCGCGCTATAGTAGTGTGCGAGCGCCGAGTACGAAGCAGCTGGCGCGTGTGAGTACGCTGCGTAGCGGGAGTATTCGTGAGCGCGCGGAGAGTGCGTGCGCGAGCCGCTTGGTGGGAGCGTCCGTGAGCGCACGGAGAGTGTAGGCGTGAACCGCTCGGTGGGAGAGTATGAGCGAGTGCTACCAGTGCGTGTGTCCGCTACAATACGTAGCGCAGGCATAGTGTAAGCGCCGTACTGCAATAGAAGCGATATAGTACGCGTACCCGAGCGTGTGTGAGTGTGCGTGCGTATAGGATAGCACAGCTGACTAAGGATAGAGGCTACCCGTGTATACGCAGCATAACGCCTATTATACGACAATAAATGAGTGCGGGATCAGAAATTCGGTGCAACGCACACTGTCTCGCACTCAGAATCCGCGAAATAAAATCACGCCACAATTATTATAGTATAGGCGTTAGATTTTTATTTTTTTTTAGGCTAGCTTAATCCTGATAGGAAAGGGTAGGTTTTTCGTGTATTGCAAATACACAATAGCTCGCTAATAAATTATCAGATTAGGTAGCCGCTGCTGCTGCGTGAATTAGTTTCATAGAGTCAGTAAATTTTAGCGTGAAATCTACGCGTGAAAGATGGCTCAAGAAACCGAAAAGAGCGTAGGAGACTTATGCTGTGCACTAGATGACGCAGATTTACAAGAAGCACTGACTTCGTTGAAGCTTCGAGCTGATGGCTTCAAGTTAGCCAAAGTCGCCAGACTTAACCGATGGTTAATGGGCGACTACACTGAAGAGGATTTTATGCCAATGGGAGAAGTGTTGCCATCGGAAGCTCGCGCTGAAAGAGAGCTACTCCGGCAAATATTTATAGATGAAACAAAGCTGGATACGACAGGTGATACGATTGCGGATGAATCGTATGACCCTACGGCAACACACCCGTTAGAAAGATTGGAGCACGACCAGACCGTAGCAGAACGGTTGAGGTGGTCGAGTGATACACGGGCCCCATGCGGGCAAGGCGCTATAAAGAAGGTAGCGCGAGCCTCAGCCAGTACACTGTGGGTGATCCCATCAATGCAACTTTCTGATGAGGAGGAGGATGCAAGAAATGTTGCAGACAGACGTAGGAAGGACGATGAGCAGCTGGATCCCATGTCCCCTCCGACTCACGGTAGAGGAACGGCTGAAGTAATTGTACAGTGAGTGCGAGGTCAGGCAGCGATACAGACGGCAAACAGGAAAGAAACAACGGAATCTAGGAAGGATGAGCCAGATGACGCTGTAAAGATTCTGACACGCCGTGTGGAGGCAACAGACGACAGGATAGACGCCAGCTAACGAAGAGCGTGGAAACGTTAATGGCGATGATGATGGGTAGCGCCGCGTCGAGCACAAGAGTGGAGCAAACTCCAGCCCCTCCGAAGCCAACGCGCAAGACGTAAGGTGGTTTACCCCCACCAAGGGTCGACTTCCAAGATACGTACAGTATCTTTGGAAATGAGGACATGACAAGCCCAGTAGCGCGGCCGCGTAACATGACGACGTTGCCGGCAAGGGGCGTTAGACGTCAACCCCTGGCAGGTGCTGGGGGGAGCAGAAACACTACAGGCGAGACGAGTAACGTACCTGGTAGCAGAAGCACTACCAGTGGTATGACGTCCTCTCACAGGAGGATAGAGCGGCCGGTAGTGTATTCGGAAAGTGGCCAGTCCGATTCAACGGCGATGCCAGCATGAGCATCGAGCACTTCATTCAGAAGATGGAGGGAGTGCAGAGGTTGAACGACCTCAGAGAAGGACAGATGCTAGCTGCACTCCAGGAGGTATTCACCGGTTATGCCTATGAGTGGTTATTAAACCGGGTTGATGAAACGGGAGGGTGGAATAGCTGACAAGAGTTTTGCACGTGTGCCAAGGCGTCGTTCGGCAAAACTCAAGGATACCAGCAGAGGCTTCAAGCAGAGGCACGCACACAGGGACCAAATGAGTCTATACGCGTGTATATCACTAGCCTGCAAGGTATTATGCGCAGGATGGTGCCGAAGCCTAGTGTATCACAGCAGCTTGATGTGATATACCACAACATGCTGCCTGCTATAAAGAGAACTCTGCAGCGAAAAGACTACAGCACTGTGGAACAAATTCTAGAAGTAGCTGCTGAGATAGAAGCCACCATTGAGAGCGAGTCAGTATATAGACCCCCTCCACCTCCCGCAGCCTCACTGTTGCCGGAATTGGCTTATAAGCCAGATCTCTGTCCTCATTGCTCCAAGGCCAAGGTAGCGGCTTTGGGAGCAGAGGTCACGGGGGAAGAGCCGCTGAACCTAGCAGCGATAAATCGCCTGCTCGACGAGCGATTTAAGAAAGCTTTTCAGAATACGTCCCCGACAATGTCACCACAGCGGCGAAAGACTTACCGCAGTGCCAGCAGAGGCCGTAATAGAAGACTAAAGAAAAAGGACAAGGAGACTAGCCCACCACGGAAGGAAAGTCCGAGGTCGGGAAATAAGTCGAGGAGCCCCAACAAACGAAAAACGAACACCTACAAAGACGTAGAGTGTTTTAACTGCGGTAAAAAGGGCCATATCGCCAGGATGTGTAGACATCAGTCGAGAAACGTCAAAAAGGAGACGTAGGCGAGGCCCTACATCTCTGAGGAGGGCGCAGCATGAGACTGGGACTAGTTCAGCGCGCCAGGCCTCGCCGGATGATTTCAATCTGATGATCGAAAAGCTAACCAAGGTTAGCAATGAGGCGCAACCCAACCTAAATGACGATGAGTCACGCTATTGGGTAAAAGTTGGGATTGGAGAGTTCCAAGTGCGAGCGCTCTATGATCCGGGAGCGGTGTTGACAGTAATGGGCACGCTAGGTTTACAAATAGCCAGTGCGTGTGGGCGCAAGATACGCCCGTGCCAAGGTCGACAAGCACAATGCGCCAATGGACAGACTTCAACGCTTGTGGGTACAGTAGACCTGCCATTTGAAGTTGAGGGAGTTCAGAGAGAAGTAACTGTAGCAATATTGCCAGATGCAATTGAGAGCTGCCTAGTCGGAGCAAATTTTGGCAGACTTTTCGATGCAGTACACGACCCAAACGAGGGAGTGTTATACTTGAAGCGCGAAAAGAAAATAGTACAGCTTCAACTGGCAACGCTCGGAGTTACAGGTGTGCTCAATATAGCCGCAGTAGGTTTAGCGAGGATAACGGAGGACGAACGCGCTAAGCTGAACAGACTTTTGGCTAGGATGAAACCAACCCAGCCGAATACGCTAGGTCGCACTCAACTGATTGAGCATGACATCGACATTGGTACTGCTAGACCCATAAAGCAGAAATATTACCCGGTGTCGAGGATGATGGAAGAGGAAATGCACCGCCAGGTACATGAGATGCTGGAGGCGGGCATCATTGAACGAGCGACAAGTGGTTGGTCTAGCCCCGTGGTTTTGGTGCGCAAAGCGAATGGAAAGTTTCGTTTTTGCGTTGACATTCGGAAAGTTAATGCGCTATCAAAAGCTGATGCTTATCCTTTGCCGAACATGGATGATATACTGCGTAAACTATAGAAAGCGAAGTATATTTCGACACTGGATCACAGTAATGCGTATCATCAGATACCGCTCAAGAAGGATGCGAGACCAATCGCGGCGTTTACGGTGCCAGTTCTGGGTTCGTTCCAGTTTAAGCGCATGCCTTTTGGTTTAGCCTACGCAGAAGCGTCATTCCAGAGGCTAATCGATGAAGTTATCGGACCAGAACTTCAGCCATACGCTTATTCATACCTTGATGACATAATTGTGGTCACAGAGACGTTCGAGGAACATAT
Organism: Muscidifurax raptorellus; assembly: GCA_020010945.3. Lineage (NCBI taxonomy): Eukaryota > Metazoa > Arthropoda > Insecta > Hymenoptera > Pteromalidae > Muscidifurax > Muscidifurax raptorellus. The sequence continues at coordinate 689,704 of JAHUUD020000016.1, read as the reverse complement.
CAAGTACCTAGGAAAGGTCTTGACAAGGGTGAAAGAGGCAGGCCTAGTAATCAACCAAGAGAAGAGTGTCTTTTGCCAAGGTGAGGTCAAGTACATTAGGCGTCCTAGTCAATCATGATGGGTTTCGGCCTGATCCAGGTTAGATAGCCCCGATAGTGGACTATCCGGCACCAAAAAACAGTTAAGGCGATTCTTAGGAATGGCGTCATGGTATCACAAGTTTTTAAAAGACTTTGCGAGCATCGCTGAACCTCCTTTTGCATTGACCAAGAAGGGAAGGAAGTATGAGTGGAGTGAAGCACAACAACTCAGTGGACTACGAATGCAGAATTGTAATGGGGGACATCAACGCAAACATGCTGTCGAGCTCTCACGATGCAGAGTTTTTTCGGGAAATTGCGCGAGAGTTGAATCTCAAATATGTAGATCATGGCGCGACGCATGATGTAGGAGATTCTCACACCTGGATTGATGTGATCCTAACCGACGAAGACAATGTGGTGCTGAATGCGAGCAACTCGCTGGCGACCTTTCCAAGTAGGCATGATGTAATTGATGTTGAGATTGACTATCACACGGTTAAACCTCCAACTCTCAACGGGTTTGAATATAGGGATTTCAAGGGTATTAAAACGGAGGAACTTCTGTCCCTATTAGCCGCTTGTGATTGGTCGCCAGTTGGTTGCACTGAAAGTGGAGTTGACACACGACTAGAAAATCTTAGTCACATGTACAATCGACAAGACGCAACCCATAGACGGTATAAACGTACGAAACGGACACACCTATGGACGGAATATCAGACGTTAGCACAGGAGGCTGAAGAACGTACTGCGCTCGCGCGCGAGGCTTTTATTCAGAGCAGAATCTTTGACGCGCTTGATAACAATAAAAATGTGTGGAATGAATTGCGTAATCTGGGTTTGGTGTCTAAAGCTAAGAACGACCTACACGGCTTCACACCAAACGAGTTAAATAGTCATTTCGCCGGAGTGTCCATATCGAACTCTGAAGGCGAGGCAGACCTGGATGACATTGTGTCGATGGCTGGCGAGGGAGGATTCACTTTTCGTGACGTCACCCTTGCTGACGTCGTGCTTGCAAAGGGGGAAGATGGTATTCCGCAGAACATCATTGCGAAATCGTTACCCATTATAGGCCAACATTTAGTGACACTGTTTAATACATCGCTATCAACGGGGACTTTTCCGACGGCTTGAAAGAGAGCACACCTTGTGCCGCTTAAGAAGACACCAACTCCATCAGCAGTCTCGGACTTTCGTCCAATAGCTCTGTTGTGCTTTCTCTCCAAGGTTCTGGAAAAGTTGGTACACGATCAGATTGTTGAATTCTTGGAAGCGCAAAAAGTTCTTGACCCTCACCAGACTGGTTTTCGACGCAATAATTCAACGCAAACAGCACTGCTTAAACTCACAGAAGACATTAGGATGGGTATTGACAGTGATAAGCGCCTCCTGACAATCTTGCTACTGTTTGATTTCAGTAAAGCCTTTGACACTATTTCACCATCTAAACTTCTTCGCAAGCTGCTTGGAATGGGTTTCTCTAGGTTGACGGTCATGTGGGTTCGATCATTCATAACCGGACGTAATCAAAGAGTGGTTACCAGAACAGACGGGGAATCTGATTGGTTAACAACCAACCATGGTGTCCCGCAGGGCTCGATACTGGGGCCTCTTCTTTTCAGCTTGTACATCAATGATTTAAAAGATGTTTTGTATAAATTTAAAAGCCCACGGGGGTATTTGGATGAGGGTGTCACGCACCTGCTATACCGCGGATGACCTGCAGGTATATACTCAGGTCACGAGGGATGATCTAGTTGGGATGGGGGTGGGTCGCATGTCGGCTGTGGCGCGCTCTGTATCGGCATGGGCATCTGAGAATGCGCTGCACCTCAACACAAAGAAAACGCAGGCAATCGTTTTCGGTTCCGAGCATAACATTAATCAGCTTCAGAGGCTAAACCTGCAGGGTGTTGAGGTTCAGGAGGGTGTTTTCGTGCCCTTTGTCGATGTAGTAAAGAACCTTGGTGTGATCATGGACTCTAAACTTACATGGAAGCCACAGGTGGATGCTGTTAGCCGCAAGGTTAACAGAGCCCTTTATGGGCTGAGATATTTTAGGTCCTGCACCACTGAGGTTCTGCGCAAGCAGCTGGCCAGCGCCCTTGCCGTTTCTCACCTGGACTATTGCTCGGTGGTTTACCTAGATGTGTCGGAGGAGCTTCAGACGAGACTGCAGAGGTTACAGAATTCATGTGTGAGATATATTAGGGGTGTTGGACGGGGCGAGCGCATCACCCCTCACCGCAGCAAGCTGAACTGGTTGGACGTTAGTGATCGAAGAGACTATTTCGCGGCGGTACTTGTATACAAGGCTTATTCTATGGGGCAGCCGCCATATCTTTCTGCCCTCTTCGAAAAAAACCAGTGCAGATCCTCGGCGAGGGTATCCAGGGAACTGACCTTACCGAAGTCGCGCACAGGGGTGGGCCTAAAATCGTTTCGAGTTTTTGGGACGAGGCTGTGGAATTCGCTGCCAGACAGCATAAGAACCTTGGCCTCGCTCTCGAGATTCAAAGTGGCTCTGCGTAGCCATCTAATGAATGTAAGCGAAAATCGAGCCTTACGACGAATCTGTATATAAGGCTGCATATTTGCTCCAATAGCTCTGTAAGCATTGTATTTGATGAATTGACTGTGATATTGACTGCGATAATGTAAATCACTGTGATTGACTAGAAAAGAATAAGGGCCTAGCGCGCAACTTGTTCTCTACAAGTGCCGCTAAGAGCCAAAAAACTGTACTGAGTGAACTGTGTAATGACTTATATTTTTTGACTTGCTCAAATAAAATTTATTCTATTCTATTCTATTAAAGCGATGATGGCGTCAGCGCCAATCTTACATCGACCAGACTTAAATGCACAGTTCGTCGTGCAAACGGATGCTAGCGATACCGGCTTAGGCGCCGTATTGATGCAAATCGTAGACGGTGAAGAAAGAGTGTTAGAGTTTGCTAGCCGTACCCTCTCCCCGGCTGAACGTAACTACTCTGTAACTGAGCGGGAATGCCTAGCTGTAATATGGGCGATAAGGAAGTTTAGACCTTATATCGAAGGATATGAGTTTAAAGTCATAACTGACCATAGCAGTTTGCGCTGACTACGTAATCTTCGAAATCCAACTGGGAGACTAGCCCGTTGGGCTTTGGAAATGCAAGGACATAGTTATACAGTGGAGCATAGGAAGGGCTCACTGAAAGCCGTACCAGATGCCTTATCAAGGATGTACGAGGACAGCGCGGTACCAATTTCGGTAGTCAAATGGGCCAGTGAAACTCAGGATGAATGGTATCAGGAAAGAGTCAGGAAGGTACAAACCGGACCGCAAGAAGTACCTCGATTCAAACTTCATGGGGGACAATTGTATACTTATCGCCCAGACAAAAACTCGCCACCCTCGATTGAAGACGACGAGGCATGGAAAATCGTCGTACCGTGCGAAAAGCGCGAAGAGGTGTTAAACGAGTGCCATGATGAACCATCAGCTGGTCACCAGGGACGTGAAAAGACGTACGCTCGAGTAGCCATGTACTATTACTGGCCGAAAATGTCTAGCGACGTCGAGCAAGGATCATCACGAGGCCATGGCAAATGGTGGCTAGTGATATGATGGGTCCTAAACCAAAAACGGTACATGGAAACGAATATATCCTCGTATTCGAAGATCTGTTTACTCGATGGGTTGAGTGTATTCCCGTAAAGCGAGCAAACGTTCCTACCATAGTAAAACACCTAGAGGAAAGGATAGTTTTGAGGTATGGCGCTCTAGAAGTATTTCTCTCAGATATCGGCACGGAGTTTAAAAACCATGTCGTAGACAGATATCTGGAGTCGATTGGTATCAAACATGAAACAACGCCGGTGTACCATCCTCAAGCTAATCCAGTGGAGCGAGTCAATAAGACGGTAACCAGTAGGATACGAGCGCTCATAGACGAAAACCATTCCAAATGGGATGAGCACTTGAGCGAAATCATCTTCGGATATAACACAGTTCCGCATTCAGCAACTGGGGTTAGTCCAGCGATGATGTTATACGGCAGGCAACCACCAAATCCGTCATCTGCCAGGCGCAGCCAAGATATAGCGGCTGTTTTTGCGTGTCGTTAAATAAATTCAACTAGACGCCGTGTTGTTAGTACTGATGTTGTTTATTGAATGTAACAGATTATAAATGAGGATGAATAAGAGCTAGTGAACAACTATTTTAACTTTGTTAATACAGAGATGTCGGTGACGCGAATAAAAATTACGTGAGACTAACAGACCCGAAACACGCCAGTACAATTATCGGCTCGGTACTCGTTCGGATCTTTCTTGCTTGGTTGCACGAGTAGTTCTGATTTCTGCTGTGTCTCTCAGGAATCAAGTTAACTTGGGAGAACAGCACCTCCCTCTGGTGGAGGGTATTTTCTCTCCTTCTACCAAAAAATTGGCGTGGCCAATTTTTGTAAGGAGATATTCTATTGGTTGAAATCCCCTCCCGTCGGTCAAGGCGGAGCCTCCAGCGAGGGTCAGGTTTATGGCCCTAGCGGCGGACAAGCCCAAATGGGTCTGGCGCTGAGCACGAGAGCTCTACCGGGGACGGGATTATCGACCCTCGATCGGCACCTAATGTTTTTTACCTGCGCGAGGTTACGACCGGAGGATAATGATTCTTTATTGTGCCGAGACGGGTTCCGGGTTTCCCCATTCTTTTACAGTTATTGGTCTGAGACGACGGCGGGGTTTTTCAGTTCTTTTATATTTATTGGTCCGCGCCGACGGCGGGGTTTTCCAATCCTTGAGACCTAAATTTGGACACGCTCACCCTAATGAATGCAGCGTAAAAATATATGAGTTTAAACAGCGGCTGCAGAGGAGTTACAAAATAGTGCATACGCCAACTGGTTGAACCGCATGAAAGGGCTGAGCCAAGTGCATGAGAATGCAGCTGAACGAGCCAAGCGCGAGCAAGAGCCACAAGCTGGATACTATGACGCTCGACGCAGAGACGCGGAGTTCAAAGTCAACGGCTTGGTATAGAAACGCAATTATGTGCTTTCTTCCGCAGCGGATAAACGGTCAGCCAAGTTCGCCCCACCATATGTTGGACCATACAGGATTATAGATATCTTGGGCACCAACACGTATCGTTTGAAGGACGAAGAAGGACAGGTGATAGACTTGGTCCATGCCAATCAACTCAAACGATTTTATCCGGCGAGGGCAATATCTCGAAAAGAGGAGACTGTAGCAGGTAATGCAGACTGTCCTATGGAAGTTAGAGCAGACACGCAACGGGAATTGCGAGCGAGCGAAGACCGCTCTGGAGGCGACCAGAGTGGCAATGCGCGTAACGATAAATCGCAGCACAGCGGTGTTCGACGTGTGAGCCCCCCTCAGTGTATCACGGAGCGTCAAGGTGACGACGTAGGAGACTCGATCCCGTCCCCTCGTAGGTTGCGCGGGCAACGCAACGCTACGCAGCAGATGGGAGGTCCAGTTACAGGGCGGCCAGGAGCCAGGCCGCGCGGTAGGCCTCGGAAGGCTCAGTACGCGATTCTACCGATGCCCGCACAGCCGTTGAACGAGGCTAGCCCGACAGGCACGGCTAAGAGAAAGCCTGGTCGGCCTAAGGGCTCACGCAACGATGCTAGGTAGGCAGAATAATCTGTATTTCTGTTTCAGGATGGATTCTGGGGATTGGGACGATGTCCTCAGCAGGATGTTCGAGGAGGCCCGTCTACCGGCGGACTCCCTCACGGACGAGGAGGTCATCATGGACCTAGACCACCTGTGGAGGAGGAGGGCCAACCAAGGAGGGACTGGGCGGAGGAGGTTCGGGAGGACGAGCTTCTGGAGACGTCTCCGAACGATGTGGACAACCAGCCACCGGAGAATGACGGTGAGGCTCCGCCGCGCCGCCTGAGATTCGCAGGCCTGCCCATCTCGGCGCGGTTGGAGTCCGCCCAGCCCATGGACCCAGCACCATCAGCACCTGCTCTGGAGACTGCCTCAAGCGAGGTGGAGAAGGAGTGGGCCAAACTACGGCCAATGATCGAGGAGGCGCCAGAGGACTGGCAGTAGAGGGTCAGCTCCACCATCGCCAGCTCGTCCGCGGGGAGTGCGGACGACCAAGCGAAGCTGCAGCATTTGTGGTCACGAGAGGGTCAACCGAGCTTCACGGTGTCCAAATTACCCTCATACGGGCGACGCTCAAGGCGCCCCCTTTTATATATAATTTATACTTTGTTTATTTTTACAGATGAAGAGTTGGTTATTTGGTGCCACCCTATCCCCATATTATGGTAGAACCAAACTCGGGGTGATATTTTGGTTCTAGGGGGGGGGGGGGGTTGTAACGGGCGGCGAAACGCGCACGTTGGCGCGGGTAGCTGAAGCGCGGGAAAGCCAGTAGAGGAGTCGCAATTAGAGGGAAATTCGAGTCAGTTAGCTTTTGTCCGCACTCGCGATAAGTTGAGATTACGCGCGCAAAAGATCCTAAGTGTTGAGTATCTGAAACAGCTGCAAGGAAGCAGCAACAGCAGTATCGAAGGCCACAGCACCATCGAGAGCAGCAGCAGCAACCAGGGGAGGCAGCAACAGCAGCAACTGCAGCACAGCAGCAGCCGCAGTAACCACTGCCACTGGTGGATCACCGCAACCGGAGCACGGCAAGGTCGAGCAGGAGACTCCCTGACCAGAGCACGACGAGGATCGATGCGATAAGATAAAATAGGAATTAATACCTATTTTATTTATGCGCGATCGACTGACGAGGCATTTGGCCCCAGTCGTTGATCCGGTGGAATTTTGCGGCCTTCTCGCGACGCGAATACGCGTAACACGGACGACGGATTTCTTACTGAATAAACGCCTTTTTTAGTAGAATCGGTTGTGTGTTCATTTGATTGTCGTCCCGATCCCTCTTCCTATTCCAACCACCGAATACCGCCGCCCCCGCGGGCACTACACAGGAGTGTAGTGCATACTGAGCACCGGAGCATCGTCGCAGGTAGGCGACCACACGAGCGAGGACAGCATCTCACAAAAGCAAAGTGCAGGAGAACTTTGCATTTGTACGGGGTACATAGGCAGTTAGCCGCCTAGAAACCACCCCGTAACAATATATATATATATTAGGGAGAAGGAAAGTATGGTCAATCTCATATGCAGATGACGTAGTAATGCTAGCAACAAACGCGAGCGGGTTGAAACAAATGTTAAGAAGATTCAAAGGATATATCAAAAGAAAGGGATTGGAACTAAATACAGAGAAAACGAAGATCATGATTTTTAGAAACGGAGGAAGAAGGAGGAGGGAAGAGAAATTTGAATGGGATGGAAGGGAGATAAAGGTGGTGAAAACATTTGAATACTTGGGATACACGATGAAAGAAAACGGGAAAGAGGAAGAACAGGTGAAGAAGGTAAAAGGAAGGGCAAATGCGCTGATAAGTACCCTGTGGGGCCTAGGCGAGGCAACGTTCAAGGACAGCTGGAAGATGAGGATGAAGCTGTTCGACGCTCTAGTGCAGAGCATAATAGAATATGGGGCGGAGATATGGGGTTGGAAAGGGCAGGAGGATTTAGAGAAAATACAGAGAAGGTACATCAAATGGGTGCTGCACCTAGATAGGACCACGCCGGCACATGTGATTTACTGGGAGACGAAAAGGTTTAAATTAGAGACAAGGACAAGGAAAAGGGCGGTTAGGTTTGAAAGGAAACTGAGGAGAGCAAAAGAAAATACCTTGCTAGGAGAATGCTGGAGGCTGCTGAAGAGAGAGGGAGAAAGGGGAGAATGGAAGGGAAGAGGGAAGGACGTGAGAAGAATGGAACTGGAGAAGTGCGGGATATCGGTGGAGGATTATACGAGAAGAATGGAGGAGGAAGAGGGAGTGGAGGAGGAAATAGAAAGGATAAACAAGGACACACAATGGCAGAAGTGGAGAGAGGAAATAAAGGAGTCCAGATATGCGGGTGAAATAAGGGAGGTAATGATGGAGCAGAGAGAAATACCAGAGTACCTGATGGAAGTGGGAGAACACAGAAGAGGGGCGCTCAGCGTTACGGCAAGGTTCAGACTAGGGTGTGAGACAAGAGGGAACAAATACTGGAAGAAGGAAGAAGAAAGGGTATGCAGGCTATGTGGGAGTGAGGAGGAGACGCTTAAACATGTGTTCGAAGAATGTGTGGAGACGAAGATAGAGGGGAAGAAGTGGCAGGATACAGTCGGAGGGAGAAGAACGCAAGTGGGGAAACTATAGCACTATATGGAAGAGGAAAAATAAAGATAGGCAGCAAGAATAAAGGAGGGGAAGGCAAGGAAGGAAGGAAAAGTAAGGACGAAGCAGAAAGGAGATTTGAAAAGAGCGCGCAAAGCATGCGGGGAAGTCTAGGGAAATTCCCTAGGAGGAATTAGACGGAGGGAACAGGAAGAAGAAAGAGGAACCAGAGGAACAGAAAGGAGAGCACATGGTGAGGAGAGTAGAGAGGTTATAGCAGGGAGAGAGAGAGCGTGCAAAGTCAGCAGAGAGAAAAAGAAGATAAAGAACCAAAGGCGACAAAAAAGTAGGAGGGAGAGATGTCGAAGCATGAGAGAAGAGTGGAGAGAGAGATGCGGGATATGAGAGAGGAGATGAAGGAGTGGAGGGTGAAGCTGCAATTGGAGAGAGGGAGAAGAGAAGCGGCGGAGAGAAAGATGATGCACATAGAAGGAGATGTAGAAATTTTGAAAGGAAAATTGAGTGAGGAAAGGGGAGAGAGGGAGAAGATGCAGAGAACAGTCAAAGAATTAAAGGGACTGGTAGAAAAATTGGAAGGAAAAGTAAGGAGAGAGGAGAGAAAAGGGATTGAAAGGGAAAGGATAAATGTGAAAAGTGAGGTTAGGGTTGTGAACACCAACAAGAGAAAGAGGACGGAGGGAGGGAGGAGCAAAGTAGGAGAGAGAGGTGTGATCATCCATAAAGGGACAAACTGGAACGAGAAGAAGGTGCTGCAGGACTGGCTGGACGAGATCCTGGAGGGAACGAGTTGGGAGCTGGAGGAGACCGCAAACCAGGACACAAAAAAAATCATATTTGCGGCAGAAGAGGAAATGGAGAAGATATGGAAGAGGAGAGAGATAATTCAATGAAGGGGGAAAGGTGAGAATAGAGCAGTGGATGAGTTGGGAGGAGAGAAGGGCAAAGAAAGAAGCCATGGGGATAAGAGAGAGAAGAAGAGAGGAAGCGAAAAAGAATGGGGAGCTGCTAAGGAACGGGGACTTCAAGGTGAGAGTGGACGGAATCATGTACGAGTGGAAGGAGGAGGAGGGAAGGATCAGAAGGGTAAGAGAGGAAAAGAGGAGTGAAGAAGAGGTGAGAGAAGAAAGGAGGAAGAAGGAAGAATAGGAGGAGAGATAAAAGAAAAAAGAGAAGAAGAAAAAAAAAAAAAAGAAAGAGGCGTATTAAAGCACACAAATGTTTATATATGTTAAGAAAGCATTGTAAAATACAAATGTATGAATGCAATAAAGTTTATTATTATTATTATTATATATATATACAATTTACATAAATATATATAAATAAATATAAATATATGTAATAGTTCTTCATTGTAAATTAGTGTTCGTCATTTCTGATGAAATTCGTAGCTTGATTTCTGAATATTCTGATTCTCTCTTCCCTGATAGCTGAATATCATATGCTTACAACGTAACAATATATTTTTTTTTATAATATTAAAGTAGTTTCGAAACACGAATGGCCGAAAATAAGCATTTTAAGTAATTAAATCAGCAAAAACGCGATAATTTGCGTTTTCCTCTAAAGTGAGTTATTCTGCGGCAATTGAACCACCGAATATCGATTCAGCGTGAAAAAATACATTGGAAAACATGTGCAGAAGTTAATTTTATATATTTTTTTAAGCTTTGGATAGAAGTTAATACATTTTTATCGAAATTTCCTATGTTTGGGCATTAATTTTGAGGTTATGTAACAACATTTGAATATCGGGACTATTTTTACCATATTCTAGAACACTTTATCTTATAGCATACCAAATTTCATTATCCTATCTCATTTCGTTTGGAAGATATACGATTTTGACACAAAAATTCCAAAACATGCCACTGTGCGTCGCCTGAAAATATCGGTAATTTAAGTTCGGGTAAGGTCGATTCGAACGAAGCTAGTGAGGGGGAGGAGAATGTGCATCACTGCTGCCGCTTCACAATTATCGGAAATATTGTTCATAGCGTACAATTTTGCGTAGACGGGAGAAGATTAACGCTCAGTGTAATTATACCGCCACCAGGAACGAACACGCTTATCTGGACTGAGTTAGCAATACGTGACATTTATGAATATTTGCTAACTCTTATCAGAAGTGAGAGCGATCGTGTCGGTGTCTCAAGCGACTATTTCGCGCAGGGATTCGCAGGCCTGTCATATAGTCTCGTGAACGCGTTCACTGCCGATGATTTGTGGTTTCTGGTGGGAGGACTCGTTTAGTACAACGCAAATTTTAGAGTTGACTAGTCGTTTACGGTCCCTTTAACAGTCGTAAAAATGCCTGTTGGTGAAGGTGGACCTTGACAGTCATTGTCTGCCTCAAGCGCTCGTTGTAGGCAAATCGAGAATTGCGCTTCAATTGAACGATTTCCAAACGATGCGCGACGAGTGGGACGTTATACGCGACGATAGTAGGCACCATAAATTGTGCAATGACGCTGATGTATAAGTACCTCATAATGGCTGTGGTGTACACGAACTTCAGCAATTTCAGCATTATTTTTCAACGCGCAGCATAGCTGTAGCTCCATTTTTTGACGGACGCAGTCACGCTTGTACAAGTATCATTTTTCTGTTGCACTCGGATTTTCACTACGACGTGATCGTCAATATTTTGGAGCTGAGAAGGCAAAATTTATTTGTACCTATTGCAATTGCAGCTACTCAACTATTGAGAATCTCAGATGTACGCAGGACTATTCGCCTTGTTCCGTCTAGCCCCCGTGTAGCGAGAACGAAATTTATAAGTTTTTTTAGCAATGTATGCTTCCGCAACCATTTGGTTGTGAAGACATACAAAGCAAAAAATCAAAAATTGTGCGATATAATGCAGATTTGCAGCACGTGTTGTAAAAACGTCAACAGACTTCACGGTAAGCACGAGTGTGGCATGAATTGGTGTCAGTTGTGCAAGTGAACTCACGGTTACAACCAGCAGTGTTATATACAGCAAATGCACGTATGTTGCGAGGACGCTGTGGAACAGCTACTACAGTTATTGGTACGCGACAAAATGGGGTTTGAAGACATTATATGCATCGCTCATAATGACCGAGGGTACGATGCACAAATTGTTTTACGTCGGCTAGTCGAGCGTAAAACCAATTGTGCACCGAGCATCATTTTAAACAGGCAGAAAATAATGTGCACCCGATACGGCAGAGTGAAATTTATAGATAGACTCAGCTATTTCGAGATAAAACTGGCTGATTTGCCTGCTACATTTAGATTAGATGAGTCTACGAAGAAAGGCTGTTTTTCTCACCTCTTTAACAGGGAGGAAAATGCAGACTAAGTCGGGCCCTTACCGGATACTCATTATTATTCGCCTGATTCTATGTCGGCGAACGATCGCAAGCAGTTCTTGACATGGCACAGGGAAATGCATGCAGCGAATACGATATTCGATTTCCGCAATGAAATCGTCGAATACTGCCGCATACTGTTAACATTCTGCGTCGTGCATGTGTGGGTTTTTGGAAAATTTTTCCGGAATTCGGAGACACGGATCCATTTGTACTGACTACGATAATAGCGTCGGCGTACTCCTATCTTTACAGAAAAAATTTCTTAAAGTCACAGTCAATAGGAATAGTCCCTAAGAACGGATATATGCGCGCTGATAAGCATTCGCAAAAGGCAGTTGAATGGCTTTTGCAATACGAGCGCAAGATCCGTTGCGAGATCATTCATGCTGGTACTACCAAATTTTATGTTTTCAAAACCATAAATACGGTGACAGGCGAGATGCTTAAAAATAAATTTTAATAGTATTAAGAATCTGATAGAAAATTATTTTAATGAACGTGATGTATTAATCTTAGGTTTGAAGCAATAAAGAGGCTGCCCGATCACACTATTGTTACGCGTGAAGAAGTGAAATCGTGCAGCATAGTATTACAAAATCGTCAGTATGTTTCGCCGGGGTTATCGCTCCCTTACGGATATAAGTGTTAAAAAATGTGTGCTTGCTTGTGTGTATGTGTGCGTATTATAAATTTAAGTATTTTTTTGTATTTTATTTTTATCAAATGTATTATTAGTTTATAAATAATAGCTTTTAATCTTGTAATATAGTTGTAAAAGGAATACGTCATTAAAATAATTATTTTTTAATGTAAATAAATATATATTTTTTTAATTATTATTAATATACGGTCGATAATTCCAAATAATAAAATTATGCATTATTTATTATCAACACACCACCTTATTCTTTTATCCCCAGCCGTCATTAATTTATTCTCTGTCTCTCTAGTTTTATGAACAATTATTCAATAATTCACTTGTCTTAATTTTGCTGATTCAAATATTAAATTGAATATTTTCTTTTTGCTTTTAAATAATTAGTAAAACACAAAAAAAATTTTCATAATGATTAATATTAATATAATACACCCCTGAAGTCCACGCATATACGCTATTAGGTGCACCCGAATTAATATACGCTTATTCGCAGTCAGACAGACGTTTATTTTCCGCGGTCCGCGTAAGTGTACGCATATACAGCTGTGGCGTCATATACGCTTATTTTCCGCGGTCCGCGTGAGTATACACGTATATAGCCCTGCTGTCATAATATATTATTTTCCGCAGACCGCACACGAGTATGCGCGTATCTGTGCGCGGCATTTTATACGCTTATTTTTCGTGGCTCGCATGAGTATACGCGTATGCAAGGACCGCGTAAGCATATATTTTCATATTTATCGAGAAACAGTTGACTGCACTGTATTGGCTCACGGGCATACGCCAAGCGCTCGAGTTTTAAATTTTTGTATTCGAATTTCGTAGGGCGCGAAATTAAAATTTTTGAACTTTCACCTCTCAAGGCGGGTATTCTAAAAAAAGAATTATCTCTTTAGTCCTGGCCGGTCTGACTGCTGTTGATTGATTACTTCATCTGCTTATTTTTATACTACTTATTTATTTATTGTAATGGCTCGAGGTTCATGCGAAAAATGTAAAAGATTAGTGCGCGTGGGCGCTGTAATGCATAGTTGTAAAAATTGTTCTGCAACATTTCACAATGTTTGCATGAAATGTCATGTTATTGAAAAAAGCAATTACATATGCCAAGCATGTAACTCGAAAACAAAAAGTATTAACACAAAAACTCAACAAAAGACTTGTACTGCAGTGGGCGACGGCAAAAATAATAATAATAATAGTGATAATAGTAATAATAAGGACAAAGATAAAGATAAAGATAATTCTGTAAATAATAATACTGATGGAAACAATACTTGTATTAATAATACTGTCGATAATACTGATTAGAATAAGACAGAGATCTCGAACGCAGATCTCACAAATGTATCCCTTAAGAAAAGTATTTCTGCTTCGACATCGATTGTCCTTTCTAGTAAAACTACTGAGAGGAAGCGCACCCAGGCAATTTCTTCGATGGATATGAGTGCGCTTCACTATTGTTTATTACCATCATCGATGCTTGACCTGTTTAGCAATCAGTCTGACTTCCTGCAGAGATCTGTGGATGATCTCAAATCTCTTCTGATGGCGAAACTTGATGCCATCAGCCAGAGATCGGACCCTGCCCCAGCGGCATCTGGAAAGATTGAAGGACTGGTGGATAGGGTTTCGTCCCTTGAGGAGGAAATCGTAACGCAGAACTCTAAGCTGGTAGAACTGCACGATGATCGCCTGCAGATCCTGCAAGAGAATAAAAACCTTAAAAAGTAGCTTGTGATGCTCACGCGATCAATGCTTAAATTGGAAAGCTTCGTTGATGACGCTTGGTCTGGGCATGGTGATGGCGGTTGTGCTTCTTGTCCCAATGTCAATGGCAATGACAAGAATAATATATAACGGGATGAACGCTATGTTAGTTATGCGGCGGTCGCGCAGTCATTAGCTGCGTGCAATGCGACCGACGATCCTCGTTATAATCGAGTAACCGACGGGGGTACTCGTTTGCTCGCGAAGGCGAGCGGTTTGGTATCTCTGCACCTGGTTCTGCACAGACGACGGGTAGTCAGTTCGCACGCACTTCGAGAAGCGAAATGCGTGCCCGCGGCGGCGGCTGGGTCGCTGAAATACGCTAAGCGGCAAGTAAGACGATAATGCATGCAAAATACGTAAAATAAGCAAAGGCTATAGTTGACGTTACAACACACAATTTATTCAGTGAAAGAAGGAGATTTACAGCAGCGTCGTAGCGTATAAGCAACGTGAAAAGCATGTAAGCCGTGCGAAAAAGCGTATGCTCGTGATGAGCTCGAGTGAGGTCAGCGAGAGCGCGAAAGCATTGTTGAGTGAGCAAGCAAGAGAAAGAGAGCAGGTACTTACAAATAATAATCGCAGTAAAAGGCACAAACGGGCACGTATAACAGGCGGGAAATACTGGCTGCAGTTCTCGCGTCAGTCTCACACAGTCCTTACGAAATCGCACCCACTATTATAAGCTCTAGACCCAATATTCGGTATCCAAGGTGTTGACTCAAAGGTAGTCGAAACGTATCTATTTCGCTAATCGCGTATCGCGTTGCTCTCTCTCTCCCTACCCTACTCACCTCTGGCTCGTCTCCGCTGTCTCTCCTGTAAACACATATATATAACTTAGCCTACAGGAGCATGCTGGGCTAGACGAGGGCTATTGCTCTCGTCACAAATAATAATAATAACAATAAAAATTTATGTAATTATGACGTCGATACGTTACGAGTTTTCGTCTCACTAAGTGATTCTCACTCTGTCAATGCAAATGATGGCGTGGGCCCAACAAGGAAGGCTGTGCTCCTTCTCTCAGCGTGAATGTCTATTCGGTGACCCTGGCGAATGGTGCTCATAATTCCACAAAAATAATAGTTTCTAATGTATTTGATGGTTCTGAGCAAGAATGTGGTGACGTGGCCCACGCTATTCTCAGGACCATCCTTCAGTCGCCAGGGACGACATCCGGTCCACGCGCAGACTTCGAGCAGAAAGATCGGGTTCGCAAACAGATTGTCGGCGGTTATCACCATGGTTAGTATGTCTCACTAGCCACAAGCTATTAGTAGAGATAATGCGTGCGAAACATAAATTTACTGGATTCAACACAAGACATATTAACATCTCGTCGTCAAACCCGGAAACGAGTAATAGCCTAATTCAAAGTAGAATTTTTATAAATGAATTATTAAGTAAAGAATTATTTCTCTAGTTTTAAATTTAAAGTTTTAAAGTATTAAGTACATTTGGTATAGAGGCGGTCGCTTCCTAGTCAAAAGACGATATGGGGATATGTCACATTTGTTTATGATGGCAGCAGATCTGCCCGCGATTGCTGCATCTTATGACAGTGCTAATATTATTGTAAATAACACTAGCACCAGTACTGATGTAAATAAAAGCTGACAGTGGTACAAGACGGTGATGTCACAAATGACGCGAAATCATCGTACAAAGAAGCGCGAAAACCTCATAGTGAGGCTTGACTATACGGGGAGAAGGCAAAAGAGACAGAACGCGAGAGGTTGAGGGCGGGATTTTTAAATGCAACATCTCTAAACAAACATATGGAGATGTTCTGCCAATTTCTGGTGACTGCTCGTCCCTTTTACCATCTCTTCGAAGTGGCTGAGTCGCGTTTCGGGCCAAACGTCGACGGTGTATTCGCCCAGATTGATGGCTACTCATATTAGTTAATCATGGCGCGACTCACCACGTTGGGGAATCTCACACGTGGATTGACGTGACCCTAACTGACGACAATGAAGTAGTGCTTGATGCGAACAATATGATGGCTACTTTTCCGAGCAGACATAATATCATTGATGTCACAATTAGGGCCTCAAAGTCAATAGCCCCGGGTTGAGCCCTTTCTTTTATAGAGACTTCGAAGCCGTCAGACAAGAGGAAGTTCTGTCTCTTCTCGGGGCTTGTGACTGGTGGACCATCAGTTGCCCGGAAAAGACTGTCGAAAGCAAGTTGGAATCTCTTAGCCACAACATCATGGCTGTTATCGACAGGCTTGCCCTTTTAAAGCAATTTAAACCTAAAAAGAGGTGATCTTTACCGTGGGTTAATGCTGAACTTAACGATCTCTACGACCAACGTGAAGCCGTTAGGCGGCGATATCACCGGACCCGTGATGACAGGCTACGGTCGGAGTTCCAGTCCCTCGCTGCTCAAGCAGAACAACGCACAATTGAAGGGCGAGATGCTTTTATCCAAAATAGAATATCTGACGCATTGGATAATAATAATAACATTTGAAGAGAGTTTCTGAAAGCTTGGATTTTTGCCGGAGTCCCGGGAAGATCTATACGGTTTTTCGCCAGATAAACTTAACACTCATTTCGCTGGGATCTCCGTTTCTCAGACGGAGTGTGACATTGACTTACATGATATCTTAGCAACGGCCAGTGATGATGGTTTTACTTCTCGCGAAGTCACCTTTTCTGACGTGGTCCTGGCCGTCGCACACTTTACTTCACAGGCTAAAGGGTAAGATAACATTCCTCAAAGTATCATTGTTAAGTCCCTTCCAGTTTTGGGTCAACATCTGGTCTCCATTTTTAACTCCTCTTTGTCGTGTGAAATCTTTTCCGAGGCCTGGAAAAGGGCACATCTGGTGCCTCTCAAAAAAATGGCAATTCCATCAACTACCTCGGACTTTCTGCCAATTTCTTTATTAAGTTTTCTCTCCAAGGTTTTCGAAAAGATTGTTCATGAGCAGATATCGGAGTATGTAGAGTCCAAAAAATTACTTGATCCCCGCTAAATGGGTTTTCGGATAAATCATAGCACGCAGACAACACTTCTGAGTCTGCCAGAAGACATTAGGGCTGGTATCAACAGCAGCAAGAACCTGCTCACCATCCTCCTGATGTTTGATTTCAGCAAGGCGTTCGATACAATTTCATCCTCGAAACTTCTCCGTAAACTAATCAGATTAAGGTTCTCTAGGTCAGTTCTTCTCTGGATTGCATCGTATATTACAGGTCCTAATCAACATGTGGTTACGAATTCTAATGGCAATTCAAATTGGCTCACTACCAATCTTAGCGTTCCACAGGGCTCATTCCTGGGGCCTCTTCGGCGGTGTCGGCATTGGTATCTGAGAATGCACTCCGCCTCAATGTTAGGAAAACTAAAGCTATTATTTTCAGTTCTGATTATACCATTAATAAAGTGCAAAGTCTACAGCTGCCTGGCATTAAGCTCGCGATGGTGTTTTCGTTCCATTTGTTGACGCTGTAACTAATCTCGGTGTTATAATGAATTCATAATTAACGTGGAAACCACAGGGGGATGCGATTAGCCGAAAGGTTAATAGAGCTCTTTATGGACTCAAATATTTCAGATCCTGTACCACCGAGACACTACGTAGGCAGCTGGCTAGCGCTCTTGTTTTCTCGCATTTGGATTATTGTTCTGTTTTATACCTGGATGTATCAGATGAACTTAACACCCGACTTCAAAGATTGCAGAACTCATGTGTTAAATGCATCTGTGGTGCTAAAAGGCTCGAGCACATCTCCCCATATAGAAGAAGGTAGGCTGGATCTCGGTGGAGGCGAGAAGGGAATATTTTGCGGCTGTACTGCTTTATAAAGCATTTATTATGGGACAGCCTCCGTGCCTCGCTGACCTTTTTGAGAGAAACCTGGGTTTCGCGCACTGACACTGGACTCAAGTCATTCAGTGCCCAGGGGGCGCGGCAATGGAATTCGCTTCTTCGAAATATACGGAACCTTCCGTCACTTGGTCGATTTGAAGCTGCAATACATCGACACATCCATCAATGCGATGATGGTAGTGTCGTTGACTGATAAATGTAAGCGAAAGTAAAAGAAAATGTGATAAGCCGTCTAGTACTGTATATTGAACCTTATAATTGTATTGTATACTGTATTGACGTTATAGATTAGCGTGAACATAAATTGAACTTGGTATCGTCACGTCGTGTGACAAATCTGTGATATGACGAAGCATAATGTAACTGTGATATGTATGTATTTTTGACTAGTGCAAAATAAATCTATAATAATAATAATAATAATAAAAAAGCTGGTTCTTAAAAAAATTTCTCAAGCATCTGTCACAGATGCGCGATACACGTTTCGACAGGGTATTGCTCTACTATACCGAGTGGCAAGAAGCTTACCGATCAGAGTTTAAAGTTGGCGATTCTGAGGGTTCTACTATAACGATCGAGTTTCGAGAAGGATTCTCGACGATCTGATGCGAAAATTATCAAACGATATAGTTCTGAATTTGTTCCCGCGTTTATCTCACTATTTGAATTTATCAGTCTTTCTGGTGATGCAGAATATTTTTTATCAACATAAGTCGCAGCGATATAAGTTAAAATTCAAAGTATCTAGTTATATTTAAAAATCAACGTGATAGAGCTCAGATTCAGCACCTCACGTGATAAGTCTATCCGGAGGATCCCAAGTTTCTGCAGGAGACGTACATCGAAGCTACGCGCGTACCGAATTCGTATCTTTTCCCGATCTGACGCAAACGGTACTGGACGAGTATAGAGTTCCCACCTGTATATTTTCTAGCGAAAAAATTCAGTATGCGTACGTACCAAAATAGGCTAAATTTCGCAGAACAGAAAATACAAAAGGCACGCTCAAGTCTCTGCGCATAGACAGTAGAAGAGAAACTATGGCGCCAATAACATCGAGACAAGGTGGAGTTGCATAACCGTGGGTAAGCATTTCAACAGAAAACAAGCCACCGTACTCAACACACTTTGTCACATGGATGCTCAACATCGTACAACCCTTTTATGCACAGCCGATAAGAGACTCGTGCGTTGCATATGCGAGTGGGCTTTGAACATCTTGCAAGGTGTAATCAAAATAAAAGACTCGCATAGACGATGGCTTAAAATGCACAAAAAGGTGTTAAGTAAGTTGACAGTCATACCAGCGGTGCCTTTTCACCGATTCTACTTGCTCCAATTATCAGAGCTATCATCTCAAAATTATTTAATACAAATTCTGACTAGTCGACGACGAAATGGATCGCGCGAGAAAAATGGTTATCGGGCCTGGAGATATTTCGACACGTATGGAAAACGTTCACCCAATAACAATAGCAACAATAAAAGCAGCAGCAAAACATTCACACATCACATGGGGGTGATAGCATTCTCAATAATTTTTTCTTACCTAAGATCTTCGCAAAAATTTTCTAAGTTCAAATTTTTCAAAAAATGTTTTTAATTAATATAGAAGGGCTAGCTGATAACCTATGATAAGCAAAAAAATTGGTCAGATGAGATTTTGGCATGAGATCTCACCTGAGATCTCAGGTGAGATTTTCCAATAGGAACCGTGAATCTCAACAGCACCGTTTATAATGTTATTATTACCACACAAGCTTAAATTGTAAAATAATAGAAGTATAAACGCGAAAATTCTCAATCAACCGATCGTATACATGACCAAACGTTGCACTCCACAAGGGTCGCAGCCTGACTCAGGTCATGCCATAAACCTTGGAACGTGTACGTCCATCAACCTCAGCGCTCTCTAATGTGAACCAATCGCTAGCCTCCATGAGAATTTGGTTACGCCAATTATACCATGGAGGGGATTCTGGGATAATGCAAAGGCCACAGATGAGACTCTCAAATTGAAAGGACATATAGTCAGAATCCGAATAGACTTCGACTAGAGCACAAGGTCTCAAACTGAAGCTATAACCTCAACTAGACGTCGGTGAGAACATAAGTCCTCGATCCAAAGCTGACCAAATTCAATATATTTAGTCAATATTGAACCTTTTAGTATAAACCATCTGCATTCTCCTCTTTAACTATTTCCACATCACTAGTGTAAATCCTTATATTTATCTTATATGTTTTGTGTAATATCAAAAATAAATTAATACTATTATTTAAAAATCAAATGATAACACAGCTTCTTAATTATCAAGTAAATAATTTAAGACGCACAAAAAACTACAAAGATGACGTCAGGAGCAATGAATAAATACAAGCCAGGCTCTTACGTGCACATCAGTCGCACAAAAAATACTATCGAGAAGGGATACGAAAAAAACGATAGCGAAGAAGTTTCCAAGATCAAACGTATATTCAATAGATAGTATTTACCTACGTTTATTTTGGTGGATTTGAACGGTGAAGAGATCAATGGATTTTTTTATCTCATGCAACTGGCACATGTGGCATGGAAAGCATGACCAACAGCGCTGAACAATTCAAAATAGCGCGTAATTCGTGCAAAGGGACGCGGCGCAAAGAAACAACTGTTGGTCAAGTGGGCTGGCTATCTGGACAAATTCAATTCCTGGGTAAAGGCATTCGAAGTGGAGGAAATATAAACATGGATACCATAGATTTTCACCTTATTTTACCGAGCAACAGTAACATGATGTACTATAATGACAATGCCATCAGCTACTTTTCAACACAACCCTCGCGCAAGGTTAGACTGAACGACAATTGGTCCGTAGCTCTCGTTGAGATTCACGTCCCGAGCACTGTTACTCACATTCAAAGTGTAAAGCGAGGGACATGATAAGCTGGAGACGCACTTGCGCGCGCACGAAATTTACGACAAAATCGATCAGGTAGCCAACGAAATAAGTAGATCCAAAGCTTTCAAGATCACTTACATTTCGAGAATGCACCTTTCAAAAGGGTTATTAAATGCTACAACGTAAATGCAGCTGCATGCAATTCGCAACTTTCAATAAAAAAATACATTGTATTTTCGGTTTTGAGGATTCCGAGATACATTGACAAAACGGCACTTTTGTCACATCAGGCAGTGTTGTGGCTTTAAGAAACAGACCAGCATCGCTCTCTCGAGCTGTACCCGACTAGCTATACGTGTACACTGATATGTGCGAACCGCACACTGTAGATGACACTCAGGCTACTCTATCGAGGATAGTCTCCATAGCATTCGAATACGGACCATTGACGGTTACGCTTCACTTTAAATGTAATCGTTAGAGAGAAGAAAATGTCATAATGAGTTACTACATACGCTACTATGACGAACAAGTAGACAGTGGCGGGGTAGATACATTTTTTCCGGTTCAACGTATCAGTGAGGTCGAGGTGTAAGTACCTGGCTCGGAGGCTTATTTCGCAAAATCTTTCCGTGCATTGCGTCCGGAGCCAAAGCTGTGGGAAAGGAGGCTGTGCGCGCAGGAATCAACTTCTTGGACGACGTTGCGAACAACGGCTCGAATTTTAAAGAGGCGTTCAAATATCATGTAAATGAATTTGGAAAAAAATTGCAAAAAAGAGCCGGTGAAAAATAGCTGATATGATGAAAGCCTCGGGTTATAAATCACGCGCAGTGCGTCGAAGGCGTCAGTCAATAAAGACACGTGGATCCAGTGATATTGGTAGCAAAAAACGTAAACAATAAGGAAGAAATAAGAGTCACCACTGTTGCAGCGGTGAGAAAGAAGAAGAAGCATAAAAGGAGCAGTTCTGAGGCTTTGAGAAGCGTTACGGATATTTTTGGATCGCGTATATAGTAATATGCGCGCAAAATGACTTTTTTACATTCTCACTCGTCCGAGTGCATATCCAGTGAGCTGAATCTGTTCACTTTACGAGCTACCCAAACGTCTATCGAGAGTAGTAGCTTTCTACATTATAAACCTGTGTCGTCTCTCAGCGACGATGTCGATGCACCCTTAGAGTTTGTCGTACCGAGCAAAAGCGAGCATTATTTGGATTTGGCTCACACCATGCTCCATATTCAAGCAAAAATCGTACCCGTGGACGAGTCTACCTAAGCGAGCTAAGACGTTGAAGTCGGACCCATCAGCAATTTCCTGAATTCGAAGTTCAATCAGATTGACATATCTTCACAGAGCATACATCGAGACGTTTCTCAACTATTCGCCGGCTGCTAAAGAATCACAACTTACAGGGAGTTTATAGTACGACGATACAATGGCTGCTTTCGATGCACTGGCTAACGCTGTGAGCACCGCTCAGCTACCGATTCCCGTAAACAAAGGTCTGGAAAATCGTAGATACTTAACACAGACTCGGCAATACTTTTGACATGATTGGACACATTCAACACAATCTCTTTAATCAGGCTAAGATGCTCATAAACGGAATAGAATTGCGCGTTAGACTAGAAGCAAGGACGCATTTCGTCTAATAGAAGCGACCACTAATGGAAAATTTAAAGTCAGCATCAGAGAAGCCACGCTCATAGTTCGCAGAGTGAAAATAAATCCTCGAGTTTTACTAGCACACACGCAAGCGTTATCGAAAACCACGGCTAAGTATCCTAACACCAGAGTCGAGGTGAAGTCGTTTACTTTTTACTCGGGAATATTGGGCGATTCGATTGATAACATTATACTAGGCCAATTGCCAAAAAGAATAATGTTCGGTTTCGTGGAAAACAGCATTTAATGGAAATCGTTTGTTGAATCCGTTCAATTTTCAATATTTCTAGATAAATTATTAATAAAAAAAAATATAAATTATATCTCTCTTTTCGTCGACGGGGTATAAATTCCAAGCAAACTTCTACAACCGCGTTTTATGGGCAACGACAAACTCTTCATAGATACTTTTCAAATACTTTACACCGGTATAGACATACATATTCTTAATAAAGGTATCGGAATCAATCGCTACCACTATTGAAAAGGAAACTTTTTGACAGTTTTCAGTCTTACACCCAATTTATCGGCACACTGTGCCACCCATTGAAATCTCGTGCGATTGGATAGCATACGAATAGAGGTGAGATTCGAGGCGGCGCTTCTTACAGCCATCAATTGTATCGTTTACGCACAGTACGATAACGTTTTGGAAATCGATTCTAGCAGATAAATCGTAACGGATTTGTGAGTTTGATACGAACACATACGGATACGATCGTAGCGCCTAAAAATATAAATCTTAAACGGTATATAAGCCGAACGCTTGGTCAGTCTGCAGTTAGTCTCCATTATACAACTTCCAACACACATACGTGAAATCTCGACAGCAGGTTTTGGGATATAAATAAATTTATTCCCAAGGAAGTAGCCGCTATATCTCTTTAAAGTCACATTATTGGTCATTGTATCGTTCGCCCACCCTGCAGTATTACTAATTTACCCACGGACATTCAACAAACCATTGATTACACCGGCACACAAAAAAAGTGGTCTGTTCAAGAAAATAGACCTATTTATCCTTATGTATTTTGACTCGTTGAATCCGAACCCGAGGCCAGTTGTGCCCGTACACTCCCAAAATTTCGTTAAAATCACATAAAAACCTGAAAATCTAGCATTTACGTTCTTACTTTTCTCACAATATTTTAATTTTTTAGCAGTGTTATAAGATATTGACATTTTTTCAAAATTTCAAATTCATATAAATCATACATATAACACTTAAAAAGAAAATTGCAACTAAGTTATGCTCTTCAATGCAAAGTTTCACAACTTTACGTAGTTTTTCTCAAATTTTAACGGGTTTCTAACCTATGCACATAAATGCAAAAAATTTTGATTTTTTAGCTATTTTTCACGATTTTTCATGATTTTTCTCGATTTTTCGAAAGTTTAAAGGACGTACGGGTTAAATAAATTTTGAATTCGGATTCAACGCGTCATAATACATAAAAACCATGTATATCGCACACTCACAAAAATATTTAGTTACAGCTGATTGCGACGTGCTGCCTCCTAGCAGCGCGTACGCAACTCCTTCGCCTCTAATGCGCTCGATTATTATTTAAGGTAGTTCAGGGGTATCATGCGGGGAGGTGAAAGGCGCGAGGAAGTGCCTATGCTTTAACATAGAGCTGCGTCAGGGATGCCAACTTAAATTATATTATTTCACACTAACTAAAAACGATATTTTAAATAAAATAATTGTGTAAAAGGTCTCTCTAATCTCATATTTAATGATTTAAAGTATTTTTACGTTGCATAATAATTTTTTTACAACAAATTTTCTTCACTAAGAAGTATTGAATGAGGTGGAATAAATTTGCCATCAGCGGACAGATGAGCACAGCGCCATGCTCACACTCACATACTCGAACTACACACCTACGGCCACCATTGGCTCGATGGTCACAGCTGCTTAGGTACACACAAGACCGCGCGTCTTCATCGTATACTGTGCTGTTGCCACATTTATTACGAAGTCGTATATGATTCAAATTTAGTACTTTATTAATGCTAGATTATTGTAAATTTTTCCGTAAATTGAACGGAAACGTACCTCTATCTACATACCAAACGATTCCTAGTTGTTTTTTCTATAACTAATTTAAATATCATTCGATTCTCTACGCTGTTTCTACTTCATTTTTTATTCCAAACAGACAAAATATGTATGTCCCATAAGGAACCATATAAAATTATCAAATTTAAAAAGCATCGTATTTCAAAACTACGCGGTCAAAAATTTTGAAAAAATTAATTTGTCAATGAAATATAGTTAGAAATCATATTCTAAAATTTTATGGCAATCCCTACGTTTTCATAAAACCCATGAACTACCTTAATATCGAGGGATTCGACGAGATCGCTTTCGCTTGGGAGAGCTGGGGAAAGGAGGGAGAATAACAACTACTTTTGATAAAATACTACTTTATTTCGCCCAACCCCTCCCTACAACGTGGTGGCTAAATAAGCCTCCCACGCGCTACGCAGCCACGAAGGGCCTTCTCGCTCTGGCTCCTGTCACGGAAGCTCGGCGCTCTTGCTGTGCGTAAGCACCTAGTAAGCGGCCGGCTAACTTCTCTCTGCGCTCTCTCTGACTTTCTCCGCCTCACACGGCCGCCGCCGACCCAGCGCAGAGCTCGATCGTGCAGCTCGCTGCCGCCGGCTGAACTCTCCCTCTCCCTCTCCTACTCCTTCCCCCAAAAGAGCGTCCTGAAGGCTCTTATACTGAGACTACTTTTGCCACTGCACTCCACGGCTCTCTTCACCTTATTTCCGGCACTTGTCGATTGAGCCGAATTAACTCCCGTGGATAACGTCGATTGCGTCACTTATTATACACTATGTTGAAACCTGAGGGAGATGGCGAACAACTGTTGGTGCATATATTGTGCAAAACTTGTACATAGAGAACATAGAGAAGCAGCAGAACGCAATGAAGAACCAGCTTTCTAAGAGCAAGAGTTTTCTGGAGAAGAGAATGACAGCCATTGAAAAGACCTTGGAGCCGCTGAAGGAGATACCAGCTCTAATTAACCGTGTAACGGTGGTGGAAGGGGATTTGGCTGCTCTGAGGGCTGAGCAGGAGGAGATTAAAACTAAGCTCGAACAACTGCTGGCGAGTGGCGCTGGCTTTTCTTCGTCTCCATCGAATACTCCGGCGCTGTACACTGAGACCATCCAACAGCGCCGTGAAGCCAATACAAGAATCCAGTCGCAATTTGATGGCGCTGTGTCTTCCCAGGCAAAGCTCTCTGTAGAACTGATCATAACCGGCCTGACCTTTTCGGAAATGACATCCTTAAGGCACCTTGCCTATGCAGCTCTTCGGCCCTTGGACGCTGAGCTGAAGGAGAAAGACATTATCTCTGTACGACCCCTGGGAAGGGTGAAAGTAGGCCGCAATGACACTGCAGACGCTTCTGATGCAAGCCTTGGAGCAGTTAGGTTGCCGCTCTCGGTCTCACTATCCAGGACGCTCATGCATTCGCTCATCTCTGTTAAAAATCAAGATTCGGCTTCGCAAAACTGTATGCGAGGCTGCAAGAGCGCATGGCTGCACCACGTTTGTCAGAGATGGTCAAATATACATCAAGCGAAAGAAGGAGGATGTGCTATAAAGATTGCGTCGGATGAAGATCTGAAGAATTTTTTAGGCTAGATTACAGTTAACTCAAGTACACACCCCTCATTCCACGTAGACCACCATCATCTGAATCGTCCACCTCATCTTCAATCACTCCTAAGGTAACTCTGTCTGGGGATCTAAGAGTCTGCCATTTCAATGCGAACTCTCTTAAGGGTCACATTGAGATGATCAGGTTCTTCTTGTCCCCTCGTTTCCACTTCCACGTAATAGCCGTAACTGAGACCTGGCTAAGCGACAAGATATCGTCCATCCCTTCACTGGACGATTACACTCCATACAGACGGGACAGAAACAGGAACGGTGGAGGTGTGACTCTCTACATCCATCACTCATTGTCAGCTAGTATCATCTCTTCATCTGATGGTGAATTGTTGGGCAAACCAGGTAAGCCGGAATATCTTTTCTGTGAAATCACAGCTAAAGGAACATCGCCCATCTTCGTGGGGGTTGTATATAGACCTCCTCATTCTCCCTTCATCTAGGGATCTAATTTCATTGAGCGACTAACAACACATATGCACAGTTACTCCACAAAGGTCCTCATGGGTGATTTTAATGCAGACCAGCTTTCCTCGTCTGAAGACGCCAACTTCAATAAGGCTTTCATCGACGAGACTTTTCTTACTTCTATGCCGCATGGTGCGAACCATCACAGAGAGGATTCTGACACCTGGCTCGACCTATGCTTAATCGATGAGCAGGATTGCATGTTCTGATATTGGAAGACGGATACTCCTTCCATTAACGGACATTACCTTATCACAGCCACATTCGACATACAGATTCCACGCCACGTAGTGCTACATACACTTACAGAAACTACAAAGAGATCTGTGCTGAGAAGCTTGTAACGTGGCGGTTACCCGGCTAGAATTGATTTCTAGTGGGCAACTCCCGAGCACCAACGTTTACAGATAACTACCGATCCGGCCGAATTTCTCTATGATGGGCGCCAGGCCGGCAGGTAGCTTCGTCTCCCGACAATCGTCACACGCCGCGGCTGAAAACACTTTCTCCCAGAGGAGATTCCGTCGTCGACAAAAATATAGAGTACTCGGGCGTACTCAAACTCTGCGTACCACAGTATAGGGAATCGGGTTGAAGAATGACACAATCACTGATTTAAAAGTAACAAATAATTAACAGTATTTATTAATAATAGACTGGCCACGAATTAAATTACACAAGGCGAAATACTACGGCGAATGCTTTATAGCATCCTCGCATCAAAAATGGCTGCCGCACGCCCCGATCAAGTCGCACCGCTTCACTCGCGCAATCACACAACGACCGTCAACGCGAGACCTGGCCACAATCGACTATAATAGTTACCATACAGATTTGTAACGAACCTTTAATTCTCTCTCTCGAAATCTGTTGTCTGCGCTTCAACTCGCCTCACAGCCGGTGTTCTTCTATCTCGATTCCCCGTGGCACGCTTAAATAAAACTCTTTGATACTGCTCCTTGAGCGAGATGCTATTCGGTTGCTAGTCCGGAACAAAGTGTTCTGGACGGTGGTCCGAAGTCAGGAGAGCCAAGTACTCCCGTCCGTGGTCCGCGATCAAGAGAGCGAGTCGCGCGCCGCGAGCCTCCTTTTGTCGCGAAGGACCTGTCCGCGAACCGCTAATTGACGTGTCATCGACACGCGTCAATTAGTCACACAAAGCGCGCGACTTTCAAACCGCGATTCATCCATTCCTTAAGCCTCACTCATACTTCATTACAATTACTTAAAACTAATGCCGGCCGCAACAATAATGCCGGTGCGGAGTAGGCTTCTTTAGCCCCCCCACTCACGCTATAATACATTCAGGTCGCACGTGGACCTCCACCGGCATCCAATCATCTCTTCCAAAGGCGCATCACACAGGTGTCGGAACCCTGTGTTAAAATAGGCCGTGAGTGCGCGCGCCCGCTGGCTACAGCTGCTGCTCGCAGCGAGGCTTCCCCCTCTCCGCTCTGCCGAATCTCTCGCTGCTACATGCTCCGGCTAATGCTAGGCAGCTATGGCTCTGGCCGCGACTCTTTCCTCCCCTCGTTACTTCTACAAACAACAAATAAGCGATTATTTTCCTGTTGTTGTTGCGTCGCAAGTAACGAGAGCGAGGCGAGGAATCAGTGCTTGGTCTGACGAGCGAACCTCGTCACACCCCCTCCCTAAACCTGAAGTACCCCCAAGTACTTCTTGGTTTAACCAATAAGAAAAAGGAAATAAATGACCGTGCACTGTCCTCGCCGCGCTACTACGTACCAGGGCCGCCAGAACATGGTAATAAATTCAATCTAATAAAAAAAGTAAACAAAATTAAATACTTTTATTATATTCAACGATGAGCAGAAGAGTGTTCTGCAACTTACTTTCTCTGGCTTCTAATACAGCATCTTCATTGTCTGACCTCTAACCTCTAACCACAACTCTTACTTCTATCCTCCCTTCCATCACCACAATTCACCTTCGCTCCACTGCTAATGGTCACGACGAGTTTTGCTCCTGGAGGTGCGCTCAGGCGCCTCGCAGAATGTCTGGCGAAGAATGGCGTTACGGATGTCTTCTGGTAACCCTCGCAACTCATTCATCAGGCGAAGGGTATCCGTGATGGAGTTAGGTATCCGAATCGGCATGTCTTCTGGCTCCGAAGCAGATGAGGAGGAAGAGTTAAGAACCTCCTCACCTTCCTTGCGACCTTTGCTCGCGTATGGTGTGACACGCGAGGCTCGTCCAGTGGAGGAGCTTCTCCTTCTACGCCGTGGGGGAGACGGTGACTGACCGCGCCCGCTGGCTGCTGACTTCAACTGCTCTCCTTCGACTTCCTTGGCCAATAAAGGGTCTGCCCAGTGAACTGTCTGACTGGTCGATCTGGAATCCTGGACTCGATCCTGCGATGTTTCCCCTACTGTTGGCGTTCCTTCTCGCATTGGCTTCGGTGGGACCGGGCGGCGGGCCAGAAACTCCCTGTGCCGATCTCCGCACCTCGGGCAGTCGTTCATCACCACGTCTCTACGTCCACAATTATAACAGAAAGGGGCCTTCTGTGGCTCCTTGCAGTCGAACATCGAGTGTCCCCAGTTCCAGCAGTTAATGCACGCGTAGGGCGGGGGATCCACAGTCGGGTCAGTCGGGATGAGCTTCAGGCCTCCAAACTTTAAGCCACCCCTTTTTACCTTCAGCGGGGCTGAACTACGACGGACTGATGACTGGCTCCTAGTACTGCCCTTTGGTGGCACTGGCTGCGAGGACTGCCCAGAACTGACTCGCTCCGGGGCTGCAGAAGACCATTGAGGTGGGATTCCCGAATCTATCTGTGGTTCTTTGACCTTACTAGGAGGGTCCAGACTCGTCCATTCTTCAAGCCAGCTGCTCAACTCCTCTTGAGCCTCACGACTCTCTCTGGCCTCCAAGCTCTCCGATTCCACAGTGTCAAAACTGTCCACGATGCTCTGCTCGCTCATTTTTGGTTCGTCTGACTGGCCTTGTGGCTGGCTAGGTCCCGTCAAACTGATGGCTTGGGCTTCCATGGGGAGGTTTCCGATCTCCGGAATGCCTCCTGGGGAAGTGGACCGGGTCACTCCTCGTGAGCCAGCTTCCAGCTGTGCCATGACGAGTTCCGACGAAGCGGTGGTTAAGTCCGGCGGCGTGAACACGTACTCTGGCACGTGACGACTACGACTCTCTGCCCTGCGACGGCGGAAAGTCCTCGACATCCTGGCTGATCTGGATCTAAAATACAATTCAGAATCAATTAGATATGTACTTACAGGTACTTTACCCGTACACAAAACCTCTCGTTACTACGACCACTTTTAAAATCTACCACATGCACTTTCGCTACCTTCCGACTTTTACCCTCTCCGGCATCTAAGCTACTTCTCTCCGGGTTTCTCGTGCATTATCAGTGCACTTGGCCGCAATGTCCCCCTCCTCCTCCTCCTTCTAAATTTACCACGATCAAACACCAAGCGAGGTCTGTCCTCTAGCGGTTTTTGTGGTTCTTTGATCTTAACGTGGACAGCACCCGCCCCTTCCGTTTCTGAGTCCGACTGATCTATCAACTGAGCTGATAAAGTCACCCGCGGTTCTTTGACCTGACAGCGAGCGGGTTTCTCTAACTCGGGAACGTTGCTCTCTTCCATGTTCAAACTTTCCTCCATCAATGTCTCTACAGCCATCTCAATCTTCTCTAGCGTCGTTGAGTCTTCTTCTGCCTCCACTAAATCATATATCTTCTGCTTTCTGCCCGTGACCTGCGATTCTTCGAGTAGCATCGTTGCCTCTATGAGATCTGGCGTCTCTGGTGATGTCTCTCGAATAAATGAATCCGGCTTGGCAGCAAAGCTGACTTTCTTCTTCGCTCGACCCCTAATACGGTCATATGATACCTCGTCTGGCTTCGCTGCATGAACTCGACTCTCGCCTGAGTCCATGGCTCTAGCCAACGTATCCACTGCTCCTTTGGGTCCGGATGGCTTCGAATTCACGGCCGTCGTATTCTTGGCATCCGACTCCTGCTTCGATCTGTCCACTACCCTCTGCTCTAGCGACTCGAGGGACTCCCTCGAGAACTGCGCATCCTTACCAGGGGCTGGACTTTTCGATTTCAAAACTTCCTTCGACACACTAAACCCTCTCTTCTTGAACCGATGACCCTCAGCTTCCTGGTAGCTGTCGGATTCATTGCTTGAGTCCGAGTGGCTACCTGTCCACAAAGCAATGGTCATTTTTGACGGTTCGTTTACTTCCATTCGTATTAACGACTCTTCGTTTTTACTTCTAGACTGCTGGGCTGTAACAGCTCCGGCGTAAGTCTTCTTGTTGCTCGGCTGACGTGTAACGTCGTCGTTTGCAACTATTTTCTTCTCTTCCATGCTCGGCCGACAGTAACTGTCAGCGTTGGCACTCTTCTTCAACATCCTCAACTCATTGGTCTCAAGGTCGCTGAGCCGGTGGTCCCCACCAGCGTTCGCAATCTTCTTGAAACTCGGAGTCTTCTTCTCTTCCATGCTCGGCCGACAGTAGCTGTCAGCTTTCGCACGCCTCTTTAACTTCCTGAGCTCATTGGTCTCAAGGTCGCTGAGCCGGTGGTTTCCACCAGCGTTCGCCCCCTCCTTGAAACGTTGAGCCTTCTTCTCTTCCACGCTCTTCTTCACTACCATGCTATTCTTCACTACCATGCTATTCTTTACTACCATGCTCTTCTCTTCCATGCTCGGCCGACAGTAACTGCCAGCGTTGGCAGGCTTCTCCAACTTCCACTCTTCTTCCTCAACTACCGTTTTTAGTGGCCATGGGCCACTACCTCCCCCTCCCAAAACTGACGTACTTTCCCGAAAAGGAAATGTCGTACTGGCAGTTTTACTCACATCTATGGGGCCTGTGGCTGGAATGACGCGGGAGACATTGACCCCTGACATATCCCCGCTTGACCATTTCCCAACATCTGACGCAGAGGCAAACAGTTCTGGCAATTTTGAAATACAACACCCTTGGACCCACAAACCTGGCATTGCGATGGATTTATAGATGCCCTTGGACATTCCTTTGACCTGTGGCCCTTCTGTCTACATCTAAAACATTCCGTATAAGGGCAATGCGCAGCTCGATGTCCGACTTCCTGGCAACTATAACACGCTCCAACAACGCGACTACGATCGTTGCTTGTACTGTAGGCACACGCTTGAGGGGGCTGTGTCCTGAGCATTGGCATAGCGGATTGAGTATGTGGTTGCCTCGGTGCGACTTGCTGACTGTTCTGCTTCTTCTTCTGGCGTCTATCGTTGTTGTTGGGTTTTGCCACCTTCTTCATACTATTATCTACTCCTGCTAATTCATCAACTTCGTCTACCGCTGCTACTCGAGCTTTGGACATTGGCGTCCATGCGGCTGTGGGGATTCTCGATTTTTCCGCTGGTGGTGGCGGAGTATATCTTGAATCGTTCTCGACCTCTTTCTCGAATCTTCTTCCGTACTTCTTAACGTCTCCGTAAGATTCTATCTTCTTATTTCTCAATGCTCTCCGATATTCTGGCCTCAATCTTCCAAGCAGTATTTTCAACTGACGTCGTAGGCTCATTGGTTTACGGAGGTGTTCCACAATGTGTCGGAAATTGGCTATATAGGGAGTTATCTTTTCTCCTTTGCCTTGAGTTCTATGACGCAACTCGTCCAATACATCATCCTCATTTAAGTCAGAGATGTACTGCTGTCTAAACGCCCTTTTAAACTCGCTCCAGGACTCAATGTCACGTTTCTCCGTATTAAACCAGAGGCTCGCACCTTTTGAAAGAGTTGAGGGAATTATCGAAAGCAAATCTTGACTACTCAAATCTAGACTCGTTTTACAGTCCGCTATTCGAGTCAAGTATTCTTCTGGATCATCTCGACTTCCACCACTGAAGTTAATATTCCAGCTCTGCACTATCTGAATCTGACTCAGCTTGAGTTCCAGTTTCCGTGAGCTAATTCGAGATCGCTCCGTTTTATCGTGCTTCTTTGAGCTTTTCTTGCTCTTCTTCTTGTGACTTCGACTTCTACTTCTACTTCGACTGCTGTCTCTACTGGTTGAGGAGTAGCATGAGCTACTCCTGATGCACGATCCACAACTAGAACTCGAGCTCCTACTGGAACTGTGGCTGGAGCTATCGCTGAAACTGTTGTCAGACTCGCTGTTCGAGCTGCGTGTACTTCTGCTTCTTAACTTCACTTTATGTTTCTTCGGCGTCGTGACTGGTGAGGATTTCTTTTCCTGGGTGGCTTTAACCTTCTCTGTCTTCTTATCTCTAGTGGCTTTATTACTCTTGACTGATTTGCTCGATGTTTTCTTGGGTGTTACTTCCTCTATTTCGCTATCTTCACTACTAGTATCGTTACTGTCGCTCTCTTCTTTACTGCTATCACTACTACATTTCTCTGCAATCTCGACTGACTTTTGAACGGAGGTGCTTGACGACGATCTTTTCAATCTTGATTTAGGTTTATTTTCTGACGGCTCGATTGCTTCTTCTATCCATGAACCCCAA
Organism: Muscidifurax raptorellus; assembly: GCA_020010945.3. Lineage (NCBI taxonomy): Eukaryota > Metazoa > Arthropoda > Insecta > Hymenoptera > Pteromalidae > Muscidifurax > Muscidifurax raptorellus. The sequence continues at coordinate 656,542 of JAHUUD020000016.1, read as the reverse complement.
CTACCCGTTTGAAATCCTAAACGTGAGAGTTTCATTTGGCTTCTCCTTTTGTAACTTGGAGTTTTCTGCAAGGGTGAAGCTGGCTTCGTTATGGTCCTGGTAGACGTCTTTTCTGCCGGCATTTTCTTCGTTGTGCCCGTCTGGATGACTGGCTCCGGCCCACTGTCTTCAGAAGGCGTTCGAATGCCTAGAAAGCTTGGCGTTTTCGTCGTCGAGCTGATACCTGGACTGATCCCCGAATCAAAATGATGTGAAGTCGAGTTCGAAGCCTGTGTTGGATTTCCGACCAACATGAAAGCGGATGGGTTAAACTGTGCTCGAGTGGTGATGCGATTGGGCGATCCAGTTAATGCATTCAAAACTTGAGACGATAATAAATGCTGGAGTTGTTGTGCCACGGTGAGATCAAGCGTTGCTCTTGGTTGTTGACTGACGTTGTCCAGAGTTGAAATTGTCTGAATTCGCTCTATCGACGAATTCATGGCTTGCTCTAACGTTTCTTCCTGTTCTAACTCCGACTCCGAAGCAGTTCTGCTGTCCACAACTATTTTCCTCTTTTCTATCTGCTTTTTAAGACGAGATTTTCTAACCGTCTTGTTACCAATAAGCGCTTCTTGCGATTCTCTGGGCATTTCACCACCTTCGTCCCAATCGTACCAAGGGACTGAAGAGCAAATACCAGTTTGCATTAGAGTGGCTCTAAGCAATCTATCCTTGCGAATTTCTCTATTTCCTTCCGTGCTAATCTTCATCGCTAATAATTTTGCTTCCAGTACTTGGTTGTTCATCCGTCGAATGTCGTTGCTTAAGCTTCTAACCTCCCGATTCTTCTTTAATTCCTCCATCCGTTCTTGATGCGAATCCATCTCTTTATCAGTAACCACTAGTATTAGTCTCCGCATCAGTTCGATTTTTAACTTCTAGATCTACTAGAAAAATTATTCTCAAATCTGCAATGTGTCTCTATTGACGACTGGCAATTGTTTAAAATTTCGGAAAATGTATATATCAGGACAAGGGCCCCCCTGGGTGGTCCGCAATTAATTTTTATTACGTACTGGCCACAAGGAATGGGACACAAAAAGCAAATTTTCAATATTCAAACGGAGCAAGCATCGCACATTCACTAGCTAAACCTAAATTCACTAATTTGTAATCCTGCTGAACCACAATCCTGATAATCTTCCTGAACTTAAAAACAAAGCCTTACGCTTAACTCTCGCTATTACGATAAATTCGTAGAGACTATCCCAAGATAAACAATAATAAGGAAAACTCTCAAACTCCAGTAGACCTTCCTTCAATGGCAATAAATCGCGACAACAAGCGATGTTGTCCCCGCTGACCCTTGACGAATATAATCCTCAATTCGTGACTGGGTTGCTTCAACTAAGAATGCTACTTGAATATATACTACACAACTCGACACCCAAATATATATATAAGTTCATATATAAATATTATAATTATAAAATATATAACAATGGTAATTGTTCATACAATACCCATCAAGCCACTGCCAACGTTGTCGTAAAATTTTATGGCCACCACGTGTTTCAGTCTGTACCACCAGGAACAAAGTTATCCGATTACTGATCGCAATATTTTTCTGACCACCACGTGCAAGTCTCCTCGAAAATTTCTGTCCGCAAATAATTGAGCCGTCGATACCTCAGCACGATAAAATCTTTGTCGTCACCACCATTCACGACTTATTTTTAAAACGTGCTCCAAAAGAGGCTTGAAAATTATTCGCGCGTCCACAAAAATATTCCTCGAAATTTGCACTACGGCGTGATCTGAAAATACAGGCGTGTAATCGGTTCCTCAACACGTGAAACTACTATTCTTCATAAACTCTACACAACTCTTCTTGCATCCCGCGACGGCAAACACGAAAATTTATTTTAATCCATTTTATTACAACGAGAAATGGTTGTTCAATTTTTAATTAATTAGTCTCGGCGCTAACGATAATGGCATCACACACGTGGCGAAATCTGACTTCACGCAAAATCCCGACAAACTTCGGAAAAATTCCAAAAAAAAAATTTTAAATTGCTTGTGAAAATTTTATTTCACCCGTAGAACGGCACTGCACCACAAGAAAAAATTTTTCCGAGAAGATTTTAACCGAAAAGAGGAAGGTAAACCATGGAGTCACATTTGTGAACCCCAGTTTTTGCGCGACTTGCCACGTGTCAGGTATCGTACCGCGCGGCGACCATAAGCCTAGCGTTGCGAGTCTGACAAAAATGGTTTACACTTTTATGTCGCCGCACTGTAACGTGATTCTACACCATTTATGTTGCACTAGTCGAGGCAAGATACTTTTCGTCGCACATTAAATACCAGCAACCGATGCTACTCTAACAATGGCTGCGCGTCACTTTGCCGAACACACACTACGTTGATTCTTCTTGCACAATTTCTTTTACACTCCGACGACCAAAGGCCCCACGTTGGGCGCCAATGTAACGTGGCGGTTACCCGGCTAGAATTGATTTCTAGTGGGCAACTCCCGAGCACCAACGTTTACAGATAACTACCGATCCGGCCGAATTTCTCTATGATGGGCGCCAGGCCGGCAGGTAGCTTCGTCTCCCGACAATCGTCACACGCCGCGGCTGAAAACACTTTCTCCCAGAGGAGATTCCGTCGTCGACAAAAATATAGAGTACTCGGGCGTACTCAAACTCTGCGTACCACAGTATAGGGAATCGGGTTGAAGAATGACACAATCACTGATTTAAAAGTAACAAATAATTAACAGTATTTATTAATAATAGACTGGCCACGAATTAAATTACACAAGGCGAAATACTACGGCGAATGCTTTATAGCATCCTCGCATCAAAAATGGCTGCCGCACGCCCCGATCAAGTCGCACCGCTTCACTCGCGCAATCACACAACGACCGTCAACGCGAGACCTGGCCACAATCGACTATAATAGTTACCATACAGATTTGTAACGAACCTTTAATTCTCTCTCTCGAAATCTGTTGTCTGCGCTTCAACTCGCCTCACAGCCGGTGTTCTTCTATCTCGATTCCCCGTGGCACGCTTAAATAAAACTCTTTGATACTGCTCCTTGAGCGAGATGCTATTCGGTTGCTAGTCCGGAACAAAGTGTTCTGGACGGTGGTCCGAAGTCGGGAGAGCCAAGTGCTCCCGTCCGTGGTCCGCGATCAAGAGAGCGAGTCGCGCGCCGCGAGCCTCCTTTTGTCGCGAAGGACCTGTCCGCGAACCGCTAATTGACGTGTCATCGACACGCGTCAATTAGTCACACAAAGCGCGCGACTTTCAAACCGCGATTCATCCATTCCTTAATCCTCACTCATACTTCATTACAATTACTTAAAACTAATGCCGGCCGCAACAATAATGCCGGTGCGGAGTAGGCTTCTTTAGCCCCCCCACTCACGCTATAATACATTCAGGTCGCACGTGGACCTCCACCGGCATCCAATCATCTCTTCCAAAGGCGCATCACACAGGTGTCGGAACCCTGTGTTAAAATAGGCCGTGAGTGCGCGCGCCCGCTGGCTACAGCTGCTGCTCGCAGCGAGGCTTCCCCCTCTCCGCTCTGCCGAATCTCTCGCTGCTACATGCTCCGGCTAATGCTAGGCAGCTATGGCTCTGGCCGCGACTCTTTCCTCCCCTCGTTACTTCTACAAACAACAAATAAGCGATTATTTTCCTGTTGTTGTTGCGTCGCAAGTAACGAGAGCGAGGCGAGGAATCAGTGCTTGGTCTGACGAGCGAACCTCGTCACAAGCTAAGGAGCTTCCTTAGCGCATATGACTGGTCATCTTTCACCACGCCATTACTTGACGAATGCATTACCATCCCTAACGACAACATCACGAAAACTATAAATGACCTCGCCCCATTAAAGACTGTAACACCTGGACGTAAACATGGTTCACCTCGGCTCTTCGTGATCTTTTAACTTAAAGGAATAGACTCTACATGCGCTTTCGCAGAAGTCGCCTCCTCGGAATCTATACTTTTATAGAATCGCAAGGGACAACGCTCATAGACAGGTCGAGGAGGCCAGGCTTACAGCGCCTTATTGCGACCTGACACAGAAACTTGACTTAAAACTGCAGAGGCTTGTCAATACGGGGATCCGTTTTATCTACGGTGTGAGGAGTGACGAGCACATCACCCCCTATAGGCGTGAATTGCAATGGCTCACCACCGCCGGACGTAGGAACTATTTCAAGGCCTGTTTCCTTAGGAAACTTTTTAACACCGCTACTCCATTTTATATCATGGCTTTTTTTGACTTCCACGTCGCGCTCCGCCCCGTGAGGGGCGAGGTGATTCCTCTGGACATTCCCACTTTCGAAACAGAGACGATGAGGAATTCATTTTATATAAGCGCCTCATATCTTTGAAATTCATTGCCCTCTCATCTTCTCAACAGTAGATCACTATCATCTTTCAAACGTCAGGCAAAGCTATACTTTTTTAATGTTGAAAACATCTAAAGACTGTATTCATTTTAGCTATAAAAATTCAATGTACCTTATTATTGTATTACTGTTAATGTTTTTTGTACAACAAAATGTATAAAAATAAAAATTATCTTATCTTATCTTATCTTCTCTCTCTCTCTCATCTGTCAGTTAATTAAACTGACAGATGACGTATGCATGGCCATTAACAGAAAGGAGGTAACGCTCTTGCTGTTATTTGATTTCAGCAAGGCCTTTGACACCATATAGCCTACCAAATTATTAACTAAGCTGCAACGGCTGGGCTTTATACGGATGGTTCTCTTGTGGTTAAAATCATATCTTCAAGGCCGCACGCAGATGGTTACTTCTACCAGGGATGGTAATTCCGAGTGGTTGGAAATCAATCTGGGTGTTCCACAGGGTTAGGTCCTGGGACCTCTGCTGTTCAGTCTGTACGTTAACGACCTACAAGACTTACTAGACAAAAGGACGACAAAAACATATTTTTTATGCAGACGACCTACAAATTTACCTCGATCCGACCAAGGGTAAACTTGGGGAGGGCCTGTCGCAATTATCTGAAGCCGCAAGACGGGTGTCAGAATGGGCGGAGAACTCTGGACTGCGTCTGAACTCTGGCAAAACCAAGGCAATATTTTTTGGATCCAGAAAGAACGTCAATGATATTAAGTCCTTGAATTTGCCTGGGGTACGGATGTGTGATGGAGTGATCGTCCCTTTTGAAGATGCGCTGGTGAGTCTCGGTGTTACATTAGATAGTAAATTAACATGGAAACCGTAAGTAGATTGTATTACTAAAAAAGTTAATAATGCCCTGTATATCTTGCATTTTATCAGGGATTATACCACCGAGGCTCTAAGAAAAAGGCTGGTTGAGTCATTGGTCCAACCCCATCTGGACTATTGTACTGTGGTGTACCTGGACGCGACTGACGAACAGAGAATATGATTACAGCGACTAAGTAATTCTTGTGTAAGATACATCTTTGGAGTAAGAAGGGACGAGCACATCTCCCCCTACCGGAGAAGACTGGGCTGGCTTATTACTGACTCACGTAGGCTTTATTTTAAAGCTATACGCCTCAACAAAATTATGAGATTGCGTGAGCCAGAGTATCTAGTATTTTTTTTAGCAAGCATCAGCCCAGGCCTTCTGCAAGGGGGCCCCCGCCTGAGCTTCATGTTCCGGTGGTGAGCACTGACACCAGCCTAAAAGCCTTTCAGATCCAAGGTGCACGTTTCTGGAACTCTTTACCCTCTTCCATACGCCTTTTACCTTCTCTCGCATCCTTTAAGGAAGCAGTGCGCGGCTATCTGCTCGGCCTTGAGTCCTAGCCGTTCCTCATGTGGGCGGATGACGCGGGTATTCGATAAAATTTATTTGATATTATTTTGACTTGGCTTTTCCGGTCTCGATCTGTGATATTCTCGACGAGATCATTAAACCAAATGTGATATGACGGGTCTAGGACCAAATTAAGTTTTTTTTTTATTAGTATTATTTATTATATATATTACAAATATCTTAAAAAAAGAGTATATATTTATTTATTGTATTTTATCTTTTTACTGTAAAGTGAAATAAAGATCTATCTATCTATTGCGAGTTCTTTAATGTCCTCTCAAAATTGTATAGAAAACTTACATAGACTGCTTCAATATTATTTGTGAAGCTACACAGAACAAGCATATAATTTACTAGTCTATTCAATGGATAGTTATTAGAGAAAACAGGACATGAGGTAACGACAGTGAGATTTTAGGGTATACAACAAAAATATGATAATATAAATATACAAATAAATTTATTTATTTGAATGGGAAAAAATAACATTCGTAATTTTTGAAGGATGGGAATTCATAGGACAAATAACTAAATACAATATTTAGACGATCTTACTTGCGTCTGCATAAAGTCAATGATCTCAAAGTTATTGGCAACATACAGAACAGAAAGAAAAGAGAAGCAGTAAGCCCGTTCACAAGATATTTGTTGTTCGTAGGATTTCAAAATAACACTCGCGGTGACTTTATATGTAAATTGCGAAGGACGTCGCGCAGTGTATCTCGTGTGTGCAGCTCGAGCCCGTGAGAAAAGACCTCTATGCACGTGCTGAGGTCATACTCCGCAGGCGAGCCGCTATCAACACGGCACTGTTTATACGAACACTCACGACCACGTATTAAGTAATTCAAGAATAAAATTAATTGCGAACACTAGTCTGATAAATTGTTTAAATATTAAAGCGTAGCGACAAAGAGTTTAATACTTAAACTCGTGCTCAAGTAACGCGTTGCGCTCTAGAAAAACCGCTCTAGTCGGACGTAGTCAAACTGAGTGGACAGTTTCGGAGATAATACTCCTCCCCGTACTTTTACTTTCCGTCGAGAGCGTTTATTAGTTAGCGAGCCGTAATCACGCGTGTGATTACGAGGGTTTGGACTGAAAGTCGTAATCCCCTCTGCTCTGATATAGAAGTTAGATAACAATAAACGCGCACTGTTTCACTTTCAAGTACTTACACTCCTTGAAACTGAGAGGAGTTTCCTGAGAGGCGCTAACCAGGAGTGGTCTCAACTGGATACACCGGACGGTGGATGATTCTGTATATTCGATTAGTGGTGTGTATGTTCACTTAGGTAGGTAGATCAAGAATGGCGGGCCAGCTCCACGCTCTGCACGCCGACCCGCTGGAACTCTCGATGCGCTCGTAAACAGGTCAAAAAATGACCTGTACACATGAGTGCACATGAGCGTATTCTTAAAACTAAACAGCGCGATGATTGAAAAATTGCTATAACGACGCAGACTTGGTGAACTGAAATCTGCCGTCGCACTATCTATCTCTCTCTCTCTCTCTCTCTCTCTCTCTCTCTCTCTCTCTCTCTCTCTCTCTCTCTCTCTCTCTCTCTCCCTACGCTTGCATATAGAGCTTTAGGATTACGAAAAAAAAACCACGAACTCGACCATGGTAATATACGAATTCAATAATATATTGAAATCAAAGAAGTCTAAATTCGAGCTGCTGTACTCCCAATTCGGTGGTGCCACAGTCGAAAAAGCGTTGATCGATTGGAGCTCGATAATGGGAGCTTATACGCCTATATAGAGCTATGGTAGCACTGCACGTTATTAACACAGCTCTACTAATGGGTATCTGAGACGCCCATTATCGAGATGTCGCCCTTCCACGTTGCGGAGCTCCGAGCGCTCAACACGCCATTGAACTGTCGAAGCACCAAATTGGGAGTATAGCGACTCGAATTTGGGTTTGTTTGATTTCAACATATCATTGAAATTTTATAATACCATTGTGGAGTTGTTACATTTCAATTTTGGAGTTTGTACGCCTCAACTATAAATGGTGGTGTGGGATTCCAAAAAAATCGAAGTCCCCGATTACGAAACTTTTTTTAGTGCAGCCGATAGGCTGAAACCACGAGACCGTGGCTCTTGCTACGCGTGCTATGCCGCGCTCGAACCTTTCCTCGTTGCGTCGATTTCTCAGAAATCTCGCGGCAGGCAACAACAGCAAGCTAGCCCGGCGCCGCTTCGCGGATAGCCGTTCTGGCTCTCGCACAGCGTCGTATCATTTATTTATTTACAACTCATACCATATTTTTTTATGTGAATTTTCATAATTTTCCGCGATTTTAACGGTTTTTTGTGAGCGAAAAAACTGCCTTCGATTCTATCTTTTCGAAAATATTTACGTCTTTTTACATCAGATTATAACAAAAATGATGCGTTGGTCGTTAAATTTTATCGAAGTCTTAGAAGAAGAGTGAAAAATAAAACAATGCGACATCGACGTAAAGTCAGATCAGCATCGACGAGAGACCAACACCATTATCACCAGTAGATAAAACGTCAATGCAGAACGCCCAACAGCTGCCATTGCTTGATGAGGAGGCGTAGTAGCAAGCATCAGAATCAGCCTGCATGAAGCTAAAAAGATACGAAAGTCCACCAAACGAGGTAATGCATCAGCAGACCTTTGCCGGACTAAAACAGGTGAGAAGTTATATTGACATGCGCTGAGAGCATCTCGGGGAACTTTCGGGACTTATCAATCGCGGAATAGATTATATTTTAGAGTACATTAATTAAATGAAAAGAGAAGAGCCGGAAAAATGTAGAGAAATATAAAAAAATATAAATACTTTTAAACAGTATTATGCGCTACATAGGGATACTATTAATAAATTAGTTAAGAATAATTTAATTTTTGCTACTGTAAGCGTAGACGTATTAGATGTAGTTTTATTAGAAATTTACCCCTTTAGATTTGTAGGACGTTATGTTTTCAATGTAACTTTTTTATATTGTATTATTAGTTTATAAGTTATATCAACTGTAATATTAGATTTAAACTACTGTAAATATGCTTTGTATTTTAAGCTTCTGCAAATATCAATATAACGTTTGCATTTTAACTTTTTAATAAATACAAATTATAATGTGTGGCGTGACGTGACAAAACCTGAGGGACGAATTTCTCTATCGTCTTCTCGGTTCCGAATCCGCGACACTATAATTTATTAACGTTCCGACTTCCTACTTGCGAAATCTCGGAGGAGGCCCCGCTAGGTCGCCTCAGGTCGGGTTACTCGGGGTGACTGAAATAATAAACATTTAATATTACAGTTAAACTCTTCTTTATTCACTTAAGCTTTACACACTCTGAATACGCGCCACAATGCGCCGCTCGCAATTCTCTGTCTCTCACTCGCACTCTGTTCGGTTCGGCGCTACCTCTCCTGCTCTCACTCACTCGCTCGACCGCTTGACGAGGTCGGTAAAGCAGCGGCCTGTGCCGCCGCGCTCGGAAAGCTTCGCCGCCACGCGAGTCTCTCTCGCGCGCCCGATCTCCCCCCCTCTGGCGCTCGCACGGCAACACAAATCGCGGCCCCTAGGTTTTCCCGGAACCGGTCCGCGCGTCAAATCTCGCACGCCTCGCCGAATTTTCACGTTTAACTCGCGTTTTTCTCGCACGTTCTCCTTTCTCTCGTAATTCTCTTTCTGTCGCTCTCTTTCTCACACACTCTCTCTCGATCACAACCTCGCCTTCCGCACACTCTCTACCCTCTCTCCGTATTTACGCCTGAGTAAGATAACTTACAATCCTGCTCCTGGGCTGGATCTCGCCTCGCTTCCTTCCACGCACCCGCTCGTCTTCTTCTTCTGCCCTTAGCTTCCTCTCGTCGGACTTGGCCCACGTCTGTTCCCCAACTCTCGTGTGCTCTCGCACGAAGTTGGCTGCGTCTTCTTCCTCTGGATCCGGTCGGTGGCCGCACGCACACACACTTCTCGCACTTCAGCTCTCGCACCCGCTCACTCCGCGAGGATGACGCGCACGATCTCCCGATTGATGCGCGTCGTATCACTGCGTAGTCAATCGTAGACACGAAAAGGCTTTCGCGAGATATACACCGGACAACAAGATTAATTTACAGCACTTCTTTAAGAACAAAGAGATACTTAAGGAAAAAAAAGCTCGGTACTCAGTCTCGAGTCGCGCGTCGCGACTCGAGCGCTCTCCTCTGCTCTCTCCAGCCAGCCAATTAGCACGAATTTCTCACGGCGCGACGGAGATCGACGAGCTTCGCGAGTCTGCTGGTAGTCTGAAAACAGGCTAATTCGCTGCGAGCTGCCCTCTCTCCACGAGTCTCTTTGTACGCGATTCTCCGATTGGCTGCGCCATTGCCGCGCACGTCGCGATATTCTCTCTCTCACTATCTCGTACAAGATACGGATTGTTGTTGCAGCAGCGTTACAAGTTCGCGCCTGGAGCACTCATTCTAGGAACCCTCTTCTTCTCCCCATTTTCTCGATAAGCCTCTACGCCGTTGTTTTTGGTGCTCCTTGTTTTGCTGGAATTCTCGACTCTTCTCTACTGCCTCCGCCGAAATCCACACTCACATAAAAACATAAATTCCGCGTATTAATAATTGCAAAACGCAATTATTAATCTCTTAGAAAGGCGGCCTTGCAACGGACAACGTACCGTCGCAGTGGATAAAATACTATCTTTTTTATTGTGTACAAAATCCCATTCTTCCCCATCCCATGAACCCCAGAGCTGAAATTTATAGTAGGCTTTGCGGGACCGTGTAGTAGGTTACATATTATATACGGGCATTCTTTCTCACGCGAATCATTCTTCATTCGACCGTCAATAATAATATTGTTTCAGCGTCTGTCTCGCTTTTAGTGTGTGAGTATATATTTTTTTCAAGAGTGTTTTTCGAAACAGTTTATTTACGCTGCTAATCTCTATACCATACATAATAATATCATTTTTGAGTCATTGTAAGGTCGTATATAGTAGTATTTAAACAAAGAATCCGTGAGGGAAGAAGATCCGATTTTTGAGTCTCTAAGTAGCCTCGGAACTCATGTAAATAACATAAAACATAGCCTAAAACTGAACGGTGTTTCGGAGCTGTCGGTTTGCGAGTATGAGAGCTCACAATAACCGAACCTTCGCAAATCATTCTGTTGAGCGTGATTGCGTTTTCGCTGAAGAGCCCTAGAGAATTACAATGTATCTAATACGCGCAATGTGCCAGAATGTTAATAAAGTAAACACAACAGTGTGCTATATATATCACGGAACGTTGATGAGTTAAAAATGAACAGCTAGATCTTGCTTTTATCGTCACAGCTGTTTCAATCTGGGCATGAGTGGCTGAGATCCCAGCTCGATCATGGTCAACGAGTTTGCCGCAGCTAGGGTTTGTAGCAACAACGACCGCTGGAGCCGCGCCAACAGTCAGTAAGCGATACTTTCTGCTGAAGATCGAGCCGAAAATGACAAAGATCAGAAGCCTGTGCTCCAGCAAACGCTGTAGCACCTTCAGTAGCTGCCAAATGGCGACAAGAAGCTCAAAAGCCCATGCTACGCTATTGCTGCTGCTCTCCGACTATACAACACTACTTAGCTACCATCACGCTGTAATATACAACCGCATAGCACCGAAAATTTGTTTGTGACAAAGGCAGTTCTTTTGAAATTTAATTGATCGCATTAAACGGGTATGAAATCGGCTGAAAACATACTTTTTATAGGGTAAAATATTGACAACTTTAAATTTTACCTTCATCCTCTTAAGTACCTTTGTATTTACTATAATTCTAATTTCACCTTTAAAAAGTTATGAAATTCTTAAAGAAATTGTCAAATGTTTGCAACTTACAAAAGTTTTTCTGTATGCGTATCAAAATACGCTGATGAATGTAGTGAAATCAGTTAATTTATCAATAACACTTTAATAAATGATATGAATTGAAATTACAAAATTTTTTTATTTTAATCTAAAGGGCTTTATTACCAACATTTGCCGTGAAACTCTTCGTATAATTTAGCTTTACCACGTTTTTAATTTGTATACATTTTTGCGAGTTAATGAAATCCTTTAGTTTGACATAAATTTGCATGTTTATGTGGGGGAATCACCGTTAAGTAATCGATAAGTTGTTTTTACTAAGTATACAATGCTTTGCTCCATGTATATCGTAGACTACAAGACGACATAGCAGCAACCATCTTCTTTTTGTATAGCTACTCGTCAGTTGATTTTATAATTGATACTTATATTTAAGCAAAAAAGATTATTATTGTCTGCTACTATGTGTCGCGAGAGTTTACTAGCAGAAAAAATAATCTTTTCTTGATCCCTCGGTCGAAAGTACGTAGATTTGCCACTGTTTTCAGTGGCGAAGGGAGCGCTTTTACTCACTGATATAACTTTCGCCACTACTGGAAACTAAGCAACCGCAATGTTTATTGATAATAATTGTAAATTTAATAATTGTAAATTTGAGAATTGTACATTTAACGATTGTTCATTTACTTTTTCTAATAATAAAAATATTTAATGTTTATTTTGAGTACATTTATGAAAATAATACACATGATAATTGCGATGCCCGCCCCCCGACCAGCAACTAGCTTCGCTCGTGTCGCAAATGTTGGGATGGGCATCGCATTAAATGCACTAAAAACAAAATTTAGTCATAAGGTTAAGGCTAATTAAGGAAGCGTACTTTCGACAGGGGATCAAGAAAAATAGTATACGGCACATGAGACGAAATTCGAAGGCCTGCCACTGCGTGCTAACTTCACGCATTGGCGGAGCTTCAACTTTCCTCTCTTCTACCGTAATCTACTATTTTACTGATAATAAATAATTAAATATAAACAAAATTACGGTAAATCATGAAATACCTACTCTCCGTAATATAATTATCTACCATTTCACAGAATTACTATAATAGAAGTTTCTATAATTATATAATGTATATCTACTAATGGTATTTGAATTGAGTCATTTTGAGACATTTCTCAAACGCTATTCGAAGAGATATAGATATAGAAATTTCATATTTTGTGAAGTGGCAAATAATTCTATTACGGAAAGGATTATCTCACTTACCGTAATTTTGTTGTTATTGTTTATTTTTATAGCTATCTTGAGTTGTCTATATTTTGTTTTATTTCATTGCTTTCAAATTTATATTATGCATCTTTTATGACTGTATTTAAAATTTTTGCATAAATTTTGTATTCGTTTTTTAGTAATAAATTCGTTGGGTTTTATTTCCATATTTCATAATAATGTCTTTTCGCATGACAAGACACCGGTATTGCATTAATTATCCAATTTTTCCTGGATGATAATTTTTTTGATGCACTATCTTTCCTATTTAATTGTTTACTACACATTCCTCTGTCAACACAGCTATAAATCATTTTGATTAATTGGTTTAATGCATTGTTGGAGTCTTGTATTGCCAACAATGATTGCCAGTGAAATATTTTAGAAAAGTTTTTTAATTTACTATAATTCATCTACGTAATACCGTTTTCGCTTCCTAATTTAAAAAACGGGCATTGATCATTTTAAAAATTTGAATTTAAATTTAAATTGAAACATTAAATACTTAAAAGTTTGAAAGATGCAAGTATGATATTTTTAGTTTTAGTACAATAGTTATCAATACACGTGCCTTTCTTTAAATTTATAGGTCGGGTAATTCCTTTAAAGTATGGTATATTCATGTTCGAAAAAATTATTTATAAATTCCTGTGTAATAGTTTTTCCGCTCATTTTTGTTTTCAACATAGTTTTCTAATATATCGATATTAAAGTTTCCAATGATACAGTGATTTTTAAAATTTCTATGCTTTGACAAAAATTTCGTAAAATATTCACAAATTTAGACTTGGGTTTAATTAAGTTAGGGCACCTGTACATCGCAGAGATTTGTATTGACTCTCTGGTTTATTTTTTAATTTATCGCTGAATCTATCAACCTACTCTACTGTAGTGTTATAACATGCACTATTTTTTAATATACACAATGACGCTATCTGCTTTATTAATTTTATTACTTCTGCTTTATTATTTATTACTTCCATTATAATAGCTTTTAGTATATCCATGTAGTTAATAGTATTAAGGATATTGCAAGTTCCAGGTTTCCGTACAAACAATAACAATAGGTTTTTCCGTTAAATGCCCAATAAAATATTTCAATTTTTCGAAATTAAAATTCTTACTTTTTATGTTAACGCATAACACTAAGTTCTTTTTTCTCAATATGGATTTATTGAGATTTTTAACATCTTCTATTTCACTTTCAGACTTGCTTACATCTTCTTTAAAATTAAAATCTTGATTCATATTTACTTCCTGTTTCTTAATCTATATGATATATTTGAATTCAATTTCTGCAGTGAGGTTGAAGATATTCTTTACACTCTAGTTATCATTTGGTTTTCAGACATTTTTCCAACTGTGCTGACGTAGCTTGGTAATGAAGGCTGGATAGTATAATCGGTAAAATCTGTATAGTTACTTATCTTGACTTGCAAAATGTTATACTCGTGGCTATCTATTGTCACGTGCTCTGCACTGAAACCTGTGTTTTACTTGCTGTTACTGAAAGTACAATTTGCACATTTTAATTTTGTTTACCTTACACTCTTTGGTTTTATGATTTCCAGCACATTTTAAACAAATAGGATTGTTCTTGCATTTCATACCAGTATGCCCACACCTGCCACAATTAAAACATGGTTTGATATTGTAATAATCATATACTTTACAATTTTAATATCAAACATAGAGTATGTTGTTATTTTCTCTTACTTGCTGATATAGTTCCTCGGGCATTTCTAAAATCACTGCCAGCAATTCAGTTTTGTTATTTTTATACGCATTCAGAACGACACATTTTTTGCGAGTATATTTTTGAAATTCTTCTCGTTGATGTCCTTTTTTAACTTATTATTATCCATTCCCTAAAAATTGTCGATTTCAACTACTTTTACTTTACGGTTAAGTACTTGTTCTGTACCTATTTCATATATTTCGGATACCAATTCATAGATTTCAGATAGTTTTGACTTTAAGATTTCATTAGCTTTTTTAACACTATGAACAGTTTATATTGTAATTAGTTCATCTTTTTTCCTTACTATTCTATTGGTTTGAATTACTTTTTCCTTAATTATATAGTACGACACATTTGTTATTTCATCTGACTTTTTTTTATTACAATCTGGGGATCACGTTTTGATTTATTATAGGTTTTGACATTTGATATGACATCTGCAAAACTTTTGTTTTTAACAGCCGGTATATCACTTTTTTGTTTATCTAGCATATCACTGAATAATTTAATTTTTTCTTTGAGTATATTATTTAATTATCTCAAAAGTGCATTTTAACATTTTAGATTGTTATCCAGAGTTACGTTTTCATCATCATTTAAAGCATTATGAAATTCTTTAAGTATTTGTTTTCTTATTTCACTTTTTGCATTTGATTTTACTTGAGCAATGATAAACTTAGGCTCGTAACTCAGCGATTTAGGGTTCACTTTTGAGGTTATGTCTAAATCCTCATGATCTGGACGAATTTCCAGCACTGCACTTAGTGTAATAACTTTATTCAATCTCACAAAATCACTTGTATTGTACACCATTTCAGAAATGATTCACAGTTTTAACAATTTGTGTAGGATAACTTTTATAAACTATTTGTGTCTGCTCACGCGACCAGCTTTCGCTTGTAGCGAACGTCTTGCCATCGTACGATACCATTATAAGCAGAAAAATTATTTTACGTCTATCATTATATTGAGCGAAATTGGAATTTTTAATTAGATATGACACCTCCTTAAAAGAATTTAAAATTGGTTATAACTGCATTTTTTTTTAATCGTTCTTATTTTATATCCATTTCCATTATAAAGATTTACTTTTATTGCATCGAGTTTAATATTTAATATTTAAGGGGGTCTGGAAGCCAATTAAAAATTCAAATTTCGCGCCACAAAATAGCAGACGAAAAAATAATTAATTTACTTATAACAATTAATAAAAGCAAAATTACGAAAATTCAAGAGTTGGTTGCCCTCCGTTATGTAATTATCTATCAATATTCAATCTTTCAAACTATTATAACAATATGTCGTTGAGAAAACCTTGAAAAATGCGGTTTTTTAATATTTTTCAAGGTTTTCTCAACGACATATCGTAATTTTGCTTTTATTAATTGTTATAAGTAAATTAATTATTTTTTCGTCTGCTATTTTGTGGCGCGAAATTTGAATTTTTAATTGGCTTCCAGACCCCCTTAACAGGGTTTTATCTTATAAGCTAATAGAGAATATTCAGTCAAATAATATTTCATAATAATAATTAATTTGTTTTATCTATGGATACATAATGTTGAATTAATCAAACGGTTAATTATTCAATTTTTTATATACTATTGCATATATGTATGAAAGTGTGTGAATTTGATAAATAAAATTGTAGAAAATTGTACGCAATCGCAATTGTATATTGGTCCTAAAAAATAATTTGTTTAAGTGGACAACGTATTTTTTAAAAAAGATATAATGCGAGAAAAAACATTATTATTTAAAATTTTGATAGACTTATGATATGTGTTATCAAGTATAACGTAACATGAAGTTACGGACCAGAAACAAAAAGAATTAGGATTAATTCCATGTCAAGGTTATGATACTCTAATTTAGATACGAGCATTATTGGTATTATCAAAATGATTATGATATGAATTACTTGAAATATAAGTGGTATATTTGGTTTTCTGCGAGTATATTTATATTCGCCGGTATTAATCGAGATATAAATATATTATATACACGCAAGCTGGTATCTACCATTTAAATGATGCTAGTCTTTATTGTTCTCTTTAGATTAATTTCTGAAATAATTGAATAAATAATAGTGGGAGAAAGTTGTAGAAACATTAGAGTGGGAAAGCGCGCGCAGCTTACAAGAGAGGCTAGCAAGCTTAGAGATAGACAGAACACTAAAATCTTGCAACTTTTCTAGTATATCATTTTACATTTATATTTTTTTTCATACTTAACTTTGAATAAAAAATATCAAACATTTTTATATTTATAAAAAAGAAGTTTATTATTAGTAAAAGCCTAACTCTCCTAAACGCATTAAACATATAAATGCATTAATGAAAATAAATACATTTTCATAATAAATTCAATATTTATTCTATGTTAAACTAATTAATAAAAATACATGATAATAATTTATTAACCACCAGAAATAATTATGCATTTCACAATAGGGGTAAATTTATTATACATTTACTAAAAAAGTTAAAAGATTTCTCATTTTATAATAAACATCATATTTTGATACTATCAAAGCATTTTACATTAATATAAACTATAATATTATCAAAATGAATAGTAGCGCAAGTATACTGTTTCCGCAATGCAAATATTACATTGATTTATAAATAAAAGTTTTTCACTGCTTCAATTATGTAAGTGCAATGAGTAAACAAATAACAATAAAAAATATTTTTTCAACAATTTTTAGAAATTTTTAACTAAATATTAATTACTAGTAGCAAAATAAGCAGAAAATGTTACTGCAAATCAAAACATTAGTTCAAAATTTTAGTGAAGCGGCCATTTTGGTGGCAGTTCTCAGCTGCAGAAAGAGGGGCAAGATATAACTCCAAACTTGTGATTGTGGATAAAAAGACTCGAGAAAAACGTGTAAAGACTAACAGTGACAGAACAATTATTGCTCGAAATTGTAGAAGTGCAGTAATCAAAAACAATGGAGAACGAGGGGGGGATTAACCCCCTCTCGTGACTACCGCTAAACATCAAAATTTCTCGTATAGAGTTTATCGAAAAATGGGGGCTGACCCCTGTCCTCAAACCGAGGCAGGACTTACGCCCCCACCGAAATGGTGCAGAGGATCATGGAGATTTAAGGTGCAAATGATTAACAATCAATCATTATTATAATTTGTTTACATTTTTTTAAATAAGAGTAAACGTGTTAATATATTTAGATAAATAATTTTGTGATAACCATGTATTTTATTAATGATTTGATTCCTCTTCTTGATACATATTATCAAGAATTATTTTCATGAATCCTTATTCTATCTCATATTGCTATTGTACAATGGTGGTTATCTTTTATGTGCTAATAGAATAACATATACAACCTCATAATACATTATTTAAAATGTAAACAAACATAACGTAGAATAAACAATACAACTTATATATTTTCATAAAATATACCTAATTATGATTATTGCTTATTTATGTTAATAATTATTTCTAATAGGCAAACGTAATATTATCTTTTTATGATGTATAACTGAGAACTATTGAAATGAAGTATTAATAATTCTGTTGGAAATTAAAGTGCATGGTATATTATATTATAATCCTTTTAGTTCAGAAAAACTGCTTTAGATGAAGGCTTAAATTAGAATATTAATAGACAGCTAGTGAACATTTTATTAATGTGCTTGATCAATTGCCAGATAAATTTTAATGTGAACAAGTTACGGTGTAAATAATATATGCAAATGGAATATTCGACTTTGAAAAATGCCGAATTATCAATTCGCGAGCCTCTATTATACAAAGTAAATGATGTGTTGATAACCGATTAGAGGTTATGTCAGGTTCAATACGCGCGACACCACGTGCATGTCGAGACTAGAAGACATCGTTACACTTTTAAAAATGTTTATAAAATAATAATTTTTTTCGATAATATCATAGTAAAATATATTTGCATTTATATGTGGGAGAAATTTATGAGATGTGGTGTAGATATGATGAATGCTGGAGATAATTATTGGTATTTATGATGATTTTCAATATGATTATGTACAAAAATATACCTGGACATCATTTATCGGAATTTAAGATATTTTTCGCATATACAACGTATACCTGGTGCTCCTCCTTGTAGATGATGTCACGTCGACCTGAGGTCATCTTGAGACCTGGACGTCGTCTAGAGGGAATTCCGGGTGTTTTTTTTGGTAAACCGATATTTACCTGGTGCTTTTCCTCGTAGGCGATAACCCGTCAACCCGAGGTCATCCTGACATCTGGACATCATCTAAAGAGAGTTTCGGGTGTCCTTTGGTAAATTCTACTTTTACCAGGTGCTTTTCCTCGTATACGATATCTGGTCGACCTGGGTCATCTTGATACCTGGACATCGTCTACGAAAGTTCAGGGTGTTTTTAAGTGAATGTGACTTTTACCCGGTGCTATTTCTCGTAGGTCATATCCAGTCGACTTAGGGTCACCTGAATATCGTCTACAGGGAGTTCGGGGTGTTTTTTGGTACATATATTGGTATTAATGACAAAATGTTTCATAGTTACTGGTTATATTATGTGTTCAGTATTTAATACTATACCATATGAATTAATAACAAATGGCTCCCTGCATTTAACAGGGTTGAGACTGTCGTTATTGTTAGATATAATGTATTAATAATAACGCTCGCATTTTATAATTTGATATTCTAATTTGTTAAAAGTTATAATATATCTCTAAAAAAAACCTTTAAGCAAAGTGAAAAGGTGAGACGATTTTGATGTATTGCATATTATCATGCATGTCAATAAAATAACGTAACATAATAATATAATTTTCTTTACTACGAAGTTACCGGTTTAAAAACATCTGAGATCAATTAAAGAAGGCAAATTTGTTTACAATGAAATTAATGATTAAAAAACTGAGATCCATAAAAAAGTCAAGTTTATAACCATATTATCTTATTCATATAACAGCAAACAAAAAATCTGTTTAATTGAGGGCTGAGTTAAATGATGGCTCATTTTAACTAAAGTAATATATTGATCAATTACAAACAACTCAAGATACTACGTAACTTGCTATGCCCGATTCATATTATTCATAGGTGAACAACTAAAATTTTCTTATTTTTGTACGCTACAACGTCATAACAAATTTATTAATGTTATTAACTTTTTACAAATACTTTTTAAATACGCAAAATTTTATGAATATTATTCAAGAAATAATTGTTAATATATATTATTAATTGCAAAAAGGAATACAATTTTTATTACAGAAATTTCTATATTTTTTCCGACATACAGAGAAAAGCATTACTATTTGGTTCAATTGCATTTAGTAATGTATATTGAATACATATCATTATATAAAAATAATAATAAACTTTGTACACACAAATCAAATATGCAGAAAGTTACACTTGCAATTAGATAACACCATGAATAAAATGAAACGGGCATGCTTATAAGCCATAAAAATCTAGCAACAGTAATGATAAGCATTTTTTTTGTATAATGAAAAATTCAAACACCAATATAGAAGTAAATATGTTACGGGCGCCAAAGCTTCGTCTGCTTCTCAAACTCGCTTTCGTGGTGCTACCGCGCCACTTGATTATTTGCGATGTAATATATTATTTATTGTAATTAAGAAATTAATGTTCTTCTAATTAATCATAAACCAAAACCATGTTTCATATCATTTTTACTTTATTAAATAGTGAAATAACTGTTATTATAATTATATAATTATAACTATTATTTACAATTATATAATTATTACAACATATATAATTAAGAATATTAATTTCTATAACTTAAAAAAATTAATAATCTGATATTATGTATATGATATTTGATAGGAAATCAAAATAATAATTGTGATACTCTACTAATCATTTATTATAGTTTATAATGTTTCATGTAATAATAATCAATAATATCGATAACTCTGCCAAACATTTATTATAATAAAGTGATATGTAATAAAAAATAATAAAGGTAATATCTATGCATTGTTATTTATAGTATTATGATCATGTTTATAAATCGATTGTCTACTTAAAAATATGTTTAAATTTTTTCTTGATGTCGCTCTCGACAAAGCGATATATCATTGACCGTGACTAAATATTGAAGTCTGTACACTGAGAGAAATTGTGCTGTAAATATTCTAAAAACTTGAATAAAATTTACTAAGTAACTTTGTAATCGGGACTTATACTCGGATTTGAACAAAAATTACTAAGTAAAATAGTAAAATTTATGAAAGTAAATTTTACAAAGTAGGATAGCAATTTTTGCTGCAAAATCATAATAATTTTTAATGCTCGAAAACCGATTGCTAATTTTTGAAACGAAAGAAAAAATATTTCGTTTCTTTTTTTTCCTATGTATCTTCTCGGTTATTAGTATTATTATATTACCTCACTTTAGAATCGGATGACCAGAATTTCGCTTACTTTGAACGCTTTACAATTAAATCATACGCAAACTTATTTATCCTAACCTAACCTATATAATCGCACGCAACTTTTATCGCTAACATACTCGAAGTAATTTGTTCTTATATACCAACTGAGTAAAGTTCTTGTCGCTTGCGGGTTTCATGGGCCACCTCATACGCCACCTACATGTGACATTAGAACTAGGTTTTGCACTCAGTGATGAACTAGCGTTCATGCGTTCATTCAAATTTGATCTTTTAAGAGTAATAATATAGGACATTGAGGATATAAATAATTACAAATATATTAAATGAAATATAATTTATTGTTTACATCCAAATCTTTGATATATAATTATACCCATCGGGTAATAAAACAGAGTGAGTAATGTACGAAGCGACGAGAGTAGCATGTGCAGTATAGGAATAAGAGTAAAAACATTCTTACCAGATCTTTAGCAAGCTGCGTTTTTAGACAAGCAAATTTATCCATGTAATCGTATACAGTTACATGTGTGTATGTCAATAGGGCTTTTCTGACTTTAAAAGTAGATGTCCATTTCCGTATTAGTACATCCTTCGGTTCAAGGTGGTTGCTCAACCAAATAATATCTTCATCATCTAGTTAGAAAATAATAAATGTATACAAGCTTGTTTAATTTTTTATTCAATACGTAAATTATATATACTTACTGTTTATGGAATCAATATTATTCTCACACAAAACATTCAACTGTGATTTCACAGTTTTACTTTGCAATATGTTTGCTTCCCTGAGTACGCTTTTCATGTAATTACAGTGATGATATAATTTTCCACCAGGTGGTACGACGTCTGCCCCATGTTTTAAAAATGCGTTATAATAAGTGGCAGTATTTGCTCCTTGGAAAATAGAAACGATTTCTTTAGCTAGAATTTCAAACCGTTCTTTACTTATCCTAAAAAGAATTATTTTTTAAATACACATGTTGCAACAATAGTAATCCATCATCATTGTTAAAATTCTATAATATACTCACACAAATTTGTCAACACACTGATCAGGAGTAACATTTTTCAATAAATAATCCTTTTCTCTAGCAATAACTAGGCGTACAAGTTTTGACCTAATTGTACGTTTGAGAGGCTCCTTATTCAACAAAGATTTTTTATATGATTTTAGAATAATTTTGCCATCACTTTTTGATAACAAATATTTTTCTAGTCCCTAAAACAATAATAAATTAATCAAGCGATTGCTTAAACATACATTATATTAAAGATTACAATATTGACTTACAGTAGTGACTTGTACTTCTGCCAGTTGGTTTTCGTTATCCTCTTCAGCCTGATCATTCACCTCCTAGGGATTTTCATTGGCCTGTAGCACTTAACCATCTGCACCAGGTCGATTAGGATTTTCACGCAATTCTTGACCAGCAACTACTACCTGGACATTCGCATCCTGTTGGTTTGCTGGTGGTTCTTGATTTGCTGGTGGTTCTTGAATTGCTTGTGGTCCTTGATTTGCTCGTAGTTCTTGATTGTTTTGGTTCGCCTGAGATTTCTCACCAGTGACTACTACTTTCTGACCATTTGTAGGATACTGGAGGTTTTGACGAACCTGAGCCTCTTGATTATTGAGACTTTCTTGATTTGAATTGGCCTCGGATCCTTGACCATTTGCAACTTCTGCGCGTGGTGGTATAATTACCAGTTTAAGTAACTGTAATTAAGTAATTTGGTAAATAATTTATCCGTATACAATCTAATTTTTAGTATGCAATTAGACAGTTTACCTGGCTGTCTTCTGCCATTGTAACAAAACACGAAACAATGCCCTTTATGGTATGGAAAAAGGAAGTGAGGTTATGGTATTGAAAAGCAAACATAATCAATCTACATAATAAAAAACTACATACTCACAGAGCGTATGCGACAGGAGATGCGCAGCACCTCTTCCTCGACGGCTTTGGCAGGAGTTGCTTCGCAGGTCTCTTGAATGGTAACGTCGTTTAAGATCGCCGGTCGCCTCGTAGGCCGCTTCGTAGGCCGCTTCGTCGGCGGCTTCGCAGGCCGCTTTATTGGCGGTTTCTCCAGCCGCTTCGTCGACGGCTTCGGCAGAGGTTACTTCGCTGGTCGCTTGAACGGTACGTCGTTTCGAGGGCCGATGTACAGGCCGCTTCGTCGATCGCTTCCTTGGAGGTATCGACGATTGCTTTTTCGTCGCCGATGTCGTAAATCGGGCGAACTTAACCAAACTTGGTCGCCCCGTGGCGGTTGAAAAGCTGATCGAACAATAAACGTGACCAGGTCAGATATTTGAGCAATGACAACTACTCACACGAATAAAAAGTATGAAATGTACTTACTATTTTAATGATGTACGCCCAAGCAGCAAAATCACTTATCAAACACTGACGATGATCACGAACTTCAATTTCTACAACACAATGCGGCGAGGGATTCTACGTAGCGAGCCCGCGCGTTTTGCGAGTTTCACCTAATCCGACGCGAGCGCAAGTGGCGCCGCGAGCGTTCATGTCGGTAAATATTGTCGAGTATTGGGATAAATTTTATTATGTAACTTAGCAAAAGCCCTAGCTACAAGCAAGAGGACTTGTTTTTACTAAGTGAAATAGTAAAATTTAAAGACTTATGTAAGAAATATTATTTCTAATAAAATAAATATTGAAAAATTTTTATTCAAATAATGTTAATCATGATTTTTGCTAGATTATATAGCAATATTTCTAGCATGAATGAAATAAAACTTTAACTAATATGTATTAATTATTATTGAAACTAATATAAAAAATGCCGCAATACGAGTATAAGTCCCGATTACAAAATTACTTAGTAATATTTCCTACAGTTATTAGAATTTTTATTGCAGTATTTTTCTCAGTGTAAATATAATATAATTCCAACTTTTTCAAAATATTGACCTTTAGATTTATTTATGGTTACAGCCAAACATAATTGTATTAAAAATTGTCTTCTCAACATATGAAAAGGTATTTCATCTAATGATAAACTTAAATCTATTCGTGGCAATAAAATAATTTTACCAGAATGTTTGCCGGTTATTATTTCTACTATTATTACATATTTCCTCATATCTTTGACAATTAACCATCGATATGTAAATTTCTTAAACAATTAACTGTTGCACCATTTTTCAAAATCAATGTATGTGGTGGTATCCATTATAAGTTAATAAATTTAAAAAATCGATTGGTATGGGTTCTATCAAACTGTAATCAGGTGAGGCCTCAATTCTATCATCACTATAAAATACATAATTTTTTCTATCGATATTTGCAACTATTGTTTCGTTTAGTTTCAATACATTGTGTACAGTATCTTACAAATATACTAACTTCAATAGAGTTACTTTATGCTCTGGAACTCTACTCTGGAACTCTACTGCTGCTCTCGGACAGTCGTGTGTAGGATTGGTTTATAAATAAGTTTAAAACTAGTTTTGATAGTCGCTAGTTATTTATTCCACTTAAGTATGTATAGTTATAAAGACCATGCCGTAACTTAATTGATGGTAGCTCTGTCGGCAGCCCGGAGCGTCGTAGCAAAGTGCCGTTTTAAATCAGACTGCTCACATATCATATTCACATATATTTTTAACTCCGCTGAGCTACTTATAATACAGACTCATCACTTTTGTGTTTATTGGCATATTACTAAATATTGCATTACGTCTCAGGACGTAACACCCCCCGAACAAGGTAAGTTGCCTATTGGTACAATAGCAACTCAATTAGATAATGTAAGGTTCTGATTTACTATGCTGAACCGCGCAGTAATTCTATATACAAATAATTATTTATTTGAGTATAGGTGAACTAGCCTTGACTCGAGAGTCTTCTGTTACTATTAAGTAGGTTATGATTCTAATAAACTGTCTCTTTATGGTACTTCTTTGTTATGACTTTATTTAGACGAAGGCCCAATGCTTTGATACAGATGTTACACAGATGTTTTTAATCTAATCTTTATGTTTGTTCTTAATGTTACGTATTTACTTATTTCTATATTGGTTCGACTTACAATCCCGTTCGGACACTACTAGTAGATTGCACGGTCGATGACTGGGCGGTGTTTAGTATTATCCTACACGGATGGTTCCGTGGCGTGTTGAGAGTAAGTTCCTTAACTAAGCTGCCGAAGCTAACGCCAGATAGGTTGACGGTCCTTAAGCCTCGTACTGTACCAACTCACGTCCAGAGTATGAAGAATTCCACCGGTTAGCTTCCACGGAGTTTGAGTGGTTTCTAAGCACCCAATAGACGACGCGAAGGACTAAACGGCACTCGTATTCACACACCAGGTCCAGCAGGTACAACACTCGTTGTCCTTGTAAAAAGAGACTTCACTAAAGGCAATATGAGGACTGAGTGCGGTGCTTATAAGGCTTGGCGGATGATCTCAATGTTAGGGTAATAACCAATCACTGATCGCCACCGAAAGTGTCTTACAATATAGGTTGGTGATGGTGCAGAATAAGTAGGTTTTGGGATTGCTGACTCGGGTGTCAGTTGGTTTAATTAGTAGGACGCGTTTGATGTTGTAAACGCGGTTGCGGAAATGCTTACATTGTGATTATCGGCGTATACCTGCGCCTGTACACATACACGCCGTCATACATCATTCTGTATGCAGTATGTTCATACATATAATTATCTTTTATGAACATGGGACGTTACACCTCCCCCCTCAGAGTATTGCTGTCCCCAGCAATGGGTGCTGGTGCAAAAAGAAAAAAAACGTGCGATGTTCATTCACAATATGTTGTTACATAAGTATGTTGTTTAAGAACTTTTCATAAAGTTAATAATATAATGCTGACATATGCATTAACTCGGAAGATTAATAAGTGATTAAAAAGAAATTTTCGGTATTTTGATTTCTAATCCTAGTTGTAAAATTTTTGTTTTGATCCGATCATAATTGTGATTTTTCGTACTTTATTTACAGGATAACAATGTAAATATAAACAATTTGTCTAACTTTTATTACATTATTAGTTCGGAGACTCTTAATTGCAAAATTACAAAAAGTTTTGGTTCGAATCCGACCATAATTTTTATTTATTTATTTATTTATTTATATTTTTCCCTATTTTTTTTTTCGTGGGTCGATAGAGTATCCTTCACTAACAAATTAGGTACAAAAATAACTATTTTCGTACTGTAATTTTTCGAGTTACAGGCCGATAAACATTTGATTGTTGCTACTTATTTTTGAGTGTATTTTGACTTCCTAATGTGCGGTCGAGTGCTAAAAGTCCGAAATTATTATTATTTTGTTAAATAATGCCAATTGTTGCTAAATTGTTTATTCCGCATGTTTAGTATTTGTATAATATGAACCCTTATGTGGTCTTATTGTAAGTCCGCTAGATTGGAAAGTGCATGTGTGTAGGTATAAGCCTGTATGCAAGTATAACTGGTCTTATGTATACTTATATATATACTCTTACCCGTCTTTATGTACACTGATATATATACTCGCATGTCCATACGTTATATATATACTCGCTGTATATATATAGGTATAGTATTGACTGCGAGTGTGACGTACTGCATTCCTCGGTGGGTCGCATTCCTGGATGGGTCTTTTTGATTCTTCAAGTATCCGCTCGGTGGCAGGAGTTACCGCGCTTTGGCGCGAACTCGTGCTTTCGTCACGCCTACGTATACGCGCGTGCTGTGTGTTTTGGCGCGAGCTGACAACACGTGAGCGCGAGTGCATTGGCTTCGAATGGTAGTAGCCGCAATGCTAAGTTCGCTGACAATAGATAGAGATAGACAATAGGCCGAAAATGAACTGCTTATTTTCTTGTTTTGTTTGCCTAATCTTAAGTATTTGTTGTTACGTTTTCTAAAATAATAAATTTTATTTAAAATTTATCTTTAAGTGAAAAAAAATTTCTTTCAAAAATAGAGTTTTATTCCAGTAATTACATTGAACCCACGATCCTATGCTGCTTCCTTTTGCGTAAAAATTAATTACTACCAAGATCATTTAGTCGAAAGAAGGAGAATAATTTGGACATCGGTAAGTTTAAAATACCGTGTCTTGAATTTGTAGTGGTCTTGTCTGGTCTACTCAGCGATAAAATTTCTCTAACTTATCTTTATGCTTTACTATAAGTTTTCCATTAGATGATTCTACTATGACATTACTATTGTCTTTAATTTCTTTTACAAAAAATTTTCCATTATAAAATTTATCTAATTTCCCATATCTGGGTTCCTTTAATACTCTCACTTCGTCTCCGACAGAAATCTGTAAAGGTCTTGCCTTTTTATCATAGTACTCCTTGTTCTTATGTTTTGATTGTATGAGATTATTCCTGGCTACTGTTTGTGCATCTCTCAAACATTCAGTTAGTTCTTGTATGTAATCGTTGTAAGTTTCTAATTCGAATTCGTTCGGCAAACGATTGGGTGTACGGGCTGGTTTGCCGTATACTAATTCATGAGGAGTGTAACCCGTTGATGTATGTACGGATGTATTATACTCATGAATAGCAAAGGGAATTACTTTATCCCAATCTTGTTTGCTTGATGATTTATTTCTTAGAAAGTCTGCTAAGACAGCGTGACTTCTTTCTAAGGATCCATTAGACTGTGGATGGTATGCAGTCGTAGTATTTAATTTAAAATTATAAATTTCGGATAACTGTGACAATAGATTGTTTTGAAAACTGCGTCCTCGGTCGCTTAGAATTATTCTAGGTACTCCAAAATGTACAAAAAGGTGTCGGGTCAAAGCGTCTGCGATTGTAACTGCTTTGATGTTGGGCACTGGTACTGCTATACAAAATTTTGAAAACTGACACTGCATAGTTAGTATATGCACGTTACCTTGCGTAGATTTGCATAAAGGTCCAACGGTATCTATGGCTACTTTATAGAAAACTTCACTTGGTGTATCCGTTATTACCATTGGTTCTCTTGTCTTTACTCTAACCAGCTTTTGTTCTTGGCAGATTTCACATTTGCGTACGAAATCATGTATATCTTCTTTCATTCCTTTCCAATAATATCGTTCTCTTATTCTTCTATAGGTTTTTCCCATACCACGATGTCCTCCAAACAAACTATTATGGTAATCGTTCAGAACTACTAACTTGTATTCAGGGGCTAGTATCTTACACTCACCGTAACATATCGTTACTGCTATTTGTAAATTTTTCAGTTTTTCCTTAATTTTATTTAATAATACCCCTCGTGGAAGAGTGTCAGTTAGCTCTCCGCTTCTAGCTAATCTAAAAGACTTTAACTTTTTATTCTTAATTTCGTTTGCTAATGTACTTAAACATTTCGATAAATTATCTGGTGTAATTTCGTCTTTTTCTTTATCTGAAATAACTAAACTGAAAATGAATCTTTTTCTATTTTGGGTAACTATTACATCACCGATGGTTATCTTGGCCTTCGATAATTCATCGCGATAAATAGCTTCTACGTCAATAAGTAATTTGTTAGTTCCATATGACAAACTTAAATCTTTTGAAATAAAATGTACTATATTATCTTTTAGATATGTTATACATTCTCTAGTTTTTAAAAATTTTAATGATTCACTCGAGTTCACATCTGAATCTACATAGTCGAAAAATACAGATGTTGGTGTGTTTCCAAATCTTGGAGCTGTACTGTCTTCCTTCGGTTTACTATTTATATAAGAAGTATTATGGTTGTTGGTAAGTGTTCCGCTTGTGGGTGTTATTATTGTTTTTGTCGTTTTAGGTGGATTATTTTGTTTTTTGGGTTTAGATAATTTTTTTCTTAATTCATCGTTAATCTCATCCTCCGATTCTTCTTCACTATCCTCTTGTTCTATTGTGGAGAGGTGATGCCAATTGGTGTTTTCGGCCATCTCTTCAGTCCAAGCAGTAGAAGATGCTCTAGGTTGTTTTATGGGTGACTTGAAACGAATCGGATTAGACTGACTATCTGCGTATTCTAGCATCCATTCTCTCACAGTGCTGCTGGGGACTACTGCCTGTGAAGCTTCTCCTAGTAACGTAGGTGGTTCTGAACTCGTTTTCTCTCCTTGTTGTAAGGGTGATGAGCTTTCAATATCTTTCATGAGGTCCCAGTTCTCGGTTGGAGTTTCATGATAGAGCTCTAAGAAATTATCCCAGCACATCGAGAGTGGTTGGTTATTTGTAGTCTCGCTTGGGTTTCCATTAGGATTAATCTCTTTTTCCTTTGCACTTTTGTTTAATTCAATGCTAGATAATTCTTGTAGTTCTGAATTATCCATGAGTTGACCTGGCATTGATCGTCTCATAGTAGATTGTAATTTTGGGTTTATTAACTCTTTGTCATCACTTGATGATGAAGAATCTCTAAATTTTGTTTCAATTTCCGGACTAGCTTGTCTAGAACTAGTATTCTTTTTGTTGTTGGGATTTTTACTCTTGATCTTATTGGGTTTATTCAATATTATCTCATCAAATTCACTTTCACCTGGATCCTCGTTTGACTTGACCATAGTAGAATCAGTTTCCTCTTCTGACTCTGTATCTTGATTCAACAGGCTAGGAAGCAAAGATTTGTTGCTTAGTGGTATTGGTGGAGCATCGGAAGATTCTGCAATACTACTCTCGATTGAGTTGGTTATTTCTGAGTTATCTGTTTCACTCATTGATGGTGGTTCGGAAACTATGGGTTCTGCAAAAACTACTGTTTTCTTTTCTGTAGTGGCTGGTTCGTTTTTCCTCATTCTAAGTCTCTTCGCGATTGTACTTGCTTCTAGGTCGGCTTGCCCTCCCTCCATACCTAAAGGGATAGTGGGGTTATCAAGCTTGATTCCTTCTTTACGACCCGGTTTCTTTCGATGTTTAACTCCTTCTTTAGAGGTTTCGTTTTCGCTTTGTAGTTGAGTACGATTCTGTCTGGCTAAAGAAGTTTTAGTCGGCTTAGGTAGGATAGGCAGTACTCGTACCTCCCCCCCCTGTTCTTGTTCATCTTCTTTAATTAGTTGGTCTCTATCAACTGGATTGCGGGAAAGGGCGTCTGCGTTAACATTTAGACGACCAGGTTTATACTTGAAAGTATAGTAATAACCTCGTAATCTCATTCTCCAACGATTTAACCTACTGACTGGATCTTTTAATGATTCAATCCATGTCAATGGTTCGTGATCTCCGTAGACGGTGAAATGCTTACCGTAAAGGTAGTGGCTAAAATACTCTATGGCATTTACTACGGCTAAACATTCTTTTTCTGTGGTAGAATAATTTCGTTCGCATTTGTTGAGAGATCTGGACATATAGGCGATTGGATGTTCTTGTCCTGGTTCACCTTGACTTAGGACTGCACCTATAGCTCCATCACTTGCATCCGTAGTTAGAATGAAAGGCTTACTCTCATCCACTGTTGTTAGTACAGGGGCTTCACAAAGTGCTTCTTTTAAGATCTTAAAACTTTGTTCTTGTTCTAATTCCCACTTCCATTTTACGTTTTTGGCTAATAGGGCGTTGATGGGCCCTGCTTTCTCTGAGAAGTTTTCAATAAACCTTCTGTAATAACCAGCTAATCCTAAGAACTGTCGGATTTCAGTTTGGTTAGTCGGCCGCGGGTAGTTTCTAACGGCTTCTAACTTCTTAGGGTCCGGTCTTACTCCATTACTATCGATGATATGACCTAAATAATTAATTTCTGGTACAAGGAATTGGCATTTATCCATTTGTAGTCTTAAGCCTACCGCTGACAACCTTTCAAACAATTTAGCGATTTTCTCCTCATGTTCTTCGAGAGAATTTGCATAAATCACTATATCATCTAAAAAGACATACATTTCTGATCCTTGTAGACCTGTTAGGACGCAATCCATGAGCCTTTGGAAGGTTGCAGGCGCGTTGGTAAGGCCGAAGGGCATACATAAGTACTCAAAATGGCCGTATTTGGTGTTAAAGGCAGTTTTCTCAACATCCCCAGGGTCAATCTCTATTTGATGGAAGCCCATGGCGAGGTCAAAAACTGAGAAATATTTTGCTCTTCCAATCTGCTCAAGGATTTCCATGATGTTAGGTAGTGGATATGCGTCCTTGATGGTTTTCGCGTTTAACTTTCGGTAGTCAATTACCAACCTGTACTTTCTCTTTCCGTCTGGTCCTGGTTTCTTAGGTACGATTCGAATAGGACTGCAAGATGGGCTCTTTGAATGCCTGATTATACCGGCTTCCAAAAGTTTTTGTATTTGGTTAAAAAGCTCGTCATCTAGTCCTGTTGGTCCTCTCTTGTACTTAACTTTGACGGGTTCTTCATCGGTTGTCCTAATCTTATGCTTAACACATGATGTTCTTGGTGGCGGATCTCCTGGCAAATAAAACAGATGAGAATATTCTTTTACTATTTTCTTAATCTGCGTTCTTTCTGGTCTAGTGTGATAGTTGGTTAAAACTTTTTCCAGGATTGTTTTTACGCGGTCTTCTTCGTCTTTTAGTGGTTCCCCTTCTAACGGAAACTCGTAGTCATCCTCCAAGTCATCGTAAAAGTCAAATGCTTCCAATGGCTGTGGAGTAATTTCTATTTCGACTGGGTCAGGTAGAGTATTAGTGGCCATTACATAACAGTAGCCTTTGTTATTTTTAACGGCGGCTTCTCCTATAAAAACTCCTGGGACGGTATTTATTCGTCTTAAGTAGGCTTGGCCCTTAACTGAATGTTTAGTTGCAGGA
This sequence comes from Muscidifurax raptorellus, assembly GCA_020010945.3. NCBI lineage: Eukaryota > Metazoa > Arthropoda > Insecta > Hymenoptera > Pteromalidae > Muscidifurax > Muscidifurax raptorellus. Next base: position 624,739 of record JAHUUD020000016.1, on the reverse strand, counting down.
ATTCTTATAGGAACTTTTGCTCTGGCCGGTAACTTAAATACAGTTTTACCATTGGATTTAAAACCTTTAGAATTAAAATTCCAATTTACTGTATCTATAGATTCCGGTTCTATCTCGCGTTCGGCATATGGAAATTCAAACTCAGGTTCAATCTGAACTCTTTTTACTTCCGTGTTTCGATATGCTTCCTCTGGATGTTTATCTTCACTAGTTTCTGGTATTAGTTTATGAACGAAGGGAACGGGTGTTATCGGATGACTTTCTGTTACTAGTACTCCCTCTCCAAACATGATGTTTACTTTTTCTACAAGTAGAAAAGGGTTACCCAATATAAGTTCCTCTGATAGTGGCGTGCTAGATGGTAACACGTGGAATAAATGGTCCTTTCCTAAGATTTTTAATTTTACAGTTCCTAGAGTCCTTACCTCCTGTGGAGAAATACCTAGTATAGAGATCACATCATTTTGGTCTACTATAGCATTAGGACCCAATGCATTTTCTTTTACTGCATTGATTTGGGCTCCGGTATCCACTACACATAAGGCTTCTGGAACTGCCAATTGTTCTATTTTTAATTTTATTGTGGGCGAGGATTCGACTCTTGACGTGAGTCGAATAATTTGGGCTGGTTTCCCGACTTGGCTGTGGGGCCGGGACTGGTTGAACGCTGTGGAGTCGTCCCGCTCACTGGTGCGTTCTTCCAGTGAGCGTTGTCCCAGTTTAAATGATTTTTATTTCCACTGCGAAACGGGATTGGCGACTTCGGCTTTTCTCCGTAATAGTCTTGATTTCGGTTAATTGCGGATTCTTGATGGTGACATGGTTCCTGCATTGGGACTGGTCTGTGCGTACACGTTGGTGGATTTTGATGTTGGTAGCCTCCATTTTGAGGTGGGTACCAATATCCGGCTCTCTGTTGATTTTGAAAGTATATATAACATGCAGCACAGTTACAGGGTCTGTAATCCAGATATAATGGTGCCTCTGGTGGTATAACATGTCTTTGTACTGGTGGTCTTACTGGCACCATAGTATTTTCGGTATATTCCCTCTGGAGTATACTTGGATGTTTGATAGGCTCGGGTACTGGTTTTTTGTAACTCAGCTGTGGTGGTGCGTGTATCTTGCCTCCTTCAAAAGTCATTTTTGGGAAATAGGTGTCATCCCGGTCTATTGAATAAGAAATCTCATTTCTATTATGCGTAGAATCATGAAAATTCACTCTTCTTTGCCCTCCTCTATCTCCTTCCTCATTATTCAATGTTCTTACTTGATGTATACTTTCATATGTATCTCCTGAACCATGGGGTGAATCCCGTGAACCATGTGGACTTCGATCTTGTGTATGACTTACTTGATGAATACGTGGATTGGAGTAATGATTATTATACATGGTTACTTTACCCCGTTCATATTTCGATGCTAACGCGAACGCGTCATCCAGTTTTTCTGGTGCTAACTCGATAATACGGGTTCTCCAACCATCTGGTAATCCATTAATAAATGATTCTAAGGCAATGATTTCGATCTGGGGTTTTAAATGATCTCGCTGTACGTTATTTCCCAGTACTTCCAACGCGGCGTTAATTGCGGCATTAACTAGCGCGTTTATTCGACCGTAAAACTGTCGAATATTCTCTCCCTGCCTCATGGAAGATGATTGAATTTCGTGTAAGTAATAACTATATGTGCGGGGCGGTGCAAAGCAGTCTTTTAAATGCGATTTTAAATCATTCCAAGTTTTAAATGTGCTACCTTCCAAGGCTTGTCTGGCTTTACCCCTTAATTTTGATATAACGATTCTTAAAAAGTGTGCTTCTGAATCTGTAGAAATCATGGTAAAGCAGTTATCAACATCTTGTAAGAATTCTTTTAGATTCATGTTCGTTCCATCGTAATCTGTAAGATGTTGAGTTGCTCTTTCCACTGCCCGAAAATTATTTGACTCTAATATACTACGTGAAAATTCTAATAATTGTTCTTCTCTTTCTGCCTCTTTAAATCTATAAAATTGATCTAAAGCATTGATTCTTTGTTCTAAGTTGGGTAATCTTAAGATTTCCTCTCTAGTTTGATTAAACGCCATTATGATTTATTTCGTCTAATACTGACCCTAAATTTCTTCTTAATAATGAAAATTCTAAACGAGACAGTTGGTACTTTAGTAACAATGGCTTAGTTCCCCACAAGGGATGCCATTTGTAAGGTTCTGATTTACTATGCTGAACCGCGCAGTAATTCTATATACAAATAATTATTTATTTGAGTATAGGTGAACTAGCCTTGACTCGAGAGTCTTCTGTTACTATTAAGTAGGTTATGATTCTAATAAACTGTCTCTTTATGGTACTTCTTTGTTATGACTTTATTTAGACGAAGGCCCAATGCTTTGATACAGATGTTACACAGATGTTTTTAATCTAATCTTTATGTTTGTTCTTAATGTTACGTATTTACTTATTTCTATATTGGTTCGACTTACAATCCCGTTCGGACACTACTAGTAGATTGCACGGTCGATGACTGGGCGGTGTTTAGTATTATCCTACACGGATGGTTCCGTGGCGTGTTGAGAGTAAGTTCCTTAACTAAGCTGCCGAAGCTAACGCCAGATAGGTTGACGGTCCTTAAGCCTCGTACTGTACCAACTCACGTCCAGAGTATGAAGAATTCCACCGGTTAGCTTCCACGGAGTTTGAGTGGTTTCTAAGCACCCAATAGACGACGCGAAGGACTAAACGGCACTCGTATTCACACACCAGGTCCAGCAGGTACAACACTCGTTGTCCTTGTAAAAAGAGACTTCACTAAAGGCAATATGAGGACTGAGTGCGGTGCTTATAAGGCTTGGCGGATGATCTCAATGTTAGGGTAATAACCAATCACTGATCGCCACCGAAAGTGTCTTACAATATAGGTTGGTGATGGTGCAGAATAAGTAGGTTTTGGGATTGCTGACTCGGGTGTCAGTTGGTTTAATTAGTAGGACGCGTTTGATGTTGTAAACGCGGTTGCGGAAATGCTTACATTGTGATTATCGGCGTATACCTGCGCCTGTACACATACACGCCGTCATACATCATTCTGTATGCAGTATGTTCATACATATAATTATCTTTTATGAACATGGGACGTTACAATAACATAAATATGATTTAGCAATTAACGAACAATTTTGTTTCTTAATATGTCCAACTTATTAACTTATTAACTATTACAATTCTGTCAGAGTACTATACATTATGGAAATTTGCGTACATGTAGTATTGGTGTAGAAATTCTCGATCTTCCCGAGGTAATGTAAGAGTGAAGGATAAGAAAAAGCTACAGTATTTTTTCTTATTATCTACGATGTTTCGTCGGTAAATACCGCCCTCACAATACAATATCGTCACGTCAGACTTACAATTACGGAGTAGTCACCGTTGTATATATATTCGAGGATATTACTCATCCCGGCCAAAAGGCGGTGGGGGAGACGAAGCTGAGGTTAGTCTTTCGACTGCTTTTCTATAAATTCTCGCGACAGTCGATTTCGCGGCGCTTATATACAGTGTGAAGGGATTCGGCGGTTTGATGATATTCATGTGTTGACGTGATTGTTCTGAAGTCACATCGCTGTCGTTTTCGTTTTAGTCGATATATTTGATGTGTGTATACGTTATTGAGCTGCTGTGTGTCCCCTTTCTTATTTATACTGTTATTTTGTAATTGAATATGTACCATTTAAGAAATTAGTTGTTTGTTTGAATTCGGTTCTTCATCTTTAATACTAAAATTATCAAAATTGAGAGAGTGGTTGAAATTATTTGCATGGTCAAAGACTACATCCTTTTTTTATTTATGCTCGTTAATACGTATAGACACATTTCTCTTTGTTTGACCTACGTATGTAGCAGAACAGTCATTGCATTCCAATTTATAGACAAAATTTTTCTAAAGATTTTGATCTGCTTTATTTTTAACTTTAAGGGCATGGGATATTCTTACTTTACCGTCCGTACCTTCATTGCAGATTTTCAAACCACTCGATGAATACTGAACGGAATGCGCTGAAACATTTAGCATCGCTTTATTTTATTAAAATGAACATCGGATGGCTCGAATTTCAATGAAAATCCAAAATTTTATAATTCCTTGTTTGGGCAGAAAAATCTGCAGATTAGACGTCAGTAAAAACAAACATGGCCGCCCGCGCATTCCCAGCTGAGCGCTAGCATATCCTATAGATTGCATATTTTGAAATCGAGAAGTCGCGGGGACGCGAAGCTAGATTATTACTTCACGAGAGATTTATTGAAACAATTTCATTTCACCTGTATTTAGTTATGTACGAGTGAGAAGATCATTATAATTCATGTGAAAAATTGAATCAAGATTTGAAAGATATTATTTATTTTTATTTATTTATATATTTATTTTCAGAGTTACATATAAACAGAGTTACACATAAACATTTGCAATCCGGTACAGAGTAGATATTATTTTACACAATAACACACTATAACGTCGCAAATCCTGCAGAGGAATACGAGGATTCCTGTTCGCAGGTCCGGTTTAACAATAAGAAATATAACAAAATGCTGGTTAATTATGCTGTGGATTACACAGCAATAACCTCCAGCCATACTTAAATCTTCCATACAATTCATTCATTCTTAAGGTAGCAACTCTCCAAATCGAACTTCCTTACTCAGATCCTACTATTCTTCACACTTACACACATTCGCACGCAAGTTTTGGTTGGGTTACAAAAGCCTTTTTGACTCTCTTCGTCCCAACTCTAATTTACCTCATTTGTGTGTCGGGATTTAACAGTAGTGATATATAATCTTTTTAACATTTTGTATAAATCCATCCCTGGTAGAAATCATTCAACCCCCCAGCCTAGACCAGCCAGTAACAGACGACTTTATGCTGCAACTGCATTTAAATGATCTGTCACTGGTCAGTCCCGGCTAGGAAATTGAATGATTTATACCAGGGTTATTTGTTACTTTATACGCTAAATTATCTATTATATGCTAAAGATTCTATATTTTTGTCTAATTACTAGTTTCATGACAATGTCACAAAAATTAATACTTGCTAATAAGATTACATTGCACAACATTATGAGATTCAATATTTCTGTATATTACTTGCTATATATTTACTTTATACCATGTAAGTATATCAATATATTTTATTCTCTTTATATTCATAAATGTAGAAACTGGCAGAAAAAATCACCTAATTACAGAAAAAAAATGCATTCATAAAGTGTATCTGTAAAGTATCCGTATAGCTGATTCATAAACTTTCTGGAACTGCACAAGGGGACTCTCCTTGTATAGTGTATAGCATTAAAACGGGCCAAGCTGTGCTGAGGCTAAGCCGTGTGTGTGATTCGAGACGCGATTTAGTGACGTAGCGAGAATGCACTCGAGGTCGCGAGATCGCACCCGCAATCACCCCGCACTATCGGTTGGGTGATGGCAAGCCTTCCCTACCCTCTGTAGTGGAGAAACCACCAGAGGAAAGCTGCTTGTGTGCAAAAGAAGTCGTGGAGGGGAATCTACCCCACGAGATCCGCACACTTAGGTAACCCACGCAGCTTCGGACCAGTATGTGAGAATTGACAATCTCACTACTAATCTGTGCTCGATATTAGCGCTGGCACTGGACGTTATGTCGCATAGTCCTTTTGAAAACGATAAAAGTAGTAGGGGCCACACTTTTACCACGCCATGCGACTCCCACGCCACCGAATACCGACCGAGGGTAACAGGGATTTGCTTTTTTATCATCACTGTTTTACCATGATGGTCACTGTTTTACCCGCTTACCCACAATGAGCGCTGTTTTTACCCGCTTACCCACAATGAGCGCTGTTTTTACCCGCTTACTCATAATCAGCGCTGTTTTACCTAATGGAATCGGATGGGGCAGCCCGCATCCAGATGCAGGATCCCGATGGGCCAGTACGTAGAGTGGGGAAAAGCACTAAAACGTGTGAGTGTGGAGGAGACCGTTTGCTAAATAAGTGTATGCGGAGAGAGAGGGAGGGAGAGAGAGGGATGAATGAAATGTGTGCGCTTACAGCATAGTAAACGTTTAGTTAATTATTTTACCTAAAGTGATTGTGAAGAAATAAAGGTTAGGGTTGTTAAATAAAAACATGAGTAATATAAGTTGTATTTTTTTAGTTTATTGAAAAAAATTTGAGTACAATAATGATAGAGATAGTTGTTTTGTACATATCAGTACCTCTTGTATCCTTGATGTTCTGGCATAGACTTTGTGTTAGTGGAATATTTCTCAAAAGTTTTTTCCACTGTTTACTTTTATTAGTAGGAGTAGAACAAAGTTCTCCTCGATACATATTACATTGTTTATCATCTTGCACTCTGCTAGCGCTTTTATCCTCCTTGAGAGGAGTTTACGAAGCGCTATATCGATTCATTTTTGAGATCTATCCTGACTAATGGTTTATAACAGTACTGACTAATTGATGGTTTATGCAAGCTTTATATAGTTTTAAACAAGTTTCTTAACATTACCGCTTATAAGATTATACTTAACAATGCGATCATGTGAAATTAGACAATACGCAGTTGTATTTGCAGGCATATTATTCTTACAATCAAATTCAAGACGTACATCGACAGCTGCTTGTTTGAGTGACTCGTTTTGTTTTGAACAATCTATGACTATGAGTAGTGCATGTTGAATAAATTCTTCTTTACTCAAAAGAGGATCTATTACAATTCTGTCAGAGTACTATACATTATGGAAATTTGCGTACATGTTATAGAATATGGCAAACTGATTGTTTGTAATTTCAAGATTGAGATTACCGCATGGGTAACTCTGAGAGTTGAGGAAAAGTTTTACATTACTAATATCACAGTGATCAAAATAACTAGTATTTTGTCTTCGTACGCCTTTCCTCGCTGTTTGAAAGCCTAGAATGATAAAACGGGGCTTTTCCAGTTGATTCGATGTTTTCACTGTCCATACATGTTGTGTGGTTGTTGGAAGTACTGGATACTTATACGATTCCCATGAACGAAAACTTATATCAATCGGTATATCTTTTTGAATATAATTAAATAGTTGAATATTTTGTCGGTCTGAGAGTACGAGGTAGGGCATAAGCCACTCAATACGAGTGATTTCAATTTTAAAATCTTCGTATGTAAGTCTTCCATCTACCATTGTAGCCTCGTAGCCTCTTAAAAAACAGCGTTTAAATCATTTCTCCATCTGGCGAGAATGAGTTCATGCTTAACGTTTATAACGATTTTTCGATAATCCTCAGCGAAACCAAAGATCATTGATAGTAGAACTGTCACATCAAAGTTTCCATTATTATCAGATATATTTCCCACGTCAATAATAGGCGTCCGACTAGAATTTTCAAGATACTTTAGCTGGCTGAGTGAGAACGAAGTATAGCCTTCAATCAAAGTTGTTTCAGCAACATTTTTGCATCTATCAAATTCTATGGCATTGATTTCATATCGTATTTCTTCAAAGAGATGACTGATAGCATTGTTCACAAAACTAGTATGTTGTACAGCAGTACCATCCTGTTTAGTAATCTTGACACAAATGTGTAGAGAACTTTTAGATGGTAAAACACATAAATCTTGATGCCGAATAGCTATTCGAATTTCATCGCTATTATTAAATGTATGTGAGGTGTAGGGTTGATGTGAATGAACTTCATAATGTAGTTCAGACAATTAGTCAAAGACGACTGGAGATTGTACGTTACGAATTACCTCCATCTTGACAGCAACAGCAGATAAACGTACAACTTATTTTTTCTGTATTTTTCTCACTTGTTGTCCTATTTTTCCTCCACGCTTTAGTACGAGACCGAGACTTTGTAGAAATTGTCTGTTCTGACGTGTTAATCTTTCGATTACTCGTTGTGGACTGACTGTCTGACGACATACTGGGCTGTTAATATAGCTTTTGTCAGTATTAAATACAATGCTCATTTCAGGTGCTTTTCATTCATTCATTCAATCAAATCACCATCTTGGTCTACTAGACGTAGTTGTAAATAATCAATCACTTTCACAGATATTGGTAAGTATATTACTGTCTAGGAACTTCAATGATCTTATAGCCAGGTTGTACTGCTGAAAAAAAATCATATATTGTATGAACTTTTTGTTGATTTATGTATGCTCCCACCGTAATATTACACTCAACTCGTAGAGCGTTAACTTTGAGAATAGCTACTGGTAAATCTGAGTCATGGCTTATATAGGGTTTCAAGAGTCTTGGAGTGAATCCTAGTAGACGAGCAATCGAGTCACTTGGACGAAAATCGATTTCATGACTGCACTCTATAATACTGCGCAATGTATTATTATTTGGCTTGATACTAACTTTTACGCCTCGCGTATCGAGGATACCTTGTAGAGTTCGTTCAATATCCTCAATCTCATAACTGCCTGTAGGAAGTTCAACTATTTCTTGTCCTACATAAAATTTATTGCATTTTACATCAACGTTTGGTATGGAATTGAAAGTTAACATCTCAACAAGTCCAACACTATACTGATTAACTGGATCCAGCTCTATGGGTGGAAAATAGTGTGTATCGAGGTTTGAGGAGATGCCAGAAAGGCTAAGAGTCATCGACTCGCAACCATCTTGAGTAGACCAATTCAAATCCCTCATGTAGGTTTCTTTTTATATAGACAGAACTGTTCCTTACGATTAACCTGATTGCAGAGAAATTTGAGTCGGAGATGACCGCAGATGAAAGTTGAAAATTCCTGATACCTTTGATAATTGTACTTGATTTGAGATTTGAGATACTCTCCAGTAGTTTATAAGATCTCGAGGTGGTTGTAAATCACCGAAACTATCAAAGTATATAACTTTGTTACTATTTTTTCAATAAGCTACCCAATGTGTATCATATCCACTTGCATCATCTAGATTTATAATTGCTGATTCTTTGACTCGGCAGCCGTTTGAAGGTAGAGCATTCCGCATAAAAAGACAATTTGATATTTCCATTAATTTTGAATATTTGAGTAGATCGAAGTCAGTAAGTGATGAGGTTTCAGAAACAGTCCTTTACAAAGTGTTAACATTTCCATTTTTTCATTGTGCCTCTTTTGCTCTTCTATTTCTTTCTTAGCAGTGGTTGCTTTAATTATTGCTTTAGCGATTACTGCAGTTCCTCTTGCAAGTGAGCTGACTTCACTGACCAGCAAAAAATGAATAAGTGCTGGAAGAAAGCCACTTACTTTGTTGGGAATTGGTAATATGCGTGGAACACCAACTTTACTTTTCCCACCGACATTTTTTACATGCTCACGAGCAATCTTCAACGCTGACTTAATCATAGAGCGAGAGTCATTGCCAGGAATAATTAATATTGCTGCCGACTTGACCAAATTTTTTAGTGTAATCTTTTTCTTTGAAATAATTTTTTTGCGTTTGTAAGATCTTCCTTCAACGCCCATTCCAAGCTTTGATTTCAACTTCATGGTATTTGCTACAGTAAAAGCTGTTGCTTTTTCTCTCAAACCAGCGTCTCTAGTTTTTACTCTTTTCCACGCCTTTTCTGCTAAAATCTTATCAGCCGTGTTTCTCTCTTGAATGTTATCAAGATTTTTCGAATAAGCAATGTCGTGTTCTTTGTAAGCAGCGTTCAGAGGATTGATTCCCGGATCTCCACGAGCTAGGCGTTTAGCAAGTTTAGTACCTGAACCACAGTACTGATGGTTCAATGGGCACATAAAGTTCAATGGGTAACTTGTTGATCAATTTATTTACCAATCCTGGACCTCTTTTTTTCTGCATAATGATAGCTCTTAGCGAACTCATGCTAGACTAACTGAGAAAAACTAGAAATGCTTGTATTTATAATAGCTCGAGTCAGTCGTAATATGAAATAGAAGCATGATGGATCTTAAGAAACAATCAGCAAAATTGCCAGTAATTAATTTTGATCTTTTAACGCAGCAGCAGAAGAAACAACAAAATCGTCATGGAAAATTATTGAAGAAACAACAAAATCGTCATGGAAAATTATTGCCCAACAGTATAAGAGCAGTATTTTTTGGTCCATCTAATTATGGTAAAACTAATGCTCTCTTATCTCTTATCATTCATCCTAATGGTCCAACATTTAAAAATATCTACGTATACTCGAAATCTCTAAAGCAACCAAAATATAAATTTTTGGAGCAACTTGTCGAGCCTTTGGAGGGAATCAAGTAATTACTCTTTATTGAGCATGATCTTGTCGTATCACCCGATGAAGCTCGATCAAATTCAATTTTTGTTTTTGATGATATTGCTTGTGAAAAGCAGAATAATGTCAAAGCTTTTTAGTGCATGGGTAGACATAAAAGTGTAGATTGTTTTTATTTATGTCAGTCGTATGCACAAGTACCGAAACACTTAGTGCGCGACAACTTTAATTTGTTGGAATGATGGTAATCATAGTTTTCTCGTCATAGACAAAGATTGTCATATTAATGATGGACCTTGTAGAAAAGGCTTTGATCAGTTTGTCATAACTATACAGAATACTGAATAATTTAAGCATGATACTGATGATTCGATGATTCGTATTATGATACTGATGATTCGTAGAAAAGTGATAGTGCTGATGAAAACGTTCAATTGCTGCTTAATGGACAAGTGCAGACCTTGGATACAATATATGGGGTGCGAGAAATGCGGAATGGTTCACTAATGATTGGAAATAGTCCTATAAGTGTTGATGGAAATAAAATTATCGTTTGCAACAAACAGTATGAAAAATCTTCTGGTTTAGTTGAGCTGATGTTTAAAAAATATCCTGATAATGCTTTACTCACTGATAATGATAAGAAAAATTATGCTAAAATGTTAAAAGATACAGGCAAGATGTGGAAGTTATTTAGTCTACGTGGTACCTACAAATGGTTGGACATTTTATGAAATTTAACTTTACAGTTGTGATGTTGCACTTTTCACCCGAGAGATTCACCCGAGCAACAGCCACTATACTCTAGGATACACTACGAATTTATATTCGGACTCTTCCGATCTCGATAAGAAGGGGGGGACAGGTAGGTATTTATGGACGGCCTGGCGTGGCACTTCGGGGAAAATAAATAATAACACGTCAATATTCAAATAATAATAACACAACACTTGTATATTATACGATCCGTTGACCAGATCCCCAAAATGGCGGATCGGTTACAATTCTCAAGATCACGCGGCGACGGCGTCGCCCAAGATGGCGGCGAACTCCTCCTGGCTCGGCTCAGCTCTCCTCTGCAGATGGCGGAAGCCAGTGGCGCGACACTAATCTGAAATAATCCGAAAGGGTGACGCGGATCCGCCTCTCACCATACGACGACTGCTCCTCGTCCAGTTCCTGTAAACGAAAGCCAGAAAAATGGGGAAAAGGAAAGGACTCAGTCAGACTGTTAACCAGTCAGCATCGGCGCGATCGATTGAATTACAGTTTGCAACTCTCCGACACGGCTACCCTGGATAGATTTCACCGTGGCGCAACCTTATATCCCAGGCTCAGTTCGGCTAGGTAGGCGCGATGCTCGTTCTCGACACTGATGGCTCCGTAGTCCATCAACCGCTCGGTTCCCGTGACACCATCACCACAAACCCCGGTTTCGTGCGTTAACTCGACGAAGTATAACGGACGCGGCCAGTTTCGCACTAACTGGCTTCCAGGCACGGCAACATTCGCGTGAAAGGCTGGATTAACGGAGAGAGAGAATCCTCGAAGCACACCCGCGACGCTCGACGACCAACACCTCCTACAGTAACCCACACGTGGTTGGGAATTGGCGCAACGCACTACGTTCGAACCGTGGGAGTCTAATTCACGGGAAGGCGCAACACTTATATGGGTCGTACCTCAGACGGACGACCCATTGGCGAATAATCACGGCGCAACCCAGCACCAGAATCGAGGGAGAAGGACGAGAGTTACTCACTCTACTGGAGCTCTTCTAATGGCCTCCTCTGACTCGCCACGTGTCTTTTTCCGGGAGCTAGCGGTTGCGTCTTATGGCGTTGAAGGTCCAGAACGGAATGGACGAGGAGGAAGCCGCTCCTCTGCGGGAGGCGAAGGCGTTCCGGAAGACTCGTCTAACCGCGCCCTCTATACAGGCGAGGCCACCCATGGTGTCCGACCAGGGGGCCTAGGCTGGCGCGAATTACGAATTATTGCACACGTGGCATGGTGGTTGCGGCGCGCGCGCGCGCCACCACGTGTTGCGTTGACGAACCCGTGAGCGAGCGCGTAGTCGCGCCTGTTCCATGCTAGAGATGTATATTCAACCTCATGGCGGCCGTACTGGTGGTCTTTGTTCCCGCTGCGCTTGTTTCCCCTTCCTTCCGCGCCTAGTCCGCGCGTTATCTCGATTGCCGGAGCTACGCGCGCTACTCCCTCCTCTCTCGGTCTCGGTACGCGTGCTATATCGTCACGAGGCCTGTGGGCGTCCCCTCTCGCGTCGATGTGCAGCTGGTGTGCGCGCGCGTCATTCTTGTTCGGCGCTCCGTACCCTGCGCATGTCTGTATTCCTCCAGGAGTCGCCGCTACGACCCCTGGTGGATCTCCTTGACAGAGCCATCATGGCCGTCGGTGTCGAGGAGAGCGGCGCGAGTGGCGACACGTGGCAACAGTGCGCGGCGCGTATGTCGTAACCCACACCTGGAGAGCCACCGCTGTGACAGGTCCTCGACAAGTGAGGTTACCTCCGTCGTCGGCACGTGCACGTGTATTTTCTTTCAGTGCGTCGGGCTGCATCGGAGGCGAGTTCTCATCCTCGACCTCGTCTGCGTCCGACGGCACGTCGCACAGTATAATAATAGTCCACATCGAACAATAGGAATGAAACCTGCAGAAGTGAATAGAGACAATTAATCATATACTTAATCGAATTAGAAAGCCGAACATAAATCTGTTTAAAGGAGCTTAATTTAAAATGGGAGATAAGGTCCGTGTAAGCAGAAACAAGGACGTTTTCGATAAAGGCTATACACCAAATTGGTCAACTGAAGTCTTTACAATAACGCGAGTTTCACCTACAAAACCCTACATTTATTATCTCAAGGATTATCAAGTCAAGCCAATAGCCGGAGGATTCTACAAGGAAGAGCTTCTCAAGACGAAATATCCAGATATCTGTTTGATTGAAAAGGTTTTAAAAAAAGGGACAATAGAGTTTACGTTAAATGGCTAGGTTTTGACAATACTCACAATACTTAGATAAATAAGAGTAATATGTAAACAAAAAATAAATCGATAAAAAAATATACTGTTTGTTATTCATTTATTTTACATTTCCATTAATTTTTTTACAAGCACTGGCATTATAATTTCATTTGTTTGTACAATTCTTCTTCTGAATCGTTCTTGATCACGTGCTGCCTCCTCCCACTTCACGCATCGAGCTTCATGATGCGCAAATCTCCATGTGTACATCAAGTTAATGGTTGGTTCTTCCTTAAATTGTAAACGCTTCTCTTTTTTGCTGGAATCAAACATTTTAAATTGAATTTTGTGTGTAAAATACATGTATAGTTAATACGAACTTAGCCATTTTGCAGTATGTTGTAATGTCCCCAGACAAGCGTATCGGTACTGTTCTCTTGGAGAAATCTCTTATCGTCATAAGAACTGAGAGCAATCTTTCTCTGTCTAATCGTTTAGGCGTTATGAAGTTTTGATCTTATAGCATACTGCTCCCGACTCTGAATGCATGAATTTTTCAAACAGTCCTAATAGTCATTAAATGCTATGATTTTCTTCACAGCTGAAGCCTTAATAACCTTAATTTTTTCATGCTATCTTGATTATTCACGCGTGTACTGTACATTTTGCTTCTCAATCCATAATTATGTACATTTTAATTCAATACATAATCATGATCAGATATATGTGAATCATTGATCACGCTGAAAAAGCTTTCTTTTTCTGGTAATTCACGCTCCTCTAGCTTATCCTATGAACTAATATATTTATAGGGTAAAACACCTTCTCTCGTTAAGAGAAAAAACTTTTTATTAACAATTTTGTAATTCTGTAGATAAGATGCCAATTTTTCAAGTGATGAAGGCATGGGTCGAAATGAATCTAAAAATTTGATTTTACTATTTTCTATGTGTTTTGTAAATGAAATTATAACGGGATGAACGCGATGTTAATTAGGTTGCGGTCGCGCAGTCATCAGCTGCGTGCAATGCGACCGATGATCCTCGTTATAATCGAGTAGCCGACGGGCGTACTCGTTTGCTCACGGAAGCGAGCGGTTTGGGATCTCTGCACCAGGTCCCGCAGAGGCGACGGCTAGTCAGTTCGCACGCACTTCGAGAAGCGAAAGCTTCAGCTCTTCTAGTATTATGTGGTGGGCTAAGATGTCTTCCCATATTCAGAAATGCTGGGCTGACCCTCGTGGACTCTTGCGTGGCGGCATTATATGCAAATGCAATTTCAGCTAGTCGTTTATCCCACGTCTTGTGCTCTTCTTCGAAAAAACGACGTGATCATCGTTTTGACCATGAGGTTCCCTCGCTCTACAGGGTTGGCCTGTGCATGATACGGCGGGATAGTATTATGCTCTACGCCATGCTCAGTAAGGAACTTGTCCAGCAGTTTATTTCTGAACTCGGTGCTATTATCGGATAGAAAGACCTCTGGCACTTCGAAACGTAAAAAAATTCGTCCATTTAGCTCCCTGCGAATGGTCGCTCCGTCTGCCTTCCGAATTGGAATGATCTCGATCCAACGGGTAAAAGTGTCCATGAAAATGAAGATGTGCGTGTAGCCGTGTGCAGAGCGGGAAAACGGTCCCATAATGTCACCAGCGACTACTTCCCATGGACCCGCGACCTTGCGCTTGCCCATCAAACCAGCGGGAAGCATCTGCTCTACTTTCGTCTATTGACACATGGTGCACTCTCGTACATATTTACTAATATCTTTGTGCATGTTCTTCCAATAAAAATATCTTGCGATACGCTCATGAGTCATTCGGCGGCCCAGGTGACCGGCCGTAGGCTCATCATGCGACTCGCGCAGCACTTCTTTAATCTTCTCGGACAGCCGCACCAATTTCCATTCTTCGCGGTCCTCTAAGATGTCCTCTAAAAGTGGATCAGCGCGCAGATGATACAGTCTATTTCCGACCACTTTCCAATGAGGATGGTGAATTGGGTCCTGTAACACTTGAGCTTTCATTTGATTACACCAAGCATCTTGAGAATGATCTTCTTTATCATCTAATGAAGCTATCTACGTTTCGCTCTCTTCGTCCTCGTACATACGGGATAGGGCATCTGGTACGCAGTGCATTGAGCCCTTCCTGTGCACGATTTCGAAATCGTAAGCTTGCAGCTCCAAGGCCCACCGAGCTAAGCGGCCGTTCGGATTTCGCAGGTTACAAAGCCACTTAAGACTGCTGTGTTCGGTAATTACCTGGAAGCTATATTCTTCGACGTAGGCTCTAAAGCATTGAATGGCCCAAACCGCAGCGAGGCCTTCGCGCTTAGTAACGGAGTAGTTCCTTTTGGCTTTCGTAAGAGTGCGGCTCGCAAAGTTGAGTACGCGCTCTTCACCGTCAATAGTCTGAGTGAGCACTGCTCCAATCCCAGTGTCACTTGCATCGGTCTGTATCGCGAATGGTTGGTCAAACGCCGGACTATACAAGACCGGAGCAGAGGCGAGCAACACCTTTACCTGCTCGAAAGCGACTTGCTGCGGCTCCTCCCAGCGATACTTGACATCCTTTCTAGTTAACTGAACCAATGGCTCAGCGATAGTCGCGAAGTTGTCCAAGAATTTCCGGTACCAAGAAGCCATACCTAGGAAACGGCGTAATTGCTTTAAGTTCTTAGGAGCCGGATAGTTCATTATCGGGACTATTTTATCCGGGTCAGGGCGATAACCGTCGCGATTTACTACGACACCCAGATATTTGACTTCGCTACAGCAAAATTTGCTCTTCTCGCGGTTTATAGTCAATCCAGCCTCGCGTATCCGCTTCAAGACCACTTACAATTTATCGTCATATTATAATAATATCGTCTAATTATGAGAAGGCATGAGGTTCCAACTCAGGCCCTATAATTTTGTCACTGAGTTGTTGAAACGTGCTTGGACCTGCGACTACGCCATACAGCATTCGAGTAAATTCGAACAGTCCTAAGCCAGGCACGGTGAAAGCAGTCAAGTGCATGTCCTCTTCGCGCATCGGGATCTGGTGATACGTGCTGCTGTGGTCGATTGTCGATATATATTTAGCGTTCTGCAGCTTGTTGAGAAAACGTTGAGTTTGCGATAATCTACGCAAAATCTATAGGTACCATTTGCCTTACGCACCATCACGACGGGGCTTGACCATTCGCTTGTCCTTAGCGCGGCGTATTATTCCTGCCTCTAACATTTTATAGACTTGAGCGTGCATTTCTTCTTCAATTTTCCGGGAAACCGGGTAGTAGCGTTGCTTGATGGGCCGCGCACTCCCTACCTCGATGGCATGCTTAATAACCGTTGTGCGACCGAGGAGTATCTCGTTACTGGGGAGCCCACGATCTAAAGCTTCTGCTAAATGATTTCGTTGAATTTGCGTAACATCCGCTAAACCGACGGCGGCAAGCGCGTTCGCCACTCCCTCTGTCATAGCCGACAATTCTAATGGTATGGGCTCTGACTCACCCTCTATGCGAAGGCTGTTTCCTCTGGGCATTAGCACTGCGTTAAATGCACGCAGGAAATCCGTGCTAATTATGCACTCAGAGTCTACATCCCTCATGATCATCACCTTCAAATGTCAGCGACGACCGAGTACTTCGAACGGGAGATCTACGTAGCCATATATCGGCATGAGTTGACCGTTCGCGAGTTTCGCACCAGGGCCTTTATACGGCGTGATCGATTGACCACATGCGGAAGCAATCTGGATACCGATTGGCCCAATTGCTACGCGTGCCGCTCCTGAGTCACACAGAGCTCGAAGGCGAAAACCACCAATTCCAACTTGTAGCCACCACCGACTACAATCAATCTTGGACGTATCATCCTCGTCGTTCAGCGGCATAATATTATTAGCTGCTGGCGGTTTCGCAAGAAGATTCGAGGCCTTCGGAGCGTCGGGAGGAATAACGGCCTGCTTTATTCTCACCCAGCCTCTTTTCCAGATTTCTTCGAGCATTCTGAGCACGTCTTTGTAATATAACCGGGCCAGCTGCAACCATAGCACTTCACTGGATCAGGCAGTTTTCCTCTAGCCTCCTGGTGCTGATTATAGTCGCTGGCCGGTATGCGAGTCGGAGGTTTCGTATCATCCGCCTGAGTTGGCGTATCTATCAACGCGGTTCCCTTCGGCTTCGGTTTGATATTAGACTTACCACAGGAATGACATGGTGACGTCAACACCGAATAATTGCACCAATAAGATTTTGGGTGATAAGAAGCGCGCTACACTGAATTCTTCGGTCGAGTTGAGTGCGCTTCGTTATTGTACACTGCCGGCATCTATGTTCTCTCTGTTCAGGAACCAGTTCGACCTTCTGGAGAGTTCGGTTAGCGATCTTCGGTCGCTTTTTGTGAGTAGGCTCGATGCTGTCGCCCGGATATCGAACACTGCCCCGGCGGGGCAGGGGGAGTTTGAAGGTCTGCTGGGTCGGGTTTCCTCGCTAGAGAGCGTAATTGAGAAGCAAAATGCTATGCTTTTGGAGGCGCAAAAAGACCGCGCTCTACTCGTGCAGGAAAATCTAAATCTGCAAAACAAATTGACCGAGCTCTCCGGTCTCATGCTAAATGTGCAGTCGCTGGTTTCTGGTCAGCGGGCTGGGCGTGGTGCTACTGGTAGTCCTGAGACGGTAAAGACTGACTGTAATGAGTCTCAGGTCCTTGTTTCACTCAGAGACATTGAGACTCCAGCTCCGGCTGACAAAACCATAGATTTAGGTTTAGAAATAACTAGATGTAAGATCAGCAATAAGGACGAGAACAACAACGCGGAAAACAATGTGATAAAAGCCTGTGATGTTGTGCATGCCTCCGAAGGGTTTCAGACGCAACGTAGGCGGCGTCGATCCCGTGGTCTCCACCCCGGAAGGGCTACTGCTTCGGGACTGAGTGGGGGCACTTCCCGTGAGGAGGGGACGCGTCGTGGTGGGGATTTGGCTGAAGTGATTATTTCTAATGTTTGTGATGGATCTGATGCCATGCGCTCAGACGTAGTACTTGCCATCCTCGCTACGATTGACCCATCCTTTACGAAAGATGACATTGTGTCGGTGCGTCTTCTCGGGCCAGGGGCTGGGCCTGACAATGGGGGGACTCGTTCGTGTGCAGCGCAACGCCGTTCGCCGTAGGTGGTCCAACTCTCTTACCGCGATACGTTAAACAAGATCATGCGTTTGAAGGGCAGACAAACAGCGTTCAACACAAGGCATATTGACATAACTCTACTTACTGAGGAAACGCGTGAAAGCATGGTTCAGAGTAAGATATTTATTAATGAATATCTAAGTAAAGAGGTTTTTGTTCGTTATAACAATCTTAAACAGATTGCGCGCGGTTTAGACTTTAAATACGTTTGGCATAGATGCGGGCGATTCCTTACTAAGTGGAGAGACGGCAGTAAAGCGCATGAGTTTTCTTCAGCGGAGGACCTACATGCGTTGGCAGCTTCATATAAGAAGAATAGCTGCAGTGAGAATGAGGACGACGGGTGTGTGGTCGAGGCTGGTGCGGTGGCCGAGCTGAGTGTGGGTCCCGGCGCGGGTCCTGCAGCTGTGACAGCTGGCCGCGCCTGACTAGGCCAGGATAATGATAGAGTGGCGGATGGGGATGTGCTGAGAGCGGGTTTCTTGAATGCAACCTCGCTCTATGCACACATGGGGATGTTCCGTCAGTACCTGGAGGGTGCTCGGCCCTCGTATCACCTGTTTGGCGTGTCGGAGACGCGATTCGGTCACGAGGTCGACGATTGTTCGCTCAGGTCGAGCGTTTTTCTGTCCTGCGTCAGGATAGGAATAAGCGTGGAGGTGGGGTAGCCCTGTACATCCGGAATGACTTCAAAGCTTCTTTATTATGTTCGTCGCCCTCACAGGTGGAGGGGAAGCCAGGCATTGCGGAATATTTAATGTGTAGCGTGCAGCAGGGTTCCTCGCCAGCGGTGTTCTTTGCCTTGATCTACCGTCCACCGGGAATTCGCGTCTCGGGCGACTCTGATCTGGTCAACGACCTTCGCAAACATTCCGTGGATTTCACGTTTAGAATTATCATGGGTGACCTGAATGCTAACATGTTGTCGACCTCACAAGACGCAGAATTTTTCCGTGAGCTCGCTTGCGAGCTAAACTTCAAATTAGCAGATCACGGCGCGACGCATCATGTAGGAGATTCTCACACGTGGATTGATGTGATCTTTACGGACGACGACAATGTAATGCTGAATGCGGGTAATTCACTGGCGACTTTCCCAAGCAGACATAATATTATAGACGTTGAGATTGACATTCGTACAGAAAAACCTCCGGCTCTCAACGGTTTTGTTTATAGGGATTATAAATCGATCAAAACGGAGGAACTTCTAATCCTTTTAGCTACTTGTGATTGGTCGCCGGTCAGTTGTCCGAGCAGTGGAGCAGACCTTCGGCTGGAACACCTCAGCCAGAACATCATGAACGTCATTGATCAACTCGCCCCTCTGAAAGAGTTTAAGCCGAGGAAACGAGGGCATCCTCCTTGGGTGGACGAGGACATTAAAGACTTGTACAGAAGACGAGACGCTATACACAAACGATACAAACGTACGAAACGGACGGACCTGTGGACGGAGTATCAGTCTCTAGCAGACGATGCTGAGGAGCGTACTGCCCGAGCGCGGGATGCCTTCATTAACGACAGAGTTTTCGACGCCCTCAGTAGTAATAAGAACGTTTGGAATGAGCTTCGCAATCTCGGTCTTGTCCCAAAGGCCATGAACGACCTGCATGGTTTTACCCCAAACGAGTTGAATAATCATTTTGCCGGGGTTTCCGTCTCCGACCTTGAGTGCGAGGAAAACTTGGATGATGTCGTGTCGATGGCTGGCGAGGGTGGCTTCTCCTTTCGTGAGGTCACCTTCGCTGACGTCGTGCTCGCGGTCGCTCATTTCTCATCTCAAGCAAAGGGTGAGGATGGAATACCTCAAAACATCGTTGCAAAATCGTTACCGATAATTGGCCATCACCTTGTAGCGCTATTTAACTCTTTGCTATCGAGCGGGGTCTTTCCGGCGGCCTGGAAGAGAGCGCACTTGGTGCCACTCAAAAAGACGGCAGTTTCATCGTCCGTCTCGGACTCTCGTCCAATTGCCCTTTTGTGCTTTCTTTCTAAGGTACTGGAGAAGTTGGCGCATGATCAGATTGTAGTTTCTGGGGGCGCTGGAGACTCTGGATCCTTTCCAGACTGGTTTCCGAAGGCATAACTCAACACAGACAGCACTACTGAAACTAACGGAGGACATAAGGGCGGGTATAGACAGTAGCGGACGCCTTATGACGATCTTGCTGTTGTTTGACTTCAGTAAGGCATTTGATACGATTTCTCCTTCCAAATTGCTTCGTAAGCTGATCAGAATGGGCTTCTCTAGGTCGGTAGTTCTGTGGGTCAGATCTTTTGTGACTGGACGTAACCAGAGAGTGGTTACAAATAATAACGGTGATTCTGATTGGCTAAAGACCAATCTTGGCGTCCCGCAGGGCTCGATACTGGGGCCTCTTCTGTTCAGCTTGTATATGAATGATATACAGGATGTCTTTTCAAAGTTTAAGGGTATGGAGGGGAAATTGACTGATAGTGTTGCGCATTTGCTTTACGCGGACGATCTGCAAGCCTACACTCAGGTCACGAGGGACGATCTGTGTGGGGGTGTGGGGCGAATGTCGGCTGTGGCGCATGCTGTGTCGGCTTGGGCGTCCGAGAATGCCTTGAGACTCAACACTGGCAAGACCAAGGCAATAATTTTTGGTTCGGAGCATAGTATTAACTACTTGCAAAATTTGGACTTGCCTGGTGTTGAGATTCAAAATGGTGTTTTCGTGCCCTTTGTCGATGAGGTGACCAATCTTGGAGTGATAATGGACTCCAGGCTTACGTGGAAACCGCAGGTAGATGCAGTTAGCCGAAAGGTTAACAGAGCCCTTTATGGCCTGAGATCTTTTCGATCCGGTACCTTGGAAGTACTGCGGAAGCAGCTGGCGCTCTCGCTATCTCTGATTTGGACTATTGTTCTGTAATGTATCTTGATGTGACGGGTGAGCAGCAGACTAGACTGCAACGATTGCAGAATTCATGTGTGAGGTATGTAACGGGCGCTGGGAGGGCCGGGCACATTACTCCTTACAGGGGGACACTGGGCTGGTTGGATGTTAAAAACAGATGTGCCTATTTCGCGGCGGTCTTGATATACAAGGCACTTAATATGGGTCAGCCGCCATACATTTCGGCCCTCTTCGAGAAGAACCAGTGCAGGACCTCTGGTAGGGTGCCCAGGGATTTGGCGGTTCCGGGAGCGAGGACCGACGCGGGTCTGAACTCCTTTCGAGTTTATGGGGCGCGCCTGTGGAACTCCATTCCGCAGGAGATCCGCACTTTGGCCTCGCTATCGAGGTTTAAGGTGGCGTTGCGTTGCCACCTATTAAATAATAATTAACTGTGATATTTTAATAAGACTGAAAACACCCTGATATTAGTATGTAGTACTCCGCGTTGTTGTTCAATTGACGCGATAGGATAAGATTTATGCGAAATTGTACTTAACTATTTTGTCTTGACAAATAAATTTCTATTCTATTCTAATATCGACGAGCATATTATCGTAGATCATTCTGAGTTGAGCTTCTAGCGGCGGTGGTTCATCTAATCTACTGAGGAACGCTAATACAGCAAAGATATGTTCTCGCACGGGCTCCTTTTTGCCCTGCGTCCTCGCTTGTGCTTCTGCCAACAGTTGCATCTGTACATCTTGATCCGTGCCATAGCTTCGCCTTGCAGCTTTACAGAAATCTGTCCAGCTAACCCACGTATATCTTAGCTGTCGACACCAAATCAGAGCTCGTCCCGTTAGGACGTGCAACATCGCGTTGAGGGAGTCTGTGTCATCTAGGTGGGATGACATCCTGCATTCATTAACCCTCTGCAAAAATTCTTCGATGCAGTGGTCTTGACTTCCATCAAACTTGATGTTCCATTCTAGAGCAATTTTCCCAATATCTTTTCTCGATGAAGAACTCCACGAGGGGATTTGCGTATCGCTATACGTATTGGCGTTTATCGCACTCGGAGGATTAGCGTGCGTGTTACAGAATGGGTTTGGTCCTTCCGGCCGGTAAAGATTTGCACCACTCATATAATCCGTCGTTTTTTGACCCAAGAAAGGGTTAGTATTATTATTACCGCCAGGTAATCCGCCCTCTCCCTAAACTGATGGCAAGGTTGGGAAATCTGTTGCCCCCTGAAGGGGTTTCCTGATTGTTATCTAACTGCTTGAACATCTGGATCAATTATCCACGAGTTGTTTATGGCGTTTCGCGTACTATGAGCATCAGGCTCAGGAGGTACTATATCAATAGTATCCTGGAGACGGACTGCTCTACTATTTGCAGCAGGGATCTGCAGTCGTGCAGTTGGCTCCTCTCTCGCACTTATTTCCGTTAATTCCAATATTAAAGATTCGAGGTATTCAATTCGTTTTCTGAGTGTCTCTTTTTCTGTTAAGTCAGCCACGCGATCCCGCAATAGTTGTTCATACAACCCTGTTTGATTGTCTCGTAGATTTTGTCGGTAGTTCGACGAGTATGTGACTTGCGTATCTGCTTGTGTTGCCGATGTAGTAATCATGCTTGTTACAGCCCTTGTTGTAACCATGCTGCTGATTGGTGGAAAATTAAATCTGTCGTCAACACTGGCAGTCGTATTCGTCGTCGTTGTCGCTGTTGTAGATGTTGACGTTTGATTTCGTCGATCATGAGGCGTCTGCAATATAAAATCCAGCCTCTCTATCTTCGCTCTTGCGTACCGCGACTCTGGCCTTATCGACAGTGTTCTTGCATTAGACCCGTCGAAATTATCCAGGAAGGTCGAATTCCAATCGAACATGTTGACTCGACCTGCGCGATTCCGCTCTATTATAGCCAACTTTACTGTTTCTGACAATGATCTGTCTCTTTGTATCATTCTATGTAAATTTGTGTCTCTTCTTGATGATGCTATACATTCTGGATCGCTCGTTTCTAAAAAATCTTCCGCCGTATAGTCACCGCGCAATCGCCTAGCTAACCTGCATACGTTCTCGAGACGTGATGATCCCGTTCTTAATTCTAATTCTGCCAATCTTGTATATAATTCATTGGCGGGTAGCGACATTGCCCATTCATCAATTTGCGCATGAATTTGTTCTTCAAAATGTCTGCCACCTTCTGCCATCTGGGCTCTATTTCGTCTTGAATCTGTAAACGTAAGTTATGAGGCGACTGGTACGTTTTTAGAAGGAATATCCGTCGTTCATTTTTCTTAACGGAAATATGTAAAGACAGGAGGGGTTGCAAACTTCCCACCTGGCTATTTCCGCGTTACGCTCTCAGTTCTTTGTTCTATTATCAGAGCTAATTATTAGCTATTATTTAAATATTGCGCCTAATTTTGCGTTCCACGTCGAACTGAGAGGTCTATTCCTCACGACTCGTTAAACCGACGTGATATTCTCTCCTTCGTTGCCACACTGTCTGCGCGTTCGCTCGGAGCTATTATTTTTTTATTTAAGAAAAGAAAAAAACAACAACAAAATAAGAAAAAAATTCTACAACAGACAACCTGACGACTTGTTAGCTAGAGAGAAAAAGAAACGAGAAAAAAATATTTTTAGATAAAAAAAATTAAGAAAAAGAAGAAAAATTTTTTGTTCAAGTTTTTAAATGTTTATAATCTTTGTCTCTCCCCTGACAATTATTCGTCGTCGCTGCTCTGTATGATTAGGCTAATGACAGCAATCACGCGAATTCTCCGCAATCACGTTCTAATACTATTTATGGAAATGTCTATATACCTTGGCCGCAGCTGTATATATATATATATATATATATATATACGCGTGTATAATCTTACTCTGGTGATTACACTGCTTTCGCGCGCTAGGGGAAATTCAAATTCCTTATCCTAGCGTAACGCAATTTATAATATAATAAATAATATAATAAATGCACCGTATACTCGTGTCGCTCTCTATTTGTTAATAAGTTCAACTAATCGTTGACACAAAAAGAAAGCGAGCAAACTCTCTTTAATCACTCGTTATAACCCGAGTGCCAAGACAAAAGCATACGCGTATCGACACAAGTATACTGTATGTTATACACACGTTGAGATACGTTTCGATTTTACAAAGTAACGAAGAAGAAAAACAACCGAGAAACTCGTTAGTTCGCCGAACCGAGCTACAACAGTGTATACTTCGGCGTATATACGGCGCGAGTCCTCGAGTCCGGCAGCAGTTAATGCTGTTGATATAAACAAAGCGCGTATGTCTATATATAATATATATACAATCTTTAAATCAAACCGCTTTTTCTTTCTAATTTTTCCCAAACGTTTGGGCGCCAATATAACGGGATGAACGCGATGTTAATTACGTTGCGGTCGCGCAGTCATCAGCTGCGTGCAATGCGACCGATGATCCTCGTTATAATCGAGTAGCCGACGGGC